>JAVXUO010000542.1:0-156184 GCA_033065855.1 Escallonia rubra | reverse complement strand
TAGTTAAAAATATATATATCTTCTTGTCATTTAAAATGCTAAACTTATACAAATAATAATAAAAAAAAAGGTACATACATTAAGTCAACCCAAAAGTTCCTCATTTAGTATTATTCTCAAAGCCTCTTTGTTTCCTAACCATGAAAGCAACATAACAGACAAAGCATACCATCTCCTCGGATCCTTCATTAGCCTCACGCCCTCACCAACCGGTCCACCTCCGACAACGGCGTAGTTGTGTAGACGGTAAATCCAATCTCGGTAGGATGGTTGGAATCGTGATGTGCTGTTCGATTTGCCAATTCCTCCTTCATCGTCGATTCGTTGTGGTGTATTGCTCTGATACAGTTATCAATGATGCTCTCCTCATCTTTCATTTCCCAAAATCTAAGTATCTTTCCTTTAGCCTGAAATCATGAAAAACCCTAACTTTTTTCTCCAAATATGAAGCGACCATCCTTCCATTGATTATTGAAATTGCTCTACCGCCCACACAAAGTCACAAATCATAATCCTCCACTTTGAAAGCAATGTAAGATCTAGACTTCCAATGTTTATTCTTACAATTTCTATTTCCTTGAACTTAAACCCTTTCTTTTTTGTTTCAATTTAGAATTTGACAATTGGGAATTGGGATTGATAGTGATATCCTTGATTTCTAATTGAGATTTTGGATTTTTAATTTTAGATTGCAATTGCTACTCATGGGTGGTTGTTGTATAGGTTTCTGATTGAAGTTTGTTGGGATTTTTAATTTTGGATTGAGAGTTTGGCAATTTTTGTGATAATTTCTCTCTTACATATTGGGTTCCCACGCCATTAGGGACAGGGACAAAATCTATTCAGTGAAGTCCGGAGCAACTCGTCAAGCTATGGGGCACCAAGCTCACCCTTCGCACAACTCATCACCCGAAACAAACAGCCAAACTGAAATGGTTAACACGTTTCTAGAAACCTATTTGAGGTGTGTGATCATTAAGACACCAAGGAATTGGGCTAGGTGGCTTACACTAGCTGAACTATGGTACAAAACTTCAAATCACTTGTCACGTTAATATGACTCCTTTTAAGCCTTATATGGCTACAAGCCCAAACCCTTGGGTCTAGAATCCACTATGGATTATCCCCCACCCCCACCACCCCCCCCCCCCTCCACGTCAATCCCACTTGATTATCCACCAAAATTGGCTAGCATATTTCCCTGATTAGGTAGCATATTCTAGAATCCACTCGAATCTTAATTAAGGCTGAATAAGTTATTTTTAATGGATTATCCCCCTTCTTCTTCCTCCTCCCCCTTTTGCATCCAGATTCGCTGTTCAAGTTCACCCATATCATTTGCCCCTCACTTTCATGTTTTGATTCAGTCCTTACTTCTTTAAGGATAATCAGTTTTAGTGCCCAACTAGGAAAGCTTGTATCTGTTTTTCTAAATGTATTGGCATTAACGTCCACGGAGGGAAGTTGTCTGTCAATTTGACTTGAACAACATCTAAAAACATATGGAATTTTTGTGAATACCCTTAAGATTCTTTTGCTTGGTTGGTGGAACAGAGAATTACCTACAAAGGGAGCTCGTCTACTTGGTTAACCGGGTAGTGGGTTCAGCCCTAAAGGGAGCTCGTCTGCTAGGTTGGCCAATCAATGAGTTCAATCCCAAATCTAGTTTATAGGATGAGGAGACACTTTGAGCTTACAAGGAGCTTACCTTCTTGGCTGGACGAACATAAGCCCAATAGTACTGAAATCGTTTTTATCTCATAAAATGTGTTTCATAGAGAAATGTGCCCAATTTCTGTCATGTTACTCATCTTGCTGGAAGCTTGGTAGTCACTTGATCTTGACCATTAAGATTAAGGGTCACAGTATCATAATTATCGAGGATTACTAGAAACTTTATTTGTAAAAATACAATAAGAACATATGAGAATTTCAAAGTACCCACCATTGGAGATTCCCAAGAATTTTCTGAGAATTCACATCCACCTAAGAAAGTATCTTCAAGTAAAAGTTCTTCAATCGTTCTTATCTCGCTTTTTCTAGCTGTTATCTTTAATCATGTTCTATATAACTACTATAGTTGTTTTCAGAGTCAACTGACTTATCTTGTGGGGATATTGCTTAGAGGAACTCTCTTGGCCCTTCAGCCTTAAAAGTTAAGGAGTCTTTAATACACTTTATTTGTCCTTATCATGCCCTTGCTGATGTGGTGGCATTCTGGACGAGCCACAGGACCTAAAGCCTTACGCTTTCCAAACCCTTAGAAAATGTTGTGAAGTTTTAAGGTGTACTGTGTCTAGACTGCCTGAGGAAGCCAATGTGGCCAACTAAACACAATAGGCCAAATAACAGCTTATGTGGATATGTTACACAACATGTTTAGGGTTCCTATATGTGTTTTTATAGCTCATCTTTATGCAGCTTTCTTCTTATGCGTGGAGATTTTATCAGTCTCTTCGATTTCCACGCCATCGTGAAGCTTAAAGCCAAGATGTTTAGGGCATTTAGGATTTTCTACACTTTTTGTGCTATCACAAAACAGGCAGGATGGTATCTCCTTATAAGTCGTTAGTTTCGAGCAAGAGTCAACCTCTTCCAAATCTGGCCACATCTAAAAATAATTGAAGGATAGATTTCTGTGTCAAACGTCCAAAGGCGTAAAATGTTCACTTGTGTTGGATACCTTTTTCCTAGCCAAAGACTACAACAAATTAAGGACTTAGGGCCACTAGACCGTCAACTCGTTGCATAGTTAAAAACAACTAAGCCCATATGCTCTAAACACCCATTATCCAACACTTAATCGCTCGATTGGCTGAAAAAGACAAGCATGATCCTTGTAAACGCTTGAAATTGTATAATGTTATTGAAATGTGGAAATAGAGACCTAACCAAGTACTATTTTTATCAAATTTCAATGATACTGGCTCTAGCCATGTGCCAAGGACCAAGAAGACTATATTCTCCCAATGGATGACATGTGTTGTAATATCCCACATCATACGGGAATAGTATGAGATTGCTCTTATAAGATCGTGGCTATCACTACAAGAAAAGACATTTTTTACGACGGATTTTTAGCAACAAAATATATTCTGTCGCCAAAAGGAGTTTTACCGACGGAAACCTCCGTCAGTAAAACTCCGTCGTAAAATATTATTACTGACGGAATTAACCGTCGATAATAATTTTTGGCGACGACTTTTGCCGGTGGACTTTTAGCGACGGTACTTCCGTCACTAAAACATTTTGATGGGAATTTTTTTTTCCAAGGGTTTATGGAAATATTTGATCCGTCGATAAAAATAGACCTTCACCGATGGACTTTTAGCGACGGCTATATTCCGTCGCTAAAAGTCTATTTAACTCTTAGATCTGGTTTTCTATCTCACCCTTTCTCTCTTGGAAAATCCAAAAAAGGCTCCGGCAATTGTGCCACTGCCGTTCTCACATCCTGCCCCACCTTCGGTGCCACCGAAAGCCTCGACACGGGCGGCGACCTCCCTCGACACCGGCGGTGACTTCCCTCGACACCGGTGGTGACCTCCCTCGACACCGGCAACTCCCATCAGTTTTTTTTTTTTATTTGCTGTGACTTTGTTTACTTCTAGCCAGTCGCTTTTCATATTCGTGTATGATTTGCTGTGAATTTGTGACTTTCGTGTATGATTTCGGCGGTGACCTCCCTAGGCAGTCATTTTTTTGATTTGCTGTGACTTTGCTATTTCTTTGTTTCACATTTTGTGCATGATTTCAGATCAGCACGCTATTGACTGATGCATAATTTCAGTTTGACATAACATAGAGTTGTACAGTTCTTAGAAATTGTAATCGAAGGTATATACAACTCTTTTATTTCTTTACTTGTGCGATTGTCCTGAAGGCATTTTTCTTTAAGTGATTGAAGGGTGTCATCACTCTCACTAGGTCTTAATGCCTTGAACTATTTTCAGGTGGCAAGTGCTTGACTAGTAGTTTTTTACGTTGGTTCCTTTCATCTTATAGCTTTTCACAGTGAAATTCTGGACATTCATAATATATGAAGGGTTGAGAAAATATCTGAAAATTTCCAGCATTGTTGGGAACTGTTAGAAATTGTAAAAATTTAAATACCTTGCCTGTGGTTATCGAGCCATCTCATTGTGTACATTCACTCAGTGCCTACTATACTATTAGATACTCATTAATGATAAATGCAGCTCTGCTTTCTAAATTGCATTACCTTGATTTTCATTTTCAATGGCTTTCGAAACTTTTAACTTCTTGAGAAATAAGAAATAGGGTACGAAAAGGGGGAAAATACTTTTGCACCAATTACATGACCTTGCTATAGGAAATAAAAAGAGAGTCAGTTATTTCTTTTAATGGGACATGTAATGACGTTGATCAAGCTGGTTTTAGAACGAGAGTTTTCAACTTGAAAAGGAACAAACATGGAAGAGTCTTAGTCCAGTTCAATGTAATTAACTTTTTCTCCCAACCACCAACTCAAAACTCCCAAACCATCCCAGACAGAGTTGACTCTAAGGCCGTTAAGCCCGAGCAATGTATCCATGGTAGTAATATATTCTTAGTTTCTTACCTTAGTGGATCCAGGAAGGTCCACAAAAAGTGCCATGATAGTTATCTATTAGGGTTATCTCTGGAATATGGGAACTTAAAAGTGTAGTGAGGTGTTTGGTGTGGGTATATGAAGCTGAAAGTTGGAGGCAGGTTTCATAATTTGAGCAGAAATTGCGTAGATTTTGTTTCTGCAATATAAAAGTCAATGATGGGGCTATCTGAAATATAAAGGGCTGCCTTGGGGTTAATTTTATTTTGTGGATGAGGTAAACCCGGGCCCCCTGGCGCGGGGGGAAGGGTGGGGTGGGGGGTGACGGGTTTAGCATTTTTAGCAAGTCCTCATCAGATCTTTATGATGTTATGAGGGACTGCCAGAGTTTATGCAATGACCGCTTAATGAAAGAAAGCTCATCTACGTCATTACCTTCTATTGAATTTAACTTAGGTTAGGCCAAAAAGCGGGTCGATAAAATGCACACGCAGATTCATTCACTCAGTTACTAAGTGTCCTTCGGGTTGAGCGAATAGGTCCCATCCGTTGTACTCTGGCAGTGAGACCTTGCTTCTCCCCGCTAGTTGTTCTATTCTTCAAATCGAACTGCTACATTTGTATTGTTTATTTAGCTCATAACGGATACCCATCCACTCTTTCTGCACATCAACTACCTTGGGAATATGCAGGGCAGATAAAACCTGCTGATGTTGAAGTGAAGACCACGCTTAAATTTCTAAGTATTTAGGGCCATGGTCCCTGCTCTTCTCTGCATGGTCTATGGTTTACTCGATGTGTATCTGCCCTTGAAGTACCCAAGAATGTTAGTGTTGATGTAGTTCCTCTCAGGGTAGCTCCTATGGAGCAGCTTCAAGCAACTCGCTTGGGGTGCAGTTCTCCTAGCCTTTGCAACTCTTCCGCTACCTCTCTTGCCTTAACTAGAAGACTACTCTTGACTTTTCTCTAACTAGTTCTTGAGTGCTTGAAGCGCATGACTACTTTCCCTACAATAACGAAATCAACCGAACCCTAAATTGAATCAATAGAACCCCCTACTTTCCCTAGTTGTTCGTTTACACTTAATGCGACACCTGTTATCATTGATATTCCACCTAACTCGATTCGCTAAACTTCTAGGTTCATGTTCCATTTAAAGAAAAAAGTTCGCAATAAGGCTCGGGTTGAGGGCTCAATTGCAGAGGCTTACGTAATGGAAGAACTTGTAAACTTTTGTAGTCAATATTTCGGGCCTGATGTTGGTACAAGGTTAAATCAACTAGGCCAAAATGACCCCGGATCAAGCACAAATTTGGAAGGGCAATTGTCAATATTCAAGCAGTCAGGTAGTCCGTTCGGTCGAACGTATACTTGATGGCTAACGGATGAAAAGTACAGTGCTGCAACAATATATGCCCTTCTAAATTGCGATGAAGTTTCGGCATTCGTTGAGTAAGTTAAATTCTTAATTCACTTACATTGCTGTACATAATTGAAAGTGTGTGTTAAGCGAGTCAACTATATTGGTTTGCAGTGAGTTCGATGTGGAATCTTTAATCACTGATTCCGCTGTACTTGAATCTCATCGAAAATCACAATTTGTACAATGGTTCAAAAGGCGTGTAAGATTGTTTAACGAAATTATGTTGTGTGTTATATACAGTTCTGTGGCCGATTAGTATACTGATTTATCCTTAATTATTACCGTCATCTACAATAGGTTCAGTCAATGGATAGACCAGTGGCCTCCTGCTTGAAATTACTAGCTGAAGGCCCTAACAAACAAACATCCTGTTACGGAGGCTATATCATCAACGGGTTTAGGTTTAACGTAAAAGATGATGACCGAACAAAACAAACCCAAAACAGTGGAGTCTTGGTCAACAGCGACTGTTATGCCGAGAATTGCATGGACTTTTACGGAGAGCTAGATGAGATTGTTGAGCTAACATATCTGGGTTCCCAAAACTGCCTGGTAATGTTCAAGTGTACGTGGTTCGATGTAACATGCAGTAGAGGAATCCATGTTAGCTCTCAAAGGATTTTAGATGTCAATGTCAAGACTTGCATCAGACGAGCCCTTTGTGTTTGCTAGTCAAGCTGTATAAGTCTTTTACGCGAAGGACGTCGCCAATCCCAAATCTCATTGGTATACAATTATTAAGTCCAAGAAATTGCCCGTGACATATGACATTGAGCTAGACTCCTTTCAAGCCGACCAACCACCTGTCTTGTTTCCTGTTGAGGTCAACAACGAGGAGGACGATCTTTCTCTTCCAACAACACTTCATGTAGGAGAAGAAGTCGTAGATGATGACGTGGAAGATGTGGAAAGTGTTGGAGATGATGTGACTGAGTCTACTGATGAAGAGGATGAATTAGAAAATGAGGAGGACGACAAGTCCCACGAAGAAGAGGACGACGATGAAAGTGATGAAGATGAAGATGATTCTCAAACTGAAAATGATTGACTTGTAATGTTGTAACATCACGGGAAAAATGTAGTAACATTTTAGAACTTGGTTCATATTGATGTGCTTTTGCACCTCCGTTCATATATATATATAGTGCCGATGATGATTTCTGCCAAATTATTGTTTTTAGCGTGTTAATGTCTTTGTAATTTATCTATATGAAGTCAGATATGGATAGGATACGGGCTATTCGTGGCCAGACTGAACGCCGAGTTGCTTCCTCCCCGGTGGGTCCCACCTCGTCATTGCTCACTGATGACGAGGCACAGAGTGATCGCGTACAGTAGATGGGGCCCCAGCCCCAGCCCCAGCCGTTGCCCCAGCTCGACACAAATTCATCCCACACGGGCGTTGATTCTCCTTCTTCCGTGGGTTCTACCTCAAGTATAGTTCATAACGGTGTTTAGTACATTTTCACTAGCATTTAAAGTATATTTGAACTGTATTAATGTCTGTGTTTCGTAGGATTTTGACAAGGCCGTGACCCAACACGCGGGGTACGCATCGACCCCCAGCGTAAACAGAGAGTTACGCTCACCTAGGAGGGCCTGTAAGTAAAAAAATATATCACATCATGCCTTATATTTAAAATTTTAGGGTGTTAATTTATATTTGAACTGTATTAATTTATTTATTTACTTCTTTGACAGGATCCTGAAGAATCAGGCGAGGACGAAGATCGGCGTTCTTGTGAAGGGCCGATTCTTTGAGCCACGCCTGTACTGGAAGGACTGGAATGCCGCTGCGAGGGAGTCTCTATGGGAGGAGTGGCTGGTACGGTGAAGTATTTTTTTCAGCGATAGTATTTGTTTAATTAGAGTTTGTTTTATGTAGTTAATTTGTGTTATTGAATGCCTTACATGAGGGGTTCACGTTTGACTCGCCTGAGCAGCAGGCACTGGGGCAGCAGGCCTTCTTTGCTTACATTGGTAAGAATTACCGCCGATGGCTCCACGACACAAGGGGCCGGGTGAAGAAGATGCTGTCCGAGGGTGCCCCGATGACGGAGATGACAAGATATTCCCCACATTGGATATCTCATGGTGTATGGGGGGAGATGATAGATCAGTGGGTTACGGATCCAGGCTGGGATGCCAAGAGTAAGAGCGTGGCCGAGAGTAGACAGAACAGAGATCCAACGCACACGGGGGGTCGGTGCCACACGACATCGTTTGACGCATGAACGCGGTCGAGCACCCGGATCTGGAGGAGGATGAGGTCATAGCTCTGACGTATAGTCAGACGCACGTGCGGAAGAAGGACAAGGACGAGGCGCACCGGGCGGGCGACTATATTTCAGATATTGCCCGGCGGATCGATGTGAGTCAATTTGTTTAAGTTTTTAATTTTTTGTCTTTCTATCCTCAATGTCTGTTGCGTTAATTAATGCCCTAACATATCGTTAAATCACTGTTTTTGCAGGCCTCGTATGAATAGCTTAGGGGGTCCGAGCAGCAGTCCGGACAGCCATCAGAGTCCACTAGTACGGGTGCGAGTACTGGGGCGTTGAAGCGATGGATGGATACGCCGGAGGTCATCAATCGGCCGAAAGGCCGCATACGCGGCCTGCCTAGCTCGACTGCTCGTGCCGTGAAAGGAGCGTCCTCACCCCCCGCTGCCCCTCCACAGACACCGGCTCCTCGGCGTCCGTTGGACGACAAGGAGATCCAGCGTATTGCTATGATGGTGATGAGGATGATCAGGGAGCAGGATCAGCAGGGTACCGCTGCTAGACATGCAGAGCCGGCCCCGGATCAGTAGGATCCAGATCCGGGACTTGACAACCCCTGATGAGCCCCTTCTCGTGCTCGTTCCCAGCTTCCCTCCCCCCCCCCCGCACCTGGCTTGTCCTCTTCTCCCCTCCCCTAACCGGCTGTATCCGGTTCCCGGCTTGTACATAATGAGTCTTTTTTATAAAAGACATTTTTTATGATTGATTATATATATATATATATATATATATATATATATATATATATATATTTGTGTATTGATTATTGCGTGTTGTTGTTGAGAAATGAAAATTTTATTACAGGTCTGGGTAATAGAAAAAAAAATTCAAAATTTTTTTGACTTTTGGCGACGGATTAATTTTGTCTCTAAAAGTGTTCCTACTATCAGTTAATTAGCGACGGAATATTCCGTCGCTAAAAAGCTTATTTAGCGACGGAATATTCCGTCGTTAAAACATTTATTTCGTCGCTAATTTAACAAAAAAGAAAATAAATTAAAATACTTAAAATACTTAAAATATAGGGCTAATTACATCTATATCCCTGAGGTTTGAGGGTAATTACACGCAAGGACACAAAGTTTCAAAATGTAACACTTATGTCCATTGACAAACGGAATACACAAATATTTAACGGTTTTGACAAAAAGACTTGATTGCCCCTGACTTTAAAATAAATTACCCACTTAATTTAATGTTTATTCTTCCTCTCCCCACACCCCCCCGCCCCCACGCCGTCTGCCTCCCCCTTCCCTGTCACCCGCCCACCCCGTCATGCCCACAACCCCCGATCAGCACAGTAGCAGGCCCTCCGGTGAGGCACCGACGCTGCAAGATCGCGGTCTCACTCTCGATCTGCCTGTCGCCATACCGGTCGCCCCCATCACCGCCGCGACCTACCTTCGTACCTCGCCCCGACCGAGATAGCAAGCATCACCGAGCTGCGTCGTGACACCGAGCTGCGTCGCGACACCGGCCTCCTCCTTCGAGATGCACGCCACCGTGACCACCAGAAAGGCAGCGCCATCACCACCACGATGGGCTTGCAATGGCCAAATCTGTCTCATTCCCATCCAGTCTTCCTCCCTCCCTCGCCAAGGGCTTGCCGGCGTGGTGGGGCAAGTCTGCTGGATGGTGGGGCGAGGGGGACTGCCGGCGGTGTGGGTTTGCCAAGGCGCTTGCCGGAGGCGTCTCGGCAACTTGACGTGGTTGCCGGCTCAGCAGTAACCCTTGCAATCTTCCCAAATTGGATGGAAAAAAGGGCTTTCTCGTCTAAATGCGGGGGTGAGCTCTCTGACTATACAATGACCATTACGAACGAAATGGATATATATGTATATACATATGGAGATAGGGGTTGGGGGAGAGCTGAAATGCTTGTAGTGTGTGTGGGTTTGTTGTCGCTGAAGAGTGAAGAAGAAAATTGGATTTGGACAACGGGGCGGCTGAATCTGAAGAGTAGGGCTACGGTTGAGGTATGGTTGAGGTTATTTTATACCTTGGTTATTCAGTTAACTAGGGTTAAGGGATATTTTTTGTAATCTCTTTATAGGGAAAAGTAGGGAATGACCCCCTCTACTTTACACGTTGTGCGTTTTGTCCCCCTCCACTTCAAACTTAAGCACTAAACCGCTCCACAGTTTAAGAAAATGAGCACGGTTGACAGATCCGTTATGAATAGCGTGAAGTGATCAAAATGCCCTTATTTCCTTACCCTATTTAATTTTAATACCATTCTTCTAACCTCAAATTAGTTTAAAAATTAGGGCTTAAAATTTTAAATTTCTCATTTTCAAATTTGGGCTTTCAAATTGGGGATTCTCTTCACCTTCCCCCTTACATGTTGCCACCCTCACCCTCCCCCTTCCCCGTCGCTGCACCCACCATCCCTTCACCTCACTGCCGCACTTACCATCCTCTTTCCCCGATGCTACAAACCCCGCCCCATCGTTTGTTTATGGTGGTGGTTTGTATGGCTTGACCAGCCGTGGTGGTGTGGGTGGGTATATATGGCTGTGGTTTTGGTGTTTGGTCGGAGTTGACGCTAGTGGTGGGTTGCCCATGGTGTTAAGGTATGACGGTGGTGCGATTGGGGTCACGGCGGCGTGTCGCGGTGGCTTGTCGAGGCAGAAGCTCGTGGTGGGGCGTCGTGGCTGTGCCTCACGATGCGGGTGTTGCGGGACGAGTGGGGTCGCAACTAAGGAAGATGGATTTGAGGGAGGATTAAGTCGGGGCTGTTGCGGCGGCGCGATAATCGGTGGTTGGAAATGGCTGATATATTCACACAGGTTTAAAAGATTACTAAGAGCAAAGAGAAAGAGAAAGATGGGGTTTTCCCTTCTTCTACCTGTTCTTCACTCCTTTCGCCTTCCCATTCTCTGTATTTCCCCTTCCCTGTAGTTGTGGTTGTGATTGCGATTGGTGGAGGTTGGGTGTCTGGTGACGGGGCTTGGGAGTCATGGTCGCCGGCGATGGTGATTGGGAGTCGTGGGTGGCTGGTGTAGGTGATTGGGTTTGATGATCTATTGGGGTTTTGAAGATTGGGTTTAGTTGTGCGGCCACGCTGATGGAGTTAGAGGCAGAGCGGATGGATCGGATGTTGATGATCAATTGGGGTTTAGGATTCAGTATGGTTTTGGATGGCCAATTGGTGGCCCACGGCATGCGACAGGAATGGTGGTTGTGCGGCGGCGTGTGTGGGTGCCTGGTGGAGGGACTGCTCCAACATTGGCCGTGGGTGGGCCAATCGATTGGTGGCCGCCAAATCCAGCTCGACCTTACCTTTTTTCAATATGCAAACACAGATTAAGCACATTGAAAGTTTTGAAGGAAAGGAACCAACCAGTGCGTACAAAAGTGTCTTTAACTGAAGATATTGTTGCAGCACTGTGCCGGAATTTGGATTGGTTTGCCTGAACTTTAGTTGAAGGCTACTTTGACGCTGGAGCTGTTCCGGTGGTGCCGTGGTAAAAGGTGAAGAAGAAGAAATTGAAATTGAAGAGCCAGGAGAAGGGGTAAAATTGTCATTTAAAAAAAAAAATTAGTCAGTGCATGTGTTGACCACGCGCGGTTTAGTGCTTAAGTTTGAAGTGGAGGGGGGCAAAGCGCACAACGTGTAAAGTAGAGAGGGTCATTCCCTACTTTCCCCCTCTTTATAAGCCCTCGGTTCGGTTCGGTTCGGTTCTGTACCGGTTTGGAATTTCTGAACCGTGAACCGAACCGAACCGGCCTCGGTTTGAAAATTTGAATCCAAACCGTTCAAGTTTATCAACGGTTCGAATTTTATCAGTTCGATTTTCTCGGTTTGAAAACGATTCAAATCGATTTCATTGGTTTGGTGCTCACCCGAAGGACATAAACTTTGTCTTTAGCGAAGATGTATATTACAGGGCTGCTCATGTGCACATCACTACTTTATTGGGATTTGTTAAGCTTGCAAGCTATGCTAAGTTAATTAACTTATTGTTCTTCCCAACTACCTTTAAATCTTTTATATTTAACCATCTCGGCAGCCCTACTACAGCTTTATAAGATTCCTCAATCCTGACTGACTATTTGTCTTAGCTCTGCACTCTCTCTTTGCACCCAAAACCTGCGGCAACAGCATCTCTTTGTACTAGCAATTTGTTATTTCATGCACTTCAAGATTTCAAAGGCTATCGCATGATACTTCATTTGCCCAATCTCTCCGAGTGACCCTTTCCGCATCAAGTAACAGCGAGTAAGGCGATGACAATCCAGAGCCGCAATCTGCCAGAAGATGTAACGGTAGACATACTCTTGAGGCTTCCCATTCAGTCACTGCTGCGTTGCAGGTCTGTATCCAAGCACTGGTACGTGCTGCTCACAAGCCCTAGTTTCGTCAAATTGCACCTAAGTCGTAGTTCCAACGCCCCTAAGCTCCTCGCTGCGGGGTACATTAGTGAAAGAGAGGTTAGAGGGCTTCAACAAGTCAAGACCTACAGTCTTGATGGTGATACTTATAAAGGCCCCTCTTATGTACCTTTACCGTTCATATTACCCGATATCAGCCTTATAACGATTCACGGTTCATGCAATGGCTTGGTTTGCTTAAGTCTGGATCACAAGACACTCGCCTTATGGAACCCCGCAACGAGAGAGTGCAGGTCGCTTGAGGCACCCTGTTGTATTGATCCTTGTTCCTCTTACGAAATTGGTTTTGGGTTTGTTCCCGGTACCGATGATTACAAGGTTGTGAGACTAAGGAGTCGCACCAATGGGGCCCCGGGTGCATCCATCGCTCTGATATCCACGTACACTTTGAGTTCGGATTCTTGGGAATCAAATGAGGTTCTTGGCCCTGATGTGAATTTAAGAGGAAGTTGGACTTCTGCGAATGGATTTTTGCATTGGATTGCTCATGAAGGACCGGGAGTGCTCTCAATTGTTTCGCTTGACTTGCATAATCGGATGTTTAGTCAGATGGCTCTATCAATACCAATTCCTTGTTACTCTCCTTATAATATTTACAAGCTGTTTGCTTCTACTAATGGAGGCCTCTCTTTAGTTCTATATGCATGTCAGGGAGGAATGGATGGATGGTACGAGGTATGGGTGATGAAAGAGTACGGCGTCCAGGAGTCTTGGACTAAGCAATCGACTTTTGGACGCTTTTCAGGACTAAGAACCACTGCCCACCCGACACACTACGGGGGAAATGGTCAGATTATATTTCAAGAATACGACTATAAACACTGGGAATATGTAGGTGGCCTTATCTCCTATGACCCCGTTTACAAACAAATTACGCGTCTTCCTGTTGGTGGGAATGTGAGTGACATGGATGTGTTTGATTACATTGAGGGCCTAACATCTGTCCAAGGAAGGGGAAAGAGAAGTACAAGAATGCACCCACTCGTGGCAGGTATGCCTCTTCGATCCCGATTAATGCTGTGGATCACATTGCGCAAAGAACTCTTGAGTTTATTGTATTTCTTACTTTGCTTATTATGTAGCTTAATATTGTGGAAGACACTCATAAATACATGTGCGGAACTGGATTGCATTCCCGACTTCAGCTATTTGTTGTTCAAAAGGCATTATTGCAACATCTTGCAATTTCATCGTTTGTGATACGTACTATAAAAAGGACAAAACACAAAAAAGGCAATATTTTAATCTTTAAGCCCATCGTGAAATTGGATTATTAAGAGAACAGTTTTGGATGTGTCATATCGTGGCGGCTATAGTTCAAGTCCGTTACTTCATATATAGGGATACCCCACTAAAATGGAAACTAATTTGTTCGAAACTTAGATAAGAATATAATATTACGATATTTTAAAGTTTAAAAAGAGAAAAGTTAATCTTTTCTTTTTATTTTGTAATTTATAGTTGGATATGTGCAGTTTCTGTTGAAATGTGATCTATAGTACTTTAAAGTGAGGAGAAAAAAGTTGACCCCGTAAAGTTGATATAGTACTATGGCTTCTATGTATCTTATGTGGAGTCTGATCATAAAGGCTATACTGCCAGCGAAAGATATCGTATGACGACCTAGACATAATGGTTGAACCTCGTAAATCTTACATCCTGCATTTGTTATTTCCTTTCTTTTTTTCTCTATATTGCTCGTATCTGCGTTAATTCATACTGATATGATTCCTCTATTGATGTCCGTGTTTGATTAGATTGAGAGCCTAACATCTGTCCAAGAAGCGGAAAAAGGAGTAGAAGAAAACACCCACTCGTGGCAGGTATACGCCTTTTCCTCCCAATTATATATGTTGTGCAACATAATGTGAAGTTAGTTGAGTTTTACGCGTTTCTCGTTTCTCGTTTTGCTTACTATATTATACAGATACAGATTAGTGCATTGCACACACTCATAAATCACGTGAGGAACTGGGTGACATTCATGGCTTCCAGCTATTCGTCGTTCAAAAGGCATTACTACAATATCCTTGCCGTTCTATCTTTTGTAATAGCTACTATAAAAAGAAAAAAAAATGGAGAGAACACAAGTCTAATGGTCATTGATTACAAGAAGGGGAAACTTGAAGCTCTGTTCTTTTGTAAGGAGTTAGAGAAAAGTTCCTTGAAATTAAGTAATTATGTTGGTTTTTGAATATAGATAGCTCATCCAAGTTGGGTGAGTAAGTTTTTAACTACCTAACTAGAAAACTAAGTACAAAGGTGTGGGAGTGAGGCACATTTCATACACTGCCACGAGAATCAGCTGGCACGAAACCAAGAAGTAGATAGAGATGCCAATTGCCATCAAATGCAGATGCCAATTGCCATAAAAGCTTTAATAAATTCTAACAGCACTTGATCGATGTGTTTTAATTGGTTACTAGAATAACTAATGTGATCGTTGATGTATTTCCATCTTCATTTATCTATGATTTCAACCGGTTCTATTTGTTTTCTTAGTAAGAAGAAGCCTTTTGTTATGACTGCATTCATCTTGCCAAAGAATTACCAAGGAAAAACAAGGGAGTCACATTTGAAGCACCTTCTCCCTTTTTGGGTTGGATATGTGCAGATTCTACATAATGCTTTATGCTATAAGCATTGTTCAGCTGCTTCAGTATCTGGCTTAAGCGTCGTTGCTTACAAGTTTGACTAACTGGCCTAAGCTGAAAAGAAGCTTAAGATGCTTCGGTGCTTGTGGGTGCGCTTGTACTTAGATTAGGTGATATTTCTATCATTTCAAGTAGCAATTGATTTACAAGTAGTCGGTACCCAACATACCTTGATAATGCTGTCATTTACAAGGCTGTTGACTGTTTTTGAAGATTGGATGAATAATGTGAGTCCATAACGATGGTATATGTGTTATATGTTGAGCCTGATTTCAAAAAGCTGTATTGTCAGCGGAAGTACGTCAAGAAGTACATAAGCTGTATTGTATGCTAATCTCTACCTAGGCCGTTCAGCTTGCCGGTCAGTGGGCTGGGGTAGGGGCATGGTCTAGAGAAAAATTCTTAGAGGGTTCTTTTGTAATTATGTAGGTTTCCCGTATTAGGGATCTGTTCAATATATTGTACTTTCGGTAAAGAGGCTTATACGAGAGAGTGAGAACTGCTTTTTGCATTCTAAAAATGCAGAATAGTGGAGTCACAAACTGCTTATGTTCCTAGGACGTAGCCATATTGGGTGAACCTTGTTAATATAGCTTTGTAGATTTGTTTTCGACGTTCCTTTTTCTTTATATTGCTCGCTGTTGCCTTAATTCGTACTAATATGATTCAGCTTTAATTTGTTGGTGTGATGTCATAAAGTCTCAGAGGGCGAGAATGGGTATGATTACCATGATGAATTTGAGGGATCAACTGTTTATATCGATTTGGATGCAGAATAAGACAGCGCGATTCTGGAAATGGAACGAGAGAGAGAGAGAGAGAGAGACGTATTAAAAGCATCACCCAGGAATCTGTATGTTGGAGGCATTAGTGAAAACGATCATAAGGGTGTCCACCTGCATTGGTACACATCGATTTATTAGTTTTTTAAGATTGGAAGTGGTAAGAACTTATGATGTTTTACATCGTTGATGAAGACTTTGAGGAAAAAGTTTAGGATGAAAGCTTTAAACTGCAGATGCAGGAACCGGAGTACAAGTGTGATGCAGGTAGACATCTTCATTCCAATGCAGGCATGGAATTGACAGGGCTTTTTAGGGGAATGCAGGCATGAAACTGACAGGGCTTTTTAGGAGAAAAACAGTGATGTAGCCCTGTATCATTTTCCAGGGTTTTCAGTTATTTGCAAATAGAATGAACAGCCATGGGCAACATTCGTATATGATCTACTTGTTATTAATTTACATGTATTGACTTACATTCCAGTTAACTATGTTGCTTTGCCTAGAGAAAGCCGGGGAGAAATTGGTTGCAAACAACATTATGCAAGACACATTAATTCAAGAAGGCTAATCTTCAACCACTTTAGCTGCACTTGTAATGAAATAGACGTCGTGTGTAGAGCCTGTGGATGGATGTGTTTGTACTGAGACTGGATGATGTTTTATCTTTTGAAGCAGTAATTCTAGTAATAGTAGTCATTACCCAAAATTTAAGAAACACATAAGTACCATTTACGAAATCGTTGACATTGTTCTTGATGGTCAGAGGAAAATATGTGTGTGGTCATTCTTAGACTCTACATAAATCATTGCCAATATGATTTCGCTGTTGGTATGTTGCAATAAAATTTATGGGTTACAACGAGCACAATGACAATGATGACTAATACTTTAGGCTGTATTTGACAGACTTCTTAGGAGAAACACCATTAATATGGGCTTCTTATCATCTTGCAGGATTTTCAATGTTTGCTAGTAGAACATATCATTGTGGTAAGCATATGTTTCTCCCGTTGTTCTTTTTTCCAATGTAGTTTCTTACCCGTCTTATGATATTTTGTTCTAATCATAGTGGTGTTTGTTTAGTTCCTTGTAAAGATTTTCACGGTTTTAAACACTCTTTAGTTGCTAACATAGGCATTAGCCATGGCTTAATTCCTTTGGGGATCATAGAGATGTGGAGTTGACGGAAAAAACTGTATCTAGACTCACATTTATTTTGCATGCAGTAAAAAATAATCACTTGGAAGCTATATCCAAACGAGCATATCTCAGCCTACGAAATGGTGATGTTACCCCTCAACACAATTTAATATTCTTACTCAACTCATCGCACTCCGTCCTGACTTGATCATCAAAAAAAATTACTGCCATTTTTTTCTCTCTGAAAAATCACCACACTCGTCGAATGAACGCTTTATCTTGCTGACCATAGAGAACTCGCCAATGTGACCTAAATCATCAGAGGGAAGTAATTTACCAAAGCAATGTAATGTCACAGCTTGGTTCCCATGCAAATAAGGGGTGGAGAGATTCAATTGGCGGAGAGGTGGCAACCGTGGTGGTTTGTTAGTGTCACAACCGATTTATGTGGGGGTTTTTTTTTTATACGGGTAACAACACTGCCAACCATATCATCACCAAGCGAGTAGTACTAAGCATGTAGTACAGGACATAGTACAATAAAAAAAGAAAAAAAAATACCAGGTTACCACACTCCCACGAGGAAATGCCAGTCAAGGAGTTGCACATAGCCAAGCCATTATCCCCGATGTGGCAGTTTTGACATAGGATTTGTTCCAGAGACCAATGATTACAAAGTTGTGAGACTGAGGGGTCGTATCAATGCGCCCCCAGGATGAACCATCACCCTGATCTCCGCGTACACGTTGATTTGGGACACCTGGGAATCAATTGGAGTTGTTGGCCTGAGCCCCTGATGTGAATTCTGCAAATAGGCGGACTTCTGCGAACGGGCTTTTGCATTGGATTGGACATGAACGAGGGGGAGTTCTCTAAACTCTTTCCCCTGACTTGCAGAATGGGGTGTTAAGTCAGATGACATTGCCAATTGTTCGTTATTTTCCTCATGATTTTCTCAATCTGTTTGCTCTAATGGATTCCTCTCCTTAATTTTATGTCCTAATCACAAAGGGACAAAAAGGTGGTACGAGGTGTGGGTGATGAAAGAGTAAGCCATTTCAGAGTCGTGGACTAAGCAATCAACTTTCGGATCCTTTTCGGGAATAAGGGTTTTTGGCTACCCATGGGACTACAAGAAATGTGGTCAGATTATATTTAAAGCAGACAACAATTGTAATTACGGAAATGTAGGTCACTTTTTCTGCTATAACCCCATTAACCAGCAAATTAAGCATCTTCCCGGGACTCTAGATTACATGTCTGTGTCTGATGACATTGAGAGCCTAAAGTCTGTCCAAGGACTGGAAAAAGGAAATACAATTATGCACCCACTCGTGGCACTCGTGGTAGTTACGCATCTTTTTTCCCAATCAATATTGGGCAACATAAAATGATGATGTGTCACAAAGAGAAGATATAGTTGAGTTTTACGTGTTTCTCGCTTCGCTATTATAAACTCTGTGTTATGATATAGTTGAGTTTTACACGTTTCTCGCCTCGCTATTATAAACTCCGTGTTATATACAGATTGGTGCTTTGAACGCACTCATAAATCACATGTGAGGAACTGAGTTGCATTTACGGCTTTAAGCTATCTGTTGTTCGAAAGGCATTATTGCAATATCCTTGCACTTCGATCTGTGTAATAGCTACTATGAAAAGAACCAAAAAACGCACTAGTTTAGTGGTCCTTGCTTACAAGAAGGTGTGCGAGTGGGGCACATTCGTACACTGCCTTAGCTGGCATGGCATGAAGAAATATATACAGATGCCAATTGCCATCAAATGCGGATGCCAACTTCCAGAAAAGCTTTTAACAGTTCTAGAATACTTGATGGATGTGTTATGTATGGTTACTAGAATAATAATGTGATGTGATTGTTAACGCTATTACCATCTTCATGTATCTATGATTTCAGCAAGTTCTATTTGTTTTCTGAGTAACAAGAAGCATTGTGTTATGACTGCATTTGTTTTACCAAAGAACTGGCAAGGAAAAACAGGGGAGTCACATCTGAAGCACCTTCCTCCCTTATATGGGTTGGATATATGCAGATTATACATAATGCTTTATGCTATATGCATTGTGCAGCTGCTTCAGTATCTAGCTTAATGGTTGTTGCTTACAAGTTTGACTAAATCGCTTAAGCTGAAAAGAAGCTTAAGATGTTTTGATGATTGTAGATGTGTTTGTACAGAGATTATGTGATGTTTTTATCATTTGAAGTAGCAAACGATTTATAAGAAGTCACTACCAACATAACTTGATTAACACGTATCATTTAAAAAGTCGTTGACTGTGTTGAAGATTGGAGGAGTAATGTGAGTCCATAATGCTTGTACGTGCTATGTTTGTGTTATATGTGGAGCCGGATTCGAAAAAGCTATGTTGTCAGCGGAAGTACGTCAATACAAGGTACTAACCTATGCGGTTCGGCTTGCCTGTAAGCAGGCTGGGGTAGGGAGTGAGCCCTAGGGTAAAATTCTTGATGGTAGTTTTCTAATTATGTATGATTGCCTTAGTAGGCTTCTGTTCAATATATTGTGCTTTTGGTTGAGAGGCCTATACGAGAGAGTAAGAACATTTTGCATTTTAAACTGTTGCACAAGTCACAAGCTGCTTATGTTCCTAGGACGCAGCCATATTGTGTAAATCTCGTGAATATAGCGTTCTACATTTGTTTTTAACGTTCCTTTTTCTTTATACTGCTCGTTGTTGCATTAATTCGTTCAAATATGATTCCTCTGTTGTTGGCATGATGTCATAAAGTCTCACAGGGCGAGGAGGAGTATGATTACCGTGATGACTTTGAGCGTTCAATTGTTTCTGTCAATTCGGATGTAGAACAAGACAGTGATTTTGAAAGTGGAACGAGAGAAGGCATATTAAAATCAGTATGATGGAGGCATTAGTGAAAACGACCATAAGGCTGTCCACCTGCATCAAGGTACACAGTTCTATTAGTGTTTCTGAGATTGAAGTGATAAGAAGCTGATTGATTTGAACACACATAACGCTATACTAGAAGGAAAGATCCTGATCTTCAACAATGTATAGGTTCTAAAAAACCTATGTTGTTTACATCAGTGATGAAGACTTTCAGGAAAAAGCTTGGGATGAAAGCTTTGAACTGCAGATGCAGAAACCCGAGTACAAGTGTGTGATGCTGGTATACATCTTCATTCAAATGCAGGCATGAAATTGACAGATTTTCTTAGGAGAAAAAACATTGATGAAACCCTGTATCATTTTCTTGGACATTCAATTCTTTGCAAATAGAATGAACAGTCATGGTCAACATTCGTGTTTCATGTACGTACTATTTACTAAGTTAAATGTTTTGAATTACATTTTGCGTAATTTTTTTGCTTTTGTGCCAAGAGAAAGGAGGGAGAAGTTGGTACCAAACGACATTATGTAAGCCAGATTACTTCAAGAAGGCTATCCCTTAGTGACAATAGTCTTCAACCATTTTAGCTGCACTTGGAATGACTTAATGTGGCGGTGCTGGTTTCGATGGTGGTCGTGGGTGTGTGCGGTCCAGTCCTAGGTCGTGGTGTTGGCAGCAGTGGTGGGACGTTGGCAATGGTCATGGTTGTCAAGTGCAGTGGCCGGCGGTGGAGTGTGGTGTGGTAAAAATAGCAGTGGTGGTGGGTCATGGTGATGGCGACAGGTCTAGTGGTCGTGGTGGGGCTCTGTGTGTGATGGGGGGTTTTGTTGAAAAATTGTTCATTTTGTTACTTCTAACAAAATTTAAAGGTTAGATATCAAAACAGAAACAAAAACTTAAAACTTAAAACTCCAAAATTGAGTTTTCAAAAACAGTCTCGCTTTAAAAATGGGTTTTCAAAACTAAAGGAGGGAAAAAAAACGGAATCTCTATGTGAAACGGTTTTATTATTTTTTTTTTCCAGTTTATAAAACTTGAGAAAATACTTAAGAAAAAAAAAATCTTGTCAAAGGCTACCTAAGAAGTTTGTACTTAGTTGTTGACATTGTTCTTGATGATTCGAGGAAAATATGAGTGTATGGTCATTCTTAGATTCTCTATAAATTATGGCCGATATGATTTCTTTGTTGTTGGTGTAAAGTTGTGGGCAACAACGAGCACGATAAGGGTAATGACTAATGCTTTAGGATGCATTTGACAAACTTCATAGGAGAAAAAAAAAATATCGATATAGGCTTCTTATCATCTTGCATTATTTTCAATGTTTGCTAATATCGTTGTGGTAAGCATTTGGTTATCACGTTAAGTTGTTCTTCTTTTCAATGTAGTTTCTTACCCATCTCATGATAATCTGTTCCGATCAAAGTGGTGGTTGTTTTTGTTCGATAGTAGGATTTTTATGCTTTTATGATAATCTTTAGTCGCTAAAATAGGCACTAGCCATAGCCTAATGCCTTCCCTGGTCATAAAGATGGTGAGTTAACAAAAAAAAGACATAATTGGACCCACGAAATTTTGTCTTGTAGTACAAAATAATCTTTTTTCACTATTTGAACGCTCATATTCAGCCTATCGAAGGACAATTGCCCCTAAGCACATTGATTTTCTCACCCAACTTATCGCACTCCGTCCCGACTTGTTCATCATAATCGTCAAGGAAGAAGATTTTGTTCCAAAATGAATCATGTGATCAAGATGGTGCTTTGCACCTTGCACCCCATGTATACTTTTTGGTTTCATTGAAGGACAGAAATTTTGGCTTTAGCGAAGATTTTACGGGGCTGCTCATGTGCACATCACTACTTTATTGGGATTTGTTAAAGCTTGCAAGCTATGCTAAGTTAATTAACTTATTGTTCTTCCCAACCACCTTCGATCTTTTATATTTAATCATCTCGGCAGCCCTACTACAGCTTTATAAGATTCCTCAATCCTGATTGACTATTCGTCTAAGCTCTGCACTCTCTCTTTGCACCCAAAACTTTTTGGCAACGCCATCTCTTTACCTACTAGCAATGTGTTATTTCATGCACTCAAGGATTTCAAAGGCTATTGGATGATACTTCCTTTGCCATTTTGCATCACAGCACAGTAAGGCAAAGGCATGGCAATCCAGAGCCACAATCTGCCCGAAGACGTAACGGTAGACATACTTTTGAGGCTTCCCATTCAGTCACTGCTGCGTTGCAGGTCTGTATCCAAACACTGGTATGTGCTGCTCACAAGTCCTAGTTTCATCAGATTGCACCTTAATCGTAGTTCCAATGCCCCTAAGCTCCTCGCGGCGGGCTACATAAGTGAAAGAGAGGTTAGAGGGCTTCAACAAGTCAAAATTCACAGTCTTGATGGTGATAATAACAAAGGGTCCTCTTATGTACGTTTACCATTCAAATTACCTGGTATCAACAATATAACAATTCAGGGTTCATGCAATGGCTTGGTTTGCTTGAGTATGAATTTTAAAAGGACACTCGCCATATGGAACCCCGCAACAAGAGAGTGCAGGTCGCTTGAGGTACCCCATTGTAACAACCCTTATGACAAATTTGGTATTGGGTTTGTTCCCGATACCAATGATTACAAAGTTGTGAGACTAAGGGGTCGCGTAAATGGGGGCCCGGGAGGATCCATCACCCTGATATCCACGTACACTTTGAGTTCGGATTCTTGGGAATCAAATGAAGAAGTTGGCCCTGATGTGAATTTAGCACATAGTTGGACTTATGCGAATGGATTTTTGCATTGGATTGCACGTGAAGGACGGGAAGTGCTCTCAATTGTTTCGCTTGACTTGCGTAATGGGGTGTTTGGTCAGATGGCATTGCCAATTCCTTGTTACTCTCCTCGCGATATTCACGAGCTGTTTGCTTCTACTAATGGAGGCCTCTCTTTAGTTCTATACGCATGTCAGGAAGGAATGGATGGATGGTACGAGGTATGGGTGATGAAAGAGTACGGCGTCCAGGAGTCTTGGACTAAGCAATCGTCTTTTGGACACTTTTCAGGACTAAGAACCGTTGCCTGCCCAAAGCACTACCGGGGAAATGGTCAGATTATATTTCAAGAAAACGACTATCAAGACTGGGATTATGTAGGTGGCTTTTTCTCCTATGACCCAGTTAACCAACAAATTACGCGTCTTCCTGTTGGTGGGAATCTGAGTTATATGCATGTGTTTGATTACATTGAGGGCCTAACATCCGTCCAAGGGGGGGAAAAAAGGAGTACAAGAATGCACCCACTCGTGGCAGATATGCCTCTTTGATCCCGATTATGCTGTTGAACATAATGTGATAATGTGTATCGCAAAGTATTGTTGAGTTTCATTGCTTTTTCTTGCTTCGCTTATCATATGCTATATAGTCTAATGTTTTGGTACAAACTCATAAATCACATGTGCGGAACTGGGTTGCATTCACGGCTTGAAGCTATTTGTTGTTCAAAAGGCATTACTACATTATCCTTGCAGTTCCATCTTCTGTAATACCTACTATAAAAGGAACAAAACACAGCCAATTGTGAAATTGGACTTCGATTCTTGATATGGGAACAGTTTCGGATGTGCCATATCATGGCTATAGTTCAAGTCCGTGACTTCAGATGGATACCCCACTAAAATGGAAACTATTTCGTTCGAAACTTTGGTAGTATATAATATCTGGATATTATTAATCAAGACGGGGAAAGTAAAATTTCTTTTTCTTTTGCAATGAGTGAGAAAATTCGATCACTTTAACCAAGTATGTTAGGTTATTTAAATAGATAGCACATCTAAGCTCATTGAGCGGGTTTTAGACTTTTAGTAGTTGTCTAGTAAACCCAATACAAAGGTGTGTGACTGGGGCACATTTCGTACACTGCGAGGAGCATTCGTGGCACGACACCAAGAAAAAAATATATGCAGATTAGAGTTATAAGAAGTATTGTCTCATGACTGTATTCATTTTACCAAAGAATTCCCAAGGGAAAACAGCGCAGTCACATTTGAAGAACCATCTCCCTTTTATAGTTGGATATGTGCAGTTTCTGTTCAAATGTGATACACCATGCTGTTGGGTGCATTCTCTACAAGCGTAAGCCTTTCAAGCAGATGAACAAACATGCATTGTTGTTATAAGCATTGTCCAGCTGCTTCAGTATCTTGTTTAATGGACTTCGTTAACAAGTTTGACCGACTCCCTTAAGCTAAAAAGAAGCTTGAGATGTTTCGATGACGACTTTGGATGTGTTTGTAATGATATTAGGTGATAGTTTTATCATTTGAAATAGCATGTGATCTATTAGTAGTCGCCCCACAAACTTTGAGAACTCAAATATTTTACGAAGTTGTTGACTTTGTTTCTGAAAGTTATCTGTAAAGTTGATATGTAATATGTTCTATGTGGAGCCTGATTTAAAAAAACTGTATTGTCGGTGGAAGGTACTTTATACCAACCCCGAACGTTACCCATTTTGCTCATAGGTGAGGGGGCTTGGGTATGGTGGCATGCCCTCGAGAAAAAGTCTTGGGGGTACTTTTGCAATTATGTAGTTTTATTGTATTAGATTCTCCTCTATTTATTGTACTTCTGGTTGAGAGAGTGAAAACGACAATTTTACATTATAAACTGTTGTAGAACAGTGGAATCACAAAACGGTCATGTACCGACAACCTAGACATATTGGTTGAACCTTATAAATCTTGCGTCATGTATTGTTTTTTTCTGTTCTTTTTTCTTAATATCGCTTGTTTCTACGTTAATTAATACTAATGTGATGTGATTCCTCTAATGATTACGTGATTCCAAAAAGTCTCGAAGAGCAAGTATGACTACCATGATGACTTTAGTGATGACTCTGAGGGATCAATGGTTTCTATCGATTCAGATGCAAAGCGATACATCATGGTAGTGCAAATGGAACGAGAGAGAAACACATCGAAAGCATCATCCAGGAATCAGCATGTTGGAAGCAATAGCGGAAACGACCGTAAGGGTGTCCAGCTGCGTCAAGGTACACGTTAATCTACTAAGATTTTTTAGACTGGAAGTGACAAGATGCTGATTGACTTAGACATGCATAACGCTAAACTAACAAAAAAGGATCCTGATCTTCAACAATTTAAAGGTCCTAAAGAGCCTATGGTGTTCACATCAATAATGAAGACTTTGAGGAACAAAGTTTGGGAGAAAGCTGTGAACTGCGGATGCAAAAAACCGAGTACAAGTGCATGATGCAGGTACCCATCTTCATTCGAATGCAGGCATGAAATTGACATAAATTTTTAGGAGAGAAATATTGATGTAGGTATCATTTTCCATGATTTTCAGTTCTTCGCTATTAGAATGAACAGTCATGGTCGACATTCGTATTTCATGTACTTTCTTTTTGTTAATTTACATATTTCCTGCTATTTTCCTAACAATTTTGTTGCGTGGAAAAGAGGGGGAAATCGGCATCAAACGACATCATGTAAGACACAGTACTATAAGAAGGCTATCTTTTTAGGGAATAGAGTTCACCCACTCTATGCGCTTCAGAGCTTGTAATGACATAGACATTATTCATATAAACAAACTTTCGCTCCTACCCGACTTGTATGAATCTTCCTCCAATTCTATATATAATGACAATCAATAGTCGCTAAATGTATCTGTAAAACACGCGCGTGGATATAGGGGCAGAGCTAGCTAAGGGCCAGGCAGGGCCAGGCCTTAGCCCGTTCAACTTTTTTGGAGTAGACTTATACTTGGACCTCGAAACTTGGTAAGAAATTACAGCTAGTGGCTCGGGCAAATTTAGTACCTGTGCTCCCCAAACTTTTATTGAATCAAGTGGACCTTTTGAATGTCCAATTTCTCATTTCCGATTTGCATCTTAGAGTTTGATTCGTGGACTATATTAACCAATTCTAACTTACTATTTTAATTTGCATCTCCAATTTTCTCATATTTAATCACGTAAAATTAGTGTTTCTACCTTAGATCCTTGGACTAATTATAGGCAAATACCTTTTAACCTTATTTTTAAAATTCCCTATTAACAGTTTAAGCTTTTAAGGACTAATTCTTTCTAACTTTTAAGAAAGAAATTCATTAAGAATTACTAGTGTTATTTTTATGCCTTCAAAATTTTGTTCCTCTATTTGTTAGCTGATATCCATTATTAGTTAACTAAAGAAGTTTGAGATTTGGGATTGCCTCCTATTGCCAATCATTACACATTGTGATCTTTTATCGAGTTGTAATTTAACCATTTGAACTTCACATTTGGTTTTAATGGTGCACACGGGTGTAAAAGTATATCATTAAAGACTAAAGTGGAACTCAAATGCCAATCGCCAATTCCAAGTAAGGATGTTACGTATCACATCTGTGAGAAATTGCGACGAAATTATTACTTACACTTGGTGTACATTCGGACAATATGGGTGTTTTATATCAATATGACTACATATAATTGATATTGAGATCTATCATTTCGCATTTTATACAAGTATGAAATTTTTTTGTTGTCGACATAGTTAACCAAGCACACTGCATTGAAGCTATATTTTTATTTTTGACTTAAGGTTTGACCCGGTTTAGGTGTAAGTCCTAGATCTGCCACTGTGTGGATAGATGTGTTTGTACAGAGATTTGGTGACATTTTTATCTTTTGAAGTAATATAATTGTTACCTAGAATTTAAGAAACACATAAGTACCATTTACTAATAAGTTGACATATATTCTTCTTGATGACGGAAGAAAATGTGAGTGTTGGTCATTCTTAGACTCGATATACACAATGGCCGATTTCTATGTCGTTGGTGTGATGTAACAAAGTCTCAAGAGAGAAAACAAGCATGATGGCGATGGTGACTTCGCTTTCGGTTGTATTTTGACAAACTTCTTAGGAGAAAAAACATTAGAATAGCGTTGTTATTGTAGTCACACATTTTTGTTATCTTTTCATTTATTAAATATTTGTTGGGCTTTATTGATATTTAAAGTTTGTTAAAACTAATTAATTTAATCATGTCCAGTAATTAGTCCAGTCCAGTCAAATTAGTTGGTTCCAGTCCATGTTAGAAGACCGTGTTGTACTTAGATAATTTAGGATTATTTGTGATTTATCCTTGATGCACATCATTAATTTTGATTTATATGAAATATTATTCCCGCATCTAGTACATCTCATCTGATTAAATGAGAGATGATTATCGAATATTCACAGATAATGTCCTGACCATAAGGGTGTCCACCTGCATCAAGGTACACATCAATCTATTAGTGTTTTTGAGATTGGAAGTGATAAGAAGCTGATTGGTTTGAACACACAATTGCAACGCTACACTAGCTGAAAAGGATCCTGACCTTCAACAATGTAAAGGTCCTAAAGAACCCATGATGTTTACATCAATAATGCAGACTCTATGGAAAAAGCTTGGATGAAAGCTTTGAACTGCAGATGCAGAAATCCGAGTACAAGTGTGTGATGCTAGTATACATCTTCATTCAAATGAAAGCATGAACTTGACAGGTTTTGTTATGAGAAAACATTAATGTAACCTTGTATCATTTTCCCGGATTTTCAGTTCTTTGCAAATAGAGTAAATAGTCGTGGTCAACAATCGTACTTCATGTACGTACTATTTATTAAGTTACATTGTTTGAGTTACATTTCGCATAATTTTGTTGCTTTTGTCCCTGGAGAAAGGAGAGAGAAGTTGGTATACAACGACATTATGTAAGCCACATCACTTCAAGAAGGCTATCCTTTAGTGACAATAGTCTTCAACCACACTTTAGTTGCAGTTGGAATGACATTATGTTTGAAGCATGTGGATGGATTTGTACTGATATGTTTTATATTTTGAAGCAGTAATTTCAGTAATAGTAAGTACCGTTTACTTTTAGTCGTTGACATTGTTGTTTATTTTTATTTTTATTTTTGTCGAAAAAAGGTTGGACCGTAACGCTCTAATCCAACCAGCAGGGAGTATTGCGCCTTGGGGACCTACTTGTGCATGAATATTTGGTATAACAGCTGAAGTTTGAATGTAACAATGGCTCAACTTCATTCTTTTGAATGTAACAATGGCTCTACTTCATGCTTCAAGCTTATGAATTAACATTCTATCCTACCATTTTTTATTTACAAAGTAGTTCTTTTATTCTCTCCCCTCCCGTTTCTTATTCGCGTGTTTTTTCTTCGGCATAACCAAACAGATCTGCAAAGGCCCTTTTTCCCGCACCACGTCTTCTATTCCCAAGGCAACGAACTCATTTTCCTCTTTTCACGTTGCAACACCATCTACACCAACTATTTTATGTTGCATCTCCAATTTTTTCATATTTAATCATGTCAAATTAGTGTTTGTACCTTAGACTCTTGGACTAATTAAAGGTAAATGTCCAAAGTTTTTATCTCTTAACCTTATTTTTAAAGTTTCCTATTAACATTTTGATCTTTTAAGGACTCATATCCCTTCTAACTTTTAAGAAGATTCATTAATAATTACTAGTTTGTTTTTAGGCCTATGTATTTTTGTTCCTCTATTTGTTAGCCTCATATGCGTTAGCTAGCTAATGAAGTTTGAGATTTGTGATCGCCTCCTTTACCCAATCATTACAAATTGTGATCTTTTTGCAAGTTGCAATTCAACCATTTGAACTCCACATTTGTCTTTAATTATTGCATAAATAGTGTAAAAACGGGTGACTGAAAATTAGAATGGATCTCAAATATTACATTGTGAGCTCAAATATCAGTTTCCAAGTGAGGATGTTACTTAGTTATTATTACTTACACACGGTGTATATTTTGACAATATGAGTATTTTATATCAATGTGACGACACATAGTTAACATGTCGTAAAGGTCGCAGACATCTGTAACCATTTTCTGAAGATAGGAGCATAGACGGTTGCATCAAATAGGCATATATGTCTATCTTGCTACTTAAACGTATGATCTACGATCTATCTGAATACCCTCATCTCGTTTGTTTTATACATTAGTGTTTGTACAGTTACATGAAAGATCCCCGATTCGTTTTTGATTTTGAACTTTTTGGCTTGTAAAAATTTGGGCTTTCCAATAGCTGTCAAATTAGGGTCCTATGCTATGTTTTATGTTGCGTTTCATGCCATGCATGTTACTTAGACCAATGTGTATGATCTAATTTTTCATTGATTTCATTTTTAAGTTGTTGACGTCCTGTTATTATATATTTTAGACTGCACATTGTTCTAGTTGTAATACTATGTGGAGATTATAACTGTGAAGAAGTTCATTATAATTAAGAATAATAATTAGATTGTAATTACATTAACATTTAGTAGTTTAATAGTTTATATATTTTATTTTAACCGCAGAATTGGTTGTCTTTGACACAATTAGTCTAGAAATTCACCAGGGGTCACTTCAGTGGAGTTCTTAATATGGAATGAAAGGGCGGTGTCGAATATGTTTTAGAAGACATGAATGTAGACTTAATGTCTTTTTGGGAGCTAGTGGGTAGTATAGGTGACTTGGGTTTACCTAGTACTAATTTGATGTATTACCTTGTACCTGAGCTTGATTTTAGATCTGGTTTAAGGATTAGCATTGATGATACTTGTGTGATATCAACGCTCAATGTTACAACTATAGTGGTACTGTTCTTCTATATGTGAAAAGGGTAGATCTTTTACAAGTTATTAGTAGCGAAAAAAGAGGTTACTATAGGGAACAGGTTGATGATTTAGAATAACTTTCGGGACTCAGATGACATGGCATTTGGGGATGAGAAGTTACACATGCAGAGGGTCCTCGAGATAGATACTCAAAAGAAGTACACATAGATGATGATGTAGAAGACGTGTGTGAAGGTGAGGTTTGAGGGATGTTCATCTAGGAGATTATGACATGGGTCAAAATGAAGATGGGCAGTTTCAACAAGGTCATAGGGTGGCTCAGGATCCACCTCAGTCCATTTAAGAGGATTGAAAGGGGGCCTGAAGATGATGACATTTTTAAGGACATTGAAGGTTCTCATGGCCCTGGTATCAATGTAAATATAAGGGAAGGTCAATCTTATTATGATTGTGAGAGAATTAAGATGAACTTAGGAGTTCAGATGAGTCTGAAACTAAAACTGAGAGCATGACTAAATACCCAGAGTTTAAAGAAGAAATAGTGGGTATGAAAGACCAGAACTGGTTTTAGGAATGAAGTTTGCAAATCACAGGTTATTAGGAAGGCTTTAAGGGAGTCGAGTACAAAAAGGGCTATGATTTTATTCTTAAGAAGGATAAGAGTAATAGGATAAATTGTGTGATGCAAGTATAGGCACAAAGATAATGGATAGTGTGAGTGGAGATACATGTTTCTCCTATAAACGGGGAGTAGACTTTCCATATTAAGAGTTTTAACACCAAACACACTTGTTGGAGGTACTTTAATAAACATTTAGTTAACTCTAGGTTCATTTTTTAGCATTACTTAGAGAAGTTGAGGGATGACCCTAATTAGAAAATTAAATCAATGAAAAGTAATGTGAATAAGGACTTTAATGCTAAAGTGACCAGGGTCGAAGTATGTAGAGCCAAAAGGATAACTAGGAAAATGATTGAGGGAGAGAAGATGTTGCATGCAAAGCTGTGAGATTATGGTGAGACACTTAAGACCAATAATGTAGCTACAACTATGGTTTTTTGTACAAAGAGAGGTGTAGGCCAATCGTAGGGCTAGATTGGTACTTCTTCAAAGGTGTGTCTGGGAGACAGCTGCTGAGTGCTGTGGCTAGGGATGACAATGATAACATGTACTCCATTTGCTATTTTTGTGTTTGAGCGAAAACGAAGAGTCATGATGTGGTTTATGAAAACTTTGCTTGGTGACACTAATGGAGTTGAGGAAAAGGGGTAGGTTCTCATTTCTGACAGGTAGAAGGAACTTGTTGAGACATTTAAGGACCTAATGCCAAATGTTGAATATAGATACTCCATGAGACACTTGTATATAAATCTTAGGGATAATTACAAGGGTAAGGAGTTGAATGACTTGATGTGCAGCGTTGAGTGCTGCTAGAACAAGGGAGTAAGAACGATTTTAACGAGTACATTGAACACATTAAGAATCTTGACAAAGATGGTGAGATCATAAAATGGTTGAGTAACATAGATCCAAAGTTGTTAACAAGGTCACATTTTGGGACAAGGTCTAAATGGGATATTTTGGTTAACAACTTCACAAAGTGTTCAAAGAGTTACATGCTTAAAGCCTAGGAACTGTCTATTACTAATTGCTGGAATGGATTAAGAAGCATTTGACGATAAGAATCCAACTTAAGAAGAGGATGATGGAGTAATGCAATGGGTCCATTTGTATAAGATTTTAGAGAAACTGGAAAAGATAAAGCAAGCCTCAAAATGTTATTTTGTTGGTTAGAGTAAAGGGTTCGAGTTTGAGGTAGAGTGTCATAATGCAATAAGATTGAATGACTTGAAAGCTATGAGTTGTAGTTGTGCGATGTCACAGTTAACCACTACACCGTGCAAGAATGTTATGACTTCAATCTACCTAAATAGAGAGATGCCCGAATCATATGTTTACCCTTTATATATGCAGGGTACCTACTTACAGGCTTATAGTATCATGATTCACCCGGTACCTAAAGAGAGATATTGGGTGAAGACTAATCTTAATTCACCACATTATAGAAACCCAACTGGCAGACCAATGACTTTGAGAAGAATGAGCGGTGATGACCCCAAAAGTGAGATAACTTTTCTAGAAAGAAAAGGAATATGATATGTGGCAATTGCTTGGAGGTTGGCCACAATATTAGAAGCTGCAAGAGATCACTCCACCTCAAATCAAGACTGACAAGAAAGCAAGCTGGACAAGTATATATTAAATAAGCTCTCGTCTTTTATTTTATTAATTTTATGTTATATCCTTATTAATGTATTAAACCTCATTTTGGCTGTAGACTTCTGGTGGCAATCCAAGTGAGGCATCAGGAGTTGGATTAGACAGTGGAAGACACTATAATTTGGCAAGGATAATGTGGAAGTTCTTTTGATTTTTTGTTATAAGAACTTATTTGCACTTTACTTACTGTCTTTTTCGGTTAGTTACTATCTATTGCCATTGCTATGTAACTGCGACTACAAATTCAAGTGCAGGTTTAAGTGCAACTGCAGGTAAGAATGCTAGTCCTTTGAGAAATGCAAAAGAGTGAGTAATAGCGGACAGTTGTGTGGGAGATTTGCAATAAAGAAGATTGGTAACCCTAAATACATGTCACCTGGTGATGCTACTAGTGAAACACCAGCCATTGGACATCTTGTTACACCTCATGTGTTTGATGCTGCAATGAGGGCTCGATTTGCTCCTTTAGTTGCTGTATCCAGAAATTTTCCTCCATGTTGGATTCAAGGGACTTATACTGCTTCAACACCAAGGATGTTAAAGCTGATATTGATGCTAATGCTACTTCAACAACTCCTGCTACTTGTAGCATGTCATGTTGAAACAACAAGGAAAAAGGCTCTACTTGAAACTGCTTTGAGTAGGCAACAGACCAATGTAACTGCTAACAAAAAGACAAAGAAGGCTTCTGTTGCAAAGCAAGTGTCTGTTGGTGGGAAGAAGGGTCTTGTTGGCAAAAATAAAAAATGTGTTGGATGGGTTGTTTCTAATAGATATATGTTCAACAATAGGTTATTTTGGACAGTAGTTGATGTATTAGTTTATTTTTGTAAACATCTCTTTGGATAGTACTTGGTTAGCTGTTAATCTACTATAAAAATCTAGCATTTGTACACCTTTGAGATCTAGCATGTACTAGTTTACCTTTGAACACTTTTGGTCTATCTTTCAACACTTTTGGTTTATCTTTGACATCTAGCATGTATTGGATTATCTTTGGACATTCTTTGACATTAGCATATATACATTACTGTTTGCACAATATATGTCAACACTTGCACAAGTCCAAACACAATTATAGATTTGCGTTAGACTTTTAAATTACACATTTGATTACGGGTAAGATATTTGCATTACAGAAAACACATTTGCATTACACTTACAGGTTTATTGTACTGGATGTTAATCCAATATTCATTTAGATGCTACTTTGTTAATAGAAGTTGAAACAGAAGCTTACAGAAGACAATTATTCAGGGATGATACTATATCAAGTATATTCACTGTTCTTTAAGTTTACAATATAAAGAAATTAATCTATACTACATATAAAAGTACGGATATGTGAAAATCGTTTTTTGTATAATTATAACCCCGTGAAATAGTTTATTAACCTTTTTTCCATTCAAATATTTTAGAGGTGAATCCTGATATTCTTCATCTACACAAATCTCTTCTTTTACCTACCAAAGAGGAAATGAGAAGATAAAGAAACCATTTATCCATATACTTATTTTACAATCATTGGTCGAATTAATATTCGCTGGCACTAGATACTTGGTTACAAAAACTCTAGCTCTTCATGTGCCTCATCACCTTTCTTAAAATATTGTTAATTAATAGTTGACCTTTTTTTACCATTAATGTATACTTCCTGATTCTTTCCCCAACATTAATCGTCTTCCATTTAATCAGTGCAATGCATTCAGAGGCATGCTGATCTAACAGTTACCATTTTGATTATTCACATTAGCAAAACTTCGTTAGGTGTGTATCATGTGTCTCTGAAAATGCTTCCGATAATGCATTCGCACTTAGAAAGCATGCTGCATTCCCACCTTTATAGATCATACATGTTTTTGTTAATCGACTTTTCCAAGTATTCTTCTGATATATGTGTGTTCTTTCATTTTATTTGACAAAAATGAAGCTTTATAACCGTGAAGTATTGTTATAAGCGTGGTTCTAGGTGTACAAAATATAGACCATCACTATGGCTAAACTAGGACCTCTTGAGGAAGCACGCTAATTTCACCTAAATCTTACATTCATAAAGGATGAAATGCAAAATTAAAAAATGCTAGACTCATCAAGTTAAACAAACTTTTACAATGTCAGTTTCAACAAATTTTTATACGGGAATCTTCATTAAGGAATTTATATTCTTCGCATCATATAGCTCGGAATCAGTTTGTAACCAAGAGGGAAAAAAGAAAGAAAAGGAGAAAGTGACCTTAGCATTACTTCAAGTGAAAGCGAGTTGTTGCCTTTATCCAATTGTCTACATTTATGTCTGAAACTTATCCTTTTATTTAGAGTCGTGGACATAGAGGTGGCTTAATAGACTAAGGTCGTGTCAGCACTATCGAAACCAAATTTCTAGTTTCTTTTTATCCATTCTTGGATGTGATTTATATTTTCATCGCTGATCTTCTTCTTTTCTTCTTTTTTTCGTAAGTTTGTGGAGTGCTAATAATTAATGTTGTGATTTGTAAGTTTTACATCATAAAATATTTTATAGGGTCAAATACACGTAGGTACCCTGAAATTACCCCAAAGTCTCAATTGAGGGTCCCAAAGTTTAATTTTTACACATAAGGGCCTGTAACTCCAAATTTGCAACAAATAAGGGCATCCGTCTAAATTCCTAACGGTTCAGCCCTTTCCGTCATGGGCATTTTTGGGAACTCATATTTAATTTTTTATTATAAAATTCCTTGATTTTTAGAACCCTACACGGGCAGGCCCATGCCCGCACAACCATGGCAAAGCCCCCGGAGTCACTAGCGTCACAAGTGCCGCCGCAGGAGGTCTGAAGTCAATTGTCGTCACAAGTTTCTACAGTGCCCGGAGTCGGTCGCGCCGCCACAACCGGCAGCATCGCACAACCATCATCAAGGTCGAAACCTCTACAGAATTTCCGCCACCGCGTGTGACAGATTCAACTGTCGTCGCAATCAAAGAAGGAAAAAGTTTTGTAAGTGGCGCTGTCGACATCCAGACAACAACAGCGCCGCCATTATTTTGGCCATGTTTGAAACCACGAGATGATTGCCACCGATCTATCACAGAAGATCCACGGTGGGTGGTCGTCGCGCCGCTGCCCCCACAGTCTACTGTCACAGAAATCAGAAAAGAAGACACGTCACCACCGTAACCGCTTACGCCAACCCACGAAACCACCGTCAGTGCCGGCACCGTACAACCCTCGCTGTTCAAAGTTCACAACACCGTAACCAACGGCGACAGCGCCATCTTGCCGCCGAAGCAATGATCGCAACACCGCAACCATGAACCGTTGGCCATCGCCGTGAAGGGGCCGAAGCAGATACAACATCTTAAAAAAAGGTGATAGAATAGAAGACGCAACAGCGCCACCATCGGACTCGCGTCGTCACCACTGTGACCAGCGATAGCGTCGCCGTTGTCCACCACAACCGAGGGAGCAGGCAATCAACGATGGGCCATCAAATCTGGTCTACCTGCACAATGTCAGCTAGGTCTGTGTGCGGCTCCACCGCATGATCCGATCGATGCCTCTTCCATCCGTCGCCGGACATGCGATCTCCTCTCTGGCCAGATCGTGGCACCAGCCGATGTCATCACCACCGAGACGGGCAGTGCCCTCGCCACCATGCCAATAAGGCCACCAGCTATCCCCGATCTACTTCCAAAGGCCATGGACTGGGGTTTTGGTGGTTGAATTGAAATCAGTTGTCTCCATATTTGGTATGAGTGAAACAATGCCAATTTTAGGGTTCCAAATATTAATAAATTAGGGTTCTAAAAATCAAGGGATTTTACAATAAAAATTAAATATGAGTTTCCAAAAAATGCCCCTAACGGAAAGGGCTGAACCGTTAGGAATTTAGACAGATGCCCTTACTTGTTGCAAATTTGGAGTTACAGGCCCTTATGTGTAAAAATTAAACTTTGGGACCCTCAATTGAAACTTTGTGGTAGTTTCAGGGTACCTACGTATATTTGACCCTATTTTATTTTGTAATTTGTTGTTCAATTGAGAAAAAAATTGCTTTGATGTTTATACTTTTTGCTCATCATCTTCGAAAAAACCATTTTGTTTCCTTCCAAATTCCAACTAAGATAATATTTATCAACAAAACAACTACAAAAAGAGCCTTAGGCAATGCGTGTGCAGATGGAGAATTGCTGAAAGTCGGGATGACTCATTGGATTTCATTTATTCTTTAGGCTTTTAAACAAAATAGAGGAGTGTTGTTGCATTCGTTAAATCAACATGCAACGCACGTGTATTGCTACTAGTTACAAATATACGTGCAAATATGACATAACAATTGCTAGAGAATCTAATCAAGCATTCATTCTAATAATGTAAGACCATGCAATGCTCTGTTGTTTGTTATGTATGTACATTGATTACTTAGTGATTCCATAAAACCGTGATTCTTGAGGACCATAAGAAGGAAATATGACATTTTGTCGTTCTAAACATAAGAAACTCTTAGCTAACTTTTACGTGCAAACACTAAAAAGAAAAAAAAGAACTAAAGTTTTCTTGGTGAGAACAAAACTCTAATTACGAGTGCAAGACTAGGATTTGAAAGGGTATATGCAGGTTTACTAAAGAAGCCAAGTAGTAGACCCTTCACAAGTTACTACTCGTAGCTCTTACAAAGAAGCAATACCAACTACTATCCATAACCAGACTTTAGCTCAGTAGAAGTTCGTGAAAGATTAGAGTAATAGAAGTGATAAATTATTTGTTGTATATTAGTCGGGTAGTATTTGGTGCTAATGATATTCTTTGTACTAATCACAACTAGGGGTGCAGCTAACACGTGTTGGGTTGGGTTTCAACCCAACCCGAGAAAATTTAGCATTTTAAAAGCCCATCTCGACCTAGCCCAACCCAAGTAAAACCGTACGGGTTGGGTTTCAACCCAACGCAACTAACATCTATTTAATCTTTTGTCTTTCATTTGCGAACGAACAATACTTCAATCTTTGCTAAATGAAAAGTTTCATTTATCTACTCAAAAGACAAAATACATATTATGAAAAAACCTTTTTAGATCAATCAAACAAACACATAAATCCAACATTAAAGACAACTAATAAACTCCATTCTAATTAAAAAAGTACTAGAGTCTTCTTCAAACTAGCAAGATAGATGGACATCAACATGAAGAGAAGGGGGACACAAGCAATAAGCTATAACACTTTATACAACTTTAAATAGTTAAACCCTCCGACTTCAACTCGTCTATGTCTTTAAATAACATAAGCAATATAGATAGACATCAACATGAAGAGAAGGGGGACACAAGCAATAAGCTATAACACTTTATACAACTTTAAATAGTTAAACCCTCCGACTTCAACTCGTCTATGTCTTTAAACAACATAAGAAGTAAAAAACCATTGACAAAAGGTTCCAGTATTCTAAAAGAAGAAATAAAATCCCAAACCACTTTGTAAAGACACCAAGTGTTTTCAGCAGATTTGATAGTTGTTAGCTGTTGCCTCCTCGTACACAAAAAGAGAAGAAAAAGAAGAAGAAGAAAACGAAAACCCCCAAAGGATTCTGTCAAGTGATAAAAGAAGCTTTGGCCATTTGAAACTGCACTTTTTAGATAAATTGCTATGTAATGATGAAAACGCAGCTCTGTAGCTTGTGAGGCTTAGAGATGCTAATTCTGTACTTCATTACTCTTGCACCTTTCAAATACAAGAGTTGTTGGAATTGGGTTTTAAACCCATTGTGAGAAGCAACTTTGACTCAATTTTTTAATAGGGTTCCAAACCAAGTTTTGGTTATGAACAAATTAATTCATGTTCGTCTATTGGAATAGATGATCATGGTATATTCACATGTTTAAAACAAATGGAAGGTGAATGAGAAAATTGAAGTTAAAGTTGGTGGTTCAACTTGAAGTGAAAAGAATATCCCACATTGAAGAGATAAAGCCAAATTCTCTCCTTATAAGGCTTAGCCTTGAGCTAAGGGTTGGGCCCCTTGGGGGCACCCATGTTTTGAAAGGAGGAAAGACCTAGGTTGACCCAAGGTCCACCACACACGCGCGCCGCCCGTCCCGGTCCGGTCCGTGGCTTGGGCCCATCAGGCTTTATTTATTTTCTTTTCCGAAAAATTGTAACATTTCCAACTAGCTGTGAAGAGTTGCACCCCCCAGTGAATACTCACTCACTGTATAAAAACCGAGTCAGTTACAGTTTATTTGAAGAACTGAATCCCGAAATCATTTTTTGTAATATTCTGTCTCCGAATTTCCTGTGTCCGAAAGAGTTCTGTGCCATTGTTTTTGTTCGCCGGGTCTGCAATTTGGAGTGCTCCTATTTCAGATGTATTGTCGTTGTATCCTGGGAGACTGTCGTCAAGAACCGTCAGCACCATTGCGGGACGAATAAAGTTTTAAGGACAGTGAATCAAATTCATGCCTCGGCCTTTTCATTTGCTGTTCTGCATTTACACTGTGAGTTATTAGACACAATTATATTTCCAGTTTACGTTACTGCTGTTTTTGGAACCTTAACATATGCATGTTAGTAATTGTTCGAAACTGATTTTCTACACAAGTACACACAAGTATATATTTTAACAACAATCTTAAGACTTTATTCGCGCACTTTGTGTTGCATGTGTAGAACCATTGTTTTCGAATTTCGTAATAGTGTTTTCAAAACAGTGTTCTCAAAACAGTGTTTTCAAAATTTCGTTTTCTTATTTGATTCTGTCAATCTTTACTAAAATTATTTTCAGATTCTGAATTTAATTTTAGTGATACTAGACTCTGTTTTATACTTTTGTGGTAGACTGGACTGTTTATTAATTGTTGTTATATTCTGTTCATAGATATAACAATGGCTACTAGTGAAACCAATTCGGAAAGTGAGCCGGTTAATCCCAACGTGCAACACAGTGGTGGAACTGTGTATGCGACGCCTTATGTGGCACCTACTCATGGTTCTGTTGGACTTGGTGAAAGACCGGAAAAGTTCAACGGAAAAGATTTTAAGAGGTGGCAACAAAAGATGTTGTTTTACTTGACCACTCTTAACTTGGCAAGGTTCTTGCAAGAGGATGCACCAGATCTTGGTGAAAATCCTGACCGGCAAACTGTGGCTACCGTGGATGCTTGGAAGCATTCAGATTTCTTGTGCAAGAACTACATCCTCAATGGATTGGACAATGCGTTGTATAACGTATATAGTCCAATGGTTAATGCGAAAGCATTGTGGGAATCCTTGGAAAGGAAATACAAGACGGAAGATGCCGGCTCAAAGAAATTTGTAGTCAGCAAATTCCTTGATTTCAAAATGGTGGATTCTAAGACAGTGATTAGTCAAGTCCAAGAGTTTCAGCTTATTCTACATGATATTCATGCGGAAGGGATGGTACTTGGAGAGTCTTTTCAAGTGGCTGCTTTAATTGAAAAATTGCCACCTACTTGGAAAGATTTCAAGAACTATTTGAAGCATAAACGCAAGGAGATGAAGCTCGAGGATTTGATCGTCAGATTGAGGATTGAGGAGGATAATCGTCAATCAGAGAAGAAGGCCGGTAATTATCATCAAGAGGCCAAGGCAAATGTGGTCGAGCAAGGTCCATCAAAGAGGAGGAAAATTTCCGATTCCGATGGTCCAAGCGGAGCAAGCGGCTCAAATTTCAAAGGCGGTGAGAAGAAGAAGTTCAAAGGGAACTGCTTTGGGTGCGGCAAAGCTGGCCATCATGCTAAGGATTGTCGCAAAAACAAAGGAAAGTTTAAAGGAAAGAATTCTCAAGCCAATGTGACCGAAGTTACCAAAATCACCGAGGACGTGACATATTTGAATTTATCTGCGGTGGTATCCGAAGTCAACCTGGTTGGAAATCCCAAATAGTGGTGGGTAGACACAGGCGCTACTCGACATGTGTGCTCCGAGCGAAGTATGTTTACTACATATGAGAGCGCCAACAACGAGAATCTGTTCATGGGAAACTCTTCTTCTTCAAAGGTGCTAGGAATGGGCAAGGTGGTCTTAAAGATGACATCCGGAAAGGAATTGAGTCTCAACAATGTGCTTCATGTGCCAGACATTCGGAAGAATCTAGTGTCAGGCTCATTGTTGAGTAAGAATGGTTTCAAGCTAGTGTTTGAGAGTGATAAATTTGTACTCGCTAAAAGTGGGATGTTTGTAGGAAAAGGGTACTAATGTGATGGTCTGTTTAAGTTAAATGTAATGACCATCGTGCCTAAAGTTGTACCAAATTCCGATATTAATAAAAATATTTCTTTTGCTTACTTGTTGGAATCTCCTAATTTATGGCATCGTAGAGTAGGTCATGTAAATTATGGTTCCATACAAAAGCTAGTGAAAAATGGTTTTTTGCCTAAAATGAATTTTGACTCACATAAAGCATGTGAAATTTGTGTTGAAGCTAAAATGGCAAAAACGTCTTTCAAGTCAGTTGAAAGAAGTACGGAACCTTTAAGTCTAATTCATAGTGACATATGTGACTTAAATGTGGTACAATCTAGAGGAGAAAAAAAGTATTTTATTACTTTTATTGATGATTGTACGAGATTTTGTTATTTATATTTGCTTAGAAGCAAGGATGAAGCCTTTGAAGTATTTATGCAATTCAAAATTGAGGTTGAAAATCAACTTAGCAAGAAAATCAAAGTACTAAGAAGTGATAGAGGCGGAGAATATGTTTTCCCTTTTGAAAAATTTTGTGCCGATCACGGAATCATTCATGAGAGCACAGCACCGTATGCGCCTCAATCAAATGGAATTGCTGAGCGAAAAAATTGTACTTTAAAGGAAATGATGAATGCTTTGTTGATAAAGTCTGGACTACCAGATAACTTGTGGGGGGAGGTGGTCTTAACCGCAAATCATATATTTAATAAAGTACCTCACAAGAAGTTGTAAAAGACACCTTATGAGCTATGGAAAGGTCGTCCTCCTTCCTTCAAATATCTTAAAGTGTGGGGGTGTCTAGCAAAGGTAGCTATCCCACCACCTAAAATGATCAAAATAGGGCCTAAAACGATCAATGGGATTTTTATTGGATATGCAAGCCATAGCTCGGCATATCGGTTCTTAGTGCATAAATCTAAAGTTGACTATATACACGTCAACACCATTATGGAGACAAGGAATGCACATTTCTTCGAGGATGTATTTCCTTGTCAAGTGGCACAAGAACGAAGTTCTTTAAAAAGAACTAGTATGAACCAAGAACCCTCACAAGAGGAAGATGAGCCAAGACGTAGCAAGAGAGCTAGAACGTCTACATCTTTTGGTCCTGATTTTCTAACATATTTGTTAGAAAATGAGCCTCGTACTTACAGTGAAGCAATGTCGAGTCCCGAAGCTCCTCATTGGAAAGAGGCTATTAATAGTGAAATAGAATCCATCATGCAAAATCATACATGGGAACTGGTGGATCTTCCTCCTGAAAATAAACCATTAGGGTGTAAATGGATTTTCAAGAGAAAGATAAAAGCTGATGGAACGATCGAAAAATATAAGGCCCGACTGGTTGTCAAGGGATATAGACAAAAGGAAGGTCTTGATTATTTCGATGCATATTCACCAGTTACAAGAATAACATCCATTCGAATATTGATAGCTATTGCAGCTATTAATAATCTTGAGATACACCAAATGGATGTGAAAATAGCTTTCCTAAATGGAGATCTAAATGAAGAGATCTATATAGAGCAACCTGAGGGGTTTGTAGCTCCTGATCATAAGAGGAAGGTGTGCAAGCTTGTTAAGTCACTTTATGGACTAAAACAGGCTCCGAAACAATGGCATGAAAAGTTTGATAAAGTCATGACCGAAAATGGCTTTAGAATCAACGAATGTGATAAATGTGTCTATGTTAAAGGCACGGAAAAAGGATATGTCATTGTTTGCCTTTATGTGGATGATATGCTCATTATCGGGAGCAATAATGAATTCATTAAGGCTACAAAGAAAATGTTGGCCAGTAAATTTGATATGAAAGATATGGGTGTGGCTGATGTTATACTTGGTATGAAAATTACCAAAACATCAAATTGACTAGTCTTGTCACAATCTCATTATATTGAGAAAGTGCCAGACAAATTTAAAAGTTATGATGATAGTCCGGTTAAGACACCGCTAGATGTAAATTTACATCTAACAAAGAATACTGGGGAATGAATATCTCAATTAGAGTATTCGCGTATAATTGGTAGCTTAATGCATATCATGAATTGCACGAGACCCGATATAGCATATGCTGTCAGTAAACTGAGCAGATATACTAGCAATCCGGGGAAGAATCACTGGATAGCTATTGTAAGAGTTTTAAGGTACTTAAAATATACCTTAAACTTTGGTCTGCATTATACAAGATATCCAGCTGTATTAGAAGGATACATTGATGCCAACTGGATATCATATTCTAATGAAACAAAATCCACAAGTGGATATGTGTTTACATTAGGAGGAGCAGCTATTTCAGCTATTTCTTGGAAATCCTCTAAACAGACATGTATTGCCAGATCCACTATGGAATCTGAATTCATTGCTTTAGATAAAGCCGGAGAAGAAGCGGAGTGGCTTCGTAATTTCTTGGAGGATATTCCAAATTGGCCTAAGCCTGTGCCACCAATTTGCATACATTGTGATAGTCAATCTGCAATTGGATGAGCACAAAGCAGTATGTATAACAGCAAGTCTAGACACATACGTCGAAGACACAATACCGTTAAACAATTACTTTCTAGTGGAATTATCGCTATTGACTATGTGAAGTCAAAGGATAATATTGCGGATCCGTTAACAAAAGCTTTGACTAGAGAGAAAGTAAATGTGTCATCGAGGGGAATGGGTCTTAAGCCTATGAACTAAAGATTTGCCATAATGGAAACCCTACCTAGCTGACTGAAGATCCCAAGATCTAGGTTCAAAGGGAAAACCGAATTATGTAAATGTGACTCAAACAGAGCACTGTGGGGGGGTTAAAACAACCCTCATATTCATTCATATGATGAGAAGACAGTGGCACCTACAAAATGTTAGGTTAAGCTATGCTTTTAATGACTCTTATATCTTGGAAATCTAAGTGGGGGGTGCGGTAGGAACCTCTTAATAAGAAGTCACCTATGTGAGTAAGAAGTGGGGCCGCTTCTATGAGAACTGTAAGGCTGAATTCTCAGAGAGTACTCATGAAAACTAGGAGTTGTTCAGGGCCAAAATGAACACAACAATGAGAACCTCAAAACAATGTTTGAGCGATACTGTGTGAAGTTCTATTGTCTCGGTTTACACTAAGGGTTGAACAGTTCAAGACATCATGTTCACTGGTTAACCAGTAAATCCGATAGTTCTCACTAGGGAAGGTTCAAGGCCATCGGCTACCTATCCCGATGCAGTGTCGTTCTAAGGAACTCTTTCTAGTGTCAGTGTTTCTTTGAGTATTGTGTCCAGTCAATTTTCTATTCATGTGGGGGATTGTTGGAATTGGGTTTTAAACCCACATTGAGAAGCAACTTTGACTCAATTTTTTAATAGGGTTCCAAACCAAGTTTTGGTTAGGAACAAATTAATTCATGTTCGTCTATTGGAATAGATGATCATGGTATATTCACATGTTTAAAACAAATGGAAGGTGAATGAGAAAATTAAAGTTAAAGTTGGTGGTTCAACTTGAAGTGAAAAGAGTATCCCACATTGAAGAGATAAAGCCAAATTGTCTCCTTATAAGGCTTAGCCTTGAGCTAAGGGTTGGGCCCTTGGGGGTACCCATGTTTTGAAAGGAGGGAGGACCTAGGTTGACCCAAGGTCCACCACACGCGCGCGCTGCCCGCCCCGTCCCGGTCCGTGGCTTGGGCTTGGGCCCATCAGGCTTTATTCTTTGGGGACAAATAAATTTTATTTATTTATTTTCTTTCCCGAAAAGTTGTAACATTTCCAACCAGCTGTGAAGAGTTACACCCCCCAGTGAATACTCACTATAAAAACCGAGTCAGTTACAGTTTATTTGAAGAACTGAATCCCGAAATCATTTTCTGTAATATTCTGTCTCCGAATTTCCTGTGTCCGAAAGAGTTCTGTGCCATTTTTTGGTTCGCCGGGTCTGCAATTTGGAATGCTCCTATTTCAGACGTATTGTCGTTGTATCCTGGGAGACTGTCGTCAAGAACCGTCAGCACCGTTGTGGGACGAATAAAGTCTTAAAGACAGTGAATCAAATTCACGCATCGGCCTTTCCATTTGCTGTTCTGCATTTACTACTGTGAGTTATTAGACACAATTATATTTTCAGTTTACATTACTGCTGTTTTTGGAACCTTAACATATGCATGTTAGTAATTGTTCGAAACTGATTTTCTACACAAGTACACACAAGTATATATTTTAACTACAAGAGTTATAGAAATGGATACAAGCACCAATTGTTAAAGCAGTAATAGAAACAAATATAAACACCAATGGCTAAGACGGACTCCCTATTAAAGTGCAGATCGCAGGAAAATTAAGACAACAGGTAAGAACAAGAAGGAAGCCACAGACTGACATCACCAAAGATCAAGGTGGAAGAACATAACAAATAAATCCCAATGATGGATTTATTGGCACACAGATTATGGTTTACCTATCTAGGTGTAACACCCCAAATCTAAGGTTAAAATTATGGTAAATTTTAGCTGATTTTTAATTACTTAGACGACAATTTTTTAATTGATACTATATGATCTTTTACGACGGTTGTTTTGTGTGGTACCATTTAAGATGTATAGCGACAAAATTTTAAGTTATGATTTGAGTTATTTTGCGACGATTGGCATCCTTTAATGACGGTGTTCTTTTAATAATCGTAAGTGCGCATTTTAATATTTTGAAATAGCAAAGGGAAGGATTAGTGGAGAAATAAATAAATTAAAAAAAAACAATCTGGCATTGAAGAAGGAACGAAATGAAAGTCAAATTAGAGAGGGAACAACGGAGAAGATTGTGGAGAAAATTGTGTTTTTGGTTTTTATATCTAATTTTCGGTTACACTTAGTTGAAATAGAGAAAGAGAAGTGTCGGCTACTCTAGAGAGAGAGAGAAGACTGACGGGTCGGATTCTGGCAAATTTTGGTAACTTTCTAGTTCTTTTTCTCTCGATTCATTCATTGTTGTATGGGAATAAGGTTCTGGGATTGTGGTAGCAGTGTGTGAGTGAGAGAGGGATGTATTTTGTAAGTGTATATGTGTGTGCGGGATGTATTAGAGGAGAAGAAGGGGCTGCCAAAACACCCCCATGTATAACAAATGGGTGTTGTTGGTTGGTGAAAAGGAAATGGCAGCCATGCCATGGGGTTGAATTGTGTAGGTTTGTGTGAGTGTTTGCGTGGGAGAAAAAGGCATTGCCGTGAGCAGCCATAGCTGCCGTGGACATGTGTTTACGGCAGCGCCATGGTTCAGACAAGGAGGCTACACGGCTGTCCTAAGATAGTTTTATGTGTGTTAGTGTGCAAGTATATATGTGGGTTAGGATGTGTTATTTGTGTGTGCAAAGAGTGTTGTGTAACAGGTTATATGTGTGTGTAATGTTGAGGAGGGGGGTGTGTTGAACAAGAGGAAAAGCCACAGCCATGGGCATTGCTAGATCAGCAGCCATGGAGAGAGGAAAGAGTGGCTGCCTCAAATACTTTCAAAGGCTTAAAAGAACATATGCGGACAGGAGAATACCGCCTCCTCCTCAATTCCCTCAGCGCACACCAGCCTAATTACCTCACGACGGCACGCCCTCAACGGCCAACGCCACTTCCTTCACTTGTCGGTCTAGCTCTGGCAGGTCACGCGCTTACAAGTCACGGCATCCAAAGCCCAAACGTCACGACCTCACGTGCTCTGGCAGGTCACGCGCTTACAAGTCACGGCACCCAAAGCCCAAACGTCACGACCTCACGTGCTCAGGCAAGCTGCAGGGTCGATTCATAGGCTACCGGCAACAGCATTCACGGACGGTAGTCGTCAGGTCTATTTCTCGACGACGACACTAATGGTCGCCACAGTCCGTAAAAGTAAGGGAAGATCCAGTGATTGATTCTTAAATTTACTACTTCTTGGAACCCTTCATTTTTGTATCAATTTAGGGTGTGACAATTGGGTTTTGGAACTTGCAATTTACAATTACGAATTGATAGAATTTGGAAATTGTTATTAGTGGGATTGTTAATTTCAGATTGAGATTTTAGTGCTCACCTTAAAAACAATTCTGGCTCAACCACTGTGTGGGAGAGTACCAAAGCTGCCGTAAGACCAGCCGTGTGCATGGTTTTATGGATGTAATGGGTCTGTGTCTAAAGAAAACAAAAGGGTACTGTGAGGTAGTATGTTGGTGGGTATTGTGGATGTTTTTGTGTGTGTTTGTGTGTGTAATAAGGATGTATTGTGTGCGTTTATAGGTGTAAGGGGTATGTGGGTATGTGGGTATGTATGTGTGTGAAATGGGTTTCAGAAAAGTGGGAGAGAAAAAGGCTAAGAGGATGTGTGCACGTGAAACTGTACAAGGCTGTTTTGGGGTGTCTGTGTGTCGTGTTCGGAAGCGAAACGGGGGCTGGAAAGGCAGACATGATGCTATGTGTGTGTGATGTGCATGTGAATGTTTGTGAGGGAGGTGAATGTATTATTAGTGTATATAAATGTGTAATGTGTGTTTATAAAAATAAGTGTCTGTGAGAAAAGAAGGAAGGGAAGCCGTGAGGTATGTAGGAGTGCGAGTGTTCTTAGTGTGGGCAGAAACTAAGGAAGAAGAAGAAGTAAGTGAAATGAGTTTCTGATGTGTTCCCAACCTAATTTGGTCACACCGAAGGGCCCACCAGAGGTCCCGTTTTGCGCGACACATTGATACAGTCAACAGTCAATTTTAAACACGTCCAACCAGTCATGTGCATTTTTTTACTTTTTCTACAGTACCTCATCACTAAGAAATTGATTTCGCCCGACTCACGGATGCCAAAACATCGCCCGTCTGCGCGCCTTGGCATTTGCCCAAGGGGATTGGCCTTGGCCTTCCCTTCGGGGTCGGCCTCAGCCACCCTTCAAGGGTTAGCCTCAGCCTTCCCTTAGGGGTCGGCCTCGGCCTTCCCTCGGGATTGGCCTTGGTTTTCCCTCAAGGGTTGGCTACTCTTCTCCCAATAGTTGTTCTCCATCTTGACGTTGCGTATCCACGATGCCGATTGTTCCCGCGTGCCGACTCTGCGACTCTTGTCGCCGTAATTCGCGACACCGGTCTCCACAAACACTGCCACGCCCATGCGTCGTGCTGCTGATACAATCGTGTCCCCTAGCTCTCTATCACCCTACCGTACCCTCAGTACCATACACACTCCGCTGCGCCCATGCGCCACGCCACTGATACAGTCGTGCCCCTGGCTCTCTATCACACTATCGTGCCCCCGACACCATACACACTCCATCGCGCCCATGCATCGCGCCGCTGATACAGTCACGCCTCCTAGCTCTCTGTCACACTACCGTGCCCCCAGCACCATACACACTCTACCACCCCCATGCACCGTGCCATTGATATAGTCGCAGCCCCTAACTCTCTGTCACACCACCATGTTGTTAGCATCGCGCTCACTCCGTCGCGCCCATGCGCCACGCCCACTACAAGAAAATTCACTTTTACCGACGGAATTTTCCGTCGCTAAAAGTGGGTATTCCGTCAGTAAAGGCTTTTAGCGACGGACTGTCCGTCGCTAAAAGTCCGTTGGTGACAACCCCGTCACTAAAAGATTAGAGACGGAATTTGGTTGTCCGTCGGAAAAAATTCAATTTTTACCGACGGAATTGATTACTTTTAGCGACGGAAATTCCGTCGCTAAAGGTATTTTCTATATTTTGACTGATTTTTGAATTTTTTCGAAAATATTTCTAAAACTTTTAGCGACGAATTTTCTGTCGCTAAAAGTATGTTGCAAAGTCTTTAGGAACATTAGTTTTGTTAAAAATGTGTCTGTAAAACGTTTATTGATATGTAAGAAGACTTTTAGCGACGGAATTTCGTCGCTAAAAAGCTAAAAAAGGTTTTTTTTTTTTTTGGTTTTTTTTTATAAATTCAAACCTACTTCAAACAATTAATCCTAACCAACCAACCCAACAACAATTTAACTCTTTAAACTAAGACTCATCCTTTATCAAAGCTCAAGTAATACAAATAAAATTTAAATCATAAACACCACCAACTAATACTCGATACAACAAATTACATGTTCACTAAATACAATAGATGACATTGTATAAATCCAAAAAAACAAAATAACAAGTTTCATTGAAAGTAAAAAAATATAAACCAAGATCCTTGCTCCGAAGCCTGAAAAATATCTCTCTGTTACGTATTCAAGTACAATTCCAATCACACTCCTTGCAACTGATGATGAGCCAATATCCACATCGATCTGCATATATAAGATGTTCTTTTAGTTTAATGTTATTCAAGGAGCAGAAGGAACAAAAACCTAAACCAAAAAGTATATGCATAAACAAAGATTAACTCGAAAGTATATGCATAAACAAACCTCTTGAAGAAAACCACAGTTCATCGAAACACTTTAGAAAATGGCAACTTCAAAGTATATGCATAAACAAAGATTAACTCGAAAAGAGAAGATTGCAGGACTATTCAATTAATTTGCCAAGCCAAAATAGCTATACTCAGTGCTAAAGACCATGTCACTGTTCGCTTGTCAAACCTAATTCTAAAACCCTAATTAAAGTAATTTTATATAACACCCTTAATTCCATACTCTAATTGAAACCCCTAAACTTTAAAACCCTAATCTAAAACAAATTAACAATCAATTAGTCCATTAGAAGAACAAGAAAACGAAAATCTAACAAATCTATTCTAGAAAAAGAACAAGAATTGAACTACTGAAGAATAGAAAAGTCATCAATGGAAGGATGAGAAATTAAAGAGATAGAACGAGATTAAGGAGGAGATGAGCACTCACCGTCGGCGAGACTCGAGATATAGGGCTGAGGTATGGTTGTCGCCGCCGGCCGGTGGAGTCCGGAGTCTAGACTCGAGAGAGATAGTGAGAATCGCAAGTTGCAGAGACCAGAGAAAAAGGCGAGAGTGCGTCTTGCGTCGTGCGTCGTGCGTCGTGCGTGGGTTATGAAGTCGTAGAGATCCAGTGTGGTTCCACCCCTAACGGCGGCAACAGGGGGAGGGGTGGGTGGCTTTGGAGATGGGTGCCATGGGAGGTGGGAGGGGGGCGGCGGAGGTGGGCTTCGAAGCTGGAAGGGTGAGAGAGAGAGAGATAGAGAGACAGACAGACGAGGGGGACGAGTGAGCGGCGGGGAGAACATAAAGAAGGGTAGGGTTTCTCTAATTTTAATGACTTTTAGCGACGGTAAAAATCCGTCGCTAAAAGTTATTAAAAAATCGGGGAAAAACATTTTCTGAGCCAAAAAATCCGTTCAAAATTTAAAAATTAAAAAAAAATGAGAATTAGCGACGGATTTTCCGTCGATAAAAGTCTGTTGCTAAATCTATTTACCGACGGGTTCCTCTGTCGGTAAAGATATTTAGCGACGGACTTTTACCGACAGACTATTCCGTTGCTAAAAGAGCCTTTAGCGACGGAATTCTGTCCGTCGCTAAAATTCCGTCGCTAAATGATCTTTTTGTTGTAGTGGCCACTGATACAGTTGTGCACCCTAGCTCTCTCTCACACTACTGTACTATCGGCACCGCACATGCGCCGCACCGCTTATAGAGTCGCGCCCCCCGGCACTCCGTCACACTACCACGCCCCCGCATTGGTCCATTCTTTCACCACACCATGTGCACCTTGCCTTGGTTGTGAAACATGCTTCGACCCACTCCCCGGAATGTACAGTAATGTAATATCCCGAAAATTTTCTTTTTCCTTGTCCAAAATTTTTATTTTAAGTAAATAAGTTTGTGGTCTTTTTGATAATATTAAAAAAATGGTTGTTAACGTTTCTGAAATTTTCGGTCGAATGAATAGTTGTTTCATTCGAATCAAAATGGGAAGGGTAGTGATATTTTGGAGTGACTGAAAGATTCGGTCGAATGAAAATATTTTTGCTTCGAATAAAAGTGGGTTTGTTTCAAATGAAAAGATTTTACTTCGAACAAAAAGTATTTAAAATCATGAAGAGCGAGTACTGAAGTTTTCATTCGAATGAAAAGTATTCACTCCAATGAAAACAGTTTTCGTTCAAATGAAAAAAAATATATCAATAGAATTAAAAGGTTTAATTCGAATGAAAACTTGTTTTCGGTCGAATTAAAAAAAAATTTGAAGAACCATTTTTACCTCTGCTGGATTCGGTCGAAGGAAACTCTTTTTCCTTCGAATGAACACTTAAAAATTTTGTCACATATAAATAGTTGTCTTATTTCCTTTCCAACCTTTTTGGTTCTTTGTTTCCTTTTCCTTTGCGGTGGAAAGAGAGAGAGGAGAAGGCTTGGAAAGCTCTTGAGTTCTAAGGTGGTGCTTAAGGATTTGTATTCTTAAAGGTTTGATTAAGGTAAGGGTTTACTTTTGAAATTGGAATCAGCGGTGGACCAATCGTTCATGTAAATGCTTAGTTCCTTTAAAATCTGAATTCTTTCGAACCGGGTTAAGTTATTCGTCTTCCCCATTTGTCTGAGCTTCGTTATGAGTAACAAGTTTCTCAATACGGTAACTTGTGGAATTCAATTTCCATCGGAATTGTCTGACCTTAAAAATTAGCCATGTTAATATTGTTCGTTTTAGTAATTAATGATTATCATTATTTCGTAAACTCGATCTGCTTATTGTTTGACAAGTCCGTTATTTGATAATGTTATCTTGAAATCCTCCAAATGATAGGGACAACACAGCAAAATCATAAACCACCATAATCACCAACAAGTGCAAGCAGTCGATAACAAACATTTTCACAAAATTCCCATGTACAGCACCAAATATAAACAACATCACTTTATTGTAGCAAATCCCATTAAATCCAAATCTAAAGCATACAATTCTCTTGGCCAATAAATTCACTTTACCAATAAAAATGTGATCAACCTGATCGGCTTTAGACCTCTACTTCTGCTATACAAATGTTTGATCTCGGAAGAAGGAGATAAACAAATGAATTGACTCTCTAAATAGTATTCACTGGAGCATTTCTAACTGCACCATCTCCCCTGAGATTGACTTACTTATGTCTGATGCATTCATATTGAGAATCAATTTGCCCACCATTGGAGGATTCCAACTGACCCAAGAGCCTCTCCCCGGCTGATGGCTTTTGAGAAATCGAAACAGGGACAGATGTACATGTATTTCTAGGTGGGCATAACCTAATAAACATTTAAACAAGAAGAGTTCTGAGATATATAGCATACATGAATTAACCACCTTGCTATTTGGAAAATTTTGGACTGTAATAGCTTGCCTTCTGATCTTAGATGGCGTTGAATCTAATAGACGTAGGATTGACAGTAATCAATCTTGAAAGCTAGTGAAAGGTTTACTCTACAAGAAATATTTTATCGCGTGATAAGGTGATGAATCCGCAATATATCTAGTCTTGTTCATAAAAAGTCAAAATGTCAGCTTAATGCACTCCTTATGGTATTCAGATATCGAAGGGCTTAACTTAAGTGTCTGCGAAAAAAAGAAGAACATTTATAGTAATCTGGCCAGACTCCTTCCAAGGAGACTAAAGTTGGATAGGACGAATCCAATTGGTTATCTTACATGTCTATAGAAAATCCTAATCTTTCTCAAGGTCTTGGGCCTAAGAATGACTAACAAGCTTTTAGCTTAGACTTCTCTTCGAATGTGTAGATGGGTGACAAGTTAGCTCAATGCCTTTCAAAGAAATCAGTATTTTGTCCTTTATAACTTCAAGACATAAGCACTATATTGTTACTGCGTATAAGACTCTCTCAGGGTATTCTCAGAACTCGTAAGTGTAACTCAATCAACTCTCATGTTGCTACTCAATTTGGCTAAGGAGATGGTATTTGCATGGTTTTGCAAGCTCAGCTTCTTTGTACTAGTGAGCAACCCCTTAACGTACAGTCGTATGAGTTTCTGTTTGGCCACATTCAACCAATTCTTTTCTTCGCGGTCTCATCTCAGTTGATCTTACACCACTTAGTAGAGAAATTCAATTCATTCTCTCAAAATAGCAAGAGAAGAAAGTTAACACGGTGCATGATACATTGATACGAAGGGACGCCTACAAGTTATTTCGATTCACATGTACTGCATCAGATGTTACCAACCGACATCAGTTTCTAATTTGTGTCTGATTCATAAAATAGAAAAGTTTGGATGGCGATGCTTGCAAATAATACGCAAAACCAAACAGGAACAAATAGAAAATAGAGAATTGCTTCAAAGTCTATCAGTATCCTCTAATAATTCATAGAGAACATGCAGCGCTATATAGACAATTCGGTCACAATTTACCTGATTTACCTTGGTGACAACATATTGATAGGGGCTGGTTTTTCTACTATAACCAATAGGCTACTACTTCATCATCTTCTCTTACTTCCCATATTGCTCAACATCAAATTTGTTGTCTCAACCCCATTGGAATCAGTTGCAAGTATTGTTTACATATATACTTTGTGTATACTTGTGCAGAAAACAAGTAAGTACGAAAATACTGAAATGTAGTTTACTAAACAGAACAAACAGTATTTGCAAGAACAATTAAAAATGAACTCATAGCAAAATCAGACAAACAACAATGGAGAACCGAAGCGTGAATTTGATTCACTGTCCTTAAGACTTTATTCGTCCCGCAACGGTGCTGACGGTTCTTAACGACAATCTCCCAGGATACAATGGCAATACGTCTGAAATAGGAGCACTCCAAATTGCAGACCCAGCGAACCAAAACAATGGCACAGAACTCTTTCGGACACAGGAGCAAAGACAGAATATGACAGAAATTGATTTCGGGTTTCAATTCGTAAAAATAAACTGCAACTGACTCGGTTTTTATACAGTGAGTATTCACTGGGGGGTGCAACTCTTCACAGCTGGTTGGAAAGGTTACAACTTTTCGGAAAAGAAAATAAATAAATAATAATTTATTTGTCCCCAAAGAATAAAGCCTGATGGGCCCAAGCCCAAGCCACGGACCGGACCGGGACGGGGCGGGGCGGGCGGCGCGCGCGGTGGACCTTGGGTCAACCTAGGTCCTCCCTCCTTACAAAACATGGGTACCCCCAAGGGGCCCAACCCTTAACTCAAGGCTAAGCCTTATAAGGAGACAATTTGGCTTTATCTCTTCAATGTGGGATACTCTTTTCTCTTCAAGTTAAACCACCAACTTTAACTTCAATTTTCACATTCACCTTCCATTTGTTTTAAACATGTGAATATGCCATGATCATCTATTCCAATAGACGAACATGAATTAATTTGTTCCTAACCAAAACTTGGTTTGGAACCTATTAAAAATTAAGTCAAAGTTGCTTCTCACAATGGGTTTAAAACCCAATTCCAACAATCCCCCACATGAATAGAAAATTGACTGGACACAATACTCAAAGAAACACTGACATTAGAAAGAGTTCCTTAGAACGACACTGCATCGGGATAGGTAGCCGATGGCCTTGAACCTTCCCTAGTGAGAACTATCGGATTTACTGGTTAACCAGTGAACATGATGTCTTGAACTGTTCAACCCTTAGTGTAAACCGAGACAATAGAACTTCACACAATATCGCTCAAACATTGTTTTGAGGTTCTCATTATTGTGTTCATTTTGGCCTTGAACAACTCCTGGTTTTCATGAGTACTCTCTCAGAATTCAGCCTTACAATTCTCATAGAAGCGGCCCCACTTCTTACTCACATAGGTGACTTCTTATTAAGAGGTTCCTACCGCACCCCCACTTAGATTTCCAAGATATAAGAGTCATTAAAAGCATAGCTTAACCTAACCTTTTGTAGGAGCCACTGTCTTCTCATCATAGGAATGAATATGAGGGTTTTAACCCCCCACAGTGCTCTGTCTGAGTCGCATTTACATAATTCGGTTTTCCCTTTGAACCTAGATCTTGGGATCTCCAGTCAGCTAGGTAGGGTTTCCATTATGGCAACTCTTTAGTTCATAGGCTTAAGACCCATTCCCCTCGATGACACATTTACTTTCTCTCTAGTCAAAGCTTTCGTTAACGGATCCGCAATATTATCCTTTGACTTCACATAGTCAATAGAGATAATTCCAGTAGAAAGTAATTGTTTAACGGTATTGTGTCTGTGACGTATGTGTCTAGACTTGCCGTTATACATACTGCTTTGTGCTCTTCCAATTGCAGATTGACTATCACAATGTATGCAAATTGGTGGCACAGGCTTAGGCCAATTTAGAATATCCTCCAAGAAATTACGAAGCCACTCCGCTTCTTCTCCGGCTTTATCTAAAGCAATGAATTCGGATTCCATAGTGGATCTGGCAATACATGTCTGTTTAGAGGATTTCCAAGAAATAGCTGCTCCTCCTAATGTAAACACATATCCACTTGTGGATTTTGTTTCATTAGAATCTGATATCCAGTTGGCATCACTGTATCCTTCTAATACAGCTGAATATCTTGTATAATGCAGGCCAAAGTTTAAGGTATATTTTAAGTACCTTAAAACTCTTACAATAGCTATCCAGTGATTCTTCCCCGGATTGCTAGTATATCTGCTCAGTTTACTGACAGCATATGCTATATCGGGTCTCGTGCAATTCATGATATACATTAAGCTACCAATTATACGCGAATACTCTAATTGAGATATTCCTTCCCCAGTATTCTTTGTTAGATGTAAATTTACATCTAGTGATGTCTTAACCGAACTATTATCATAGCTTTTAAATTTGTCTAGCACTTTCTCAATATAATGAAATTGTGACAAGACTAGTCCATTTGATGTTTTGGTAATTTTCATACCAAGTATAACATCAGCCACACCCATATCTTTCATATCAAATTTACTGGCCAACATTTTCTTTGTAGCCTTAATGAATTCATCATTGCTCCCGATAATGAACATATCATCCACATAAAGGCAAACAATGACATATCCTTTTTCCGTGCCTTTAACATAGACACATTTATCACATTCGTTGATTCTAAAGCCATTTTCGATCATGACTTTATCAAACTTTTCATGCCATTGTTTCGGAGCCTGTTTTAGTCCATAAAGTGACTTAACAAGCTTGCACACCTTCTTCTTATGATCAGGAGCTACAAACCCCTCGGGTTGCTCTATATAGATCTCTTCATTAAGATCTCCATTTAGGAAAGCTGTTTTCACATCCATTTGGTGTATCTCAAGATTATTAATAGCTGTAATAGCTATCAATATTCGAATGGATGTTATTCTTGTAACTGGTGAATATGTATCGAAATAATCAAGGCCTTCCTTTTGTCTATACCCCTTGACAACCGGTCGGGCCTTATATTTCTCGATCGTTCCATCAGCTTTCATCTTTCTCTTGAAAAGCCATTTACACCCTAATGGTTTATTTCCAGGAGGAAGATCCACCAGTTCCCATGTATGATTTTGCATGATGGATTCTATTTCACTATTAATAGCCTCTTTCCAATGAGGAGCTTCGGGACTCGACATTGCTTCACTGTAAGTACGAGGCTCATTTTTTAACAAATATGTTAGAAAATCAGGACCAAAAGATGTAGACGTTCTAGCTCTCTTGCTACGTCTTGGCTCATCTTCCTCTTGTGAGGGTTCTTGGTTCATACTAGTTCCTTTTAAAGAACTTCGTTCTTGTGCCACTCGACAAGGAAATACATCCTCGAAGAAATGTGCATTCCTTGTCTCCATAATGGTGTTGACGTGTATATCGTCAACTTCAGATTTATGCACTAAGAACCGATATGCCGAGCTATGGCTTGCATATCCAATAAAAATCCCATCGATCGTTTTAGGTCCTATTTTGACCATTTTAGGTGGTGGGATAGCTACATTTGCTAGACACCTCCACACTTTAAGATATTTGAAGGAAGGAGGACGACCTTTCCATAGCTCATAAGGTGTCTTTTGCAACTTCTTGTGAGGTACTTTATTAAGTATATGATTTGCGGTTAAGACCGCCTCCCCCCACAAGTTATCCGGTAGTCCAGAATTTATCAACAAAACATTCATCATTTCCTTTAAAGTATGATTTTTCCGCTCAGCAATTCCATTTGACTGAGGCGCATACGGTGCCGTGGTCTCATGAATGATTCCGTGATCGGCACAAAATTTTTCAAAAGGGAAAACATATTCTCCGCCTCTATCACTTCTTAGTACTTTGATTTTCTTGCTAAGTTGATTTTCAACCTCAATTTTGTATTGCATAAATGCTTCCAAGGCTTCATCCTTGCTTCTAAGCAAATATACATAACAAAATCTCGTACAATCATCAATAAAAGTAATAAAATACTTTTTTCCTCCTCTAGATTGTACCACCTTTAAGTCACATATGTCACTATGAATTAGACTTAAAGGTTCCGTACTTCTTTCAATTGACTTGAAAGACGTTTTTGCCATTTTAGCTTCAACACAAATTTCACATGCTTTATGTGAGTCAAAATCCATTTTAGGCAAAAAAACCATTTTTCACTAGCTTTTGTATGGAACCATAATTTACATGACCTAATCTACGATGCCATAAATTAGGAGATTCCAACAAGTAAGCAGAAGAAATATTTTTATTAATATCAGAATTTGGTACAACTTTAGGCACGATGGTCATTACATTTAACTTAAACAGACCATCACATAAGTACCATTTTCCTACAAACATCCCACTTTTAGTGAGTACAAATTTATCACTCTCAAACACTAGCTTGAAACCATTCTTACTCAACAATGAGCCTGACACTAGATTCTTCCGAATGTCTGGCACATGAAGCACATTGTTGAGACTTAATTCCTTTCCGGATGTCATCTTTAAGACCACCTTGCCCATTCCTAGCACCTTTGAAGAAGAAGAGTTTCCCATAAACAGATTCTCGTTGTTGGCGCTCTCATATGTAGTAAACATACTTCGCTCGGAGTACACATGTCGAGTAGTGCCTGTGTCTACCCACCACTGTTTGGGATTTCCAACCAAGTTGACTTCGGATACCACCGCAGATAAATTCAAATATGTCACGTCCTCGGTGATTTTGGTAACTTCGGTCACATTGGCTTGAGAATTCTTTCCTTTAAAGTTTCCTTTGTTTTTGCGACAATCCTTAGCACGATGGCCAGCTTTGCCGCACCCAAAGCAGTTCCCTTTGAACTTCTTCTTCTCACCGCCTTTGAAATTTGAGCCGCTTGCTCCGCTTAGACCATCGGAATCGGAAATTTTTATCCTCTTTGATGGACCTTGCTCGACCACATTTGCCTTGGCCTCTTGATGATAATTACCGGCCTTCTTCTCGGACTGGCGATTATCCTCCTCAATCCTCAATCTGACGATCAAATCCTCGAGCTTCATCTCCTTGCGTTTATGCTTCAAATAGTTCTTGAAATCTTTCCAAGTAGGTGGCAATTTTTCAATTAAAGTAGCCACTTGAAAAGACTCTCCAAGTACCATCCCTTCCGCCTGAATATCATGTAGAATAAGCTGAAACTCTTGGACTTGACTAATCACTGTCTTAGAATCCACCATTTTGAAATCAAGGAATTTGCCGACTACAAATTTCTTTGAGCCGGCATCTTCCGTCTTGTATTTCCTTTCCAAGGATTCCCACAATGCTTTCGCATTAACCATTGGACTATATACGTTATACAACGCATTGTCCAATCCATTGAGGATGTAGTTCTTGCACAAGAAATCTGAATGCTTCCAAGCTTCCACGGCAGCCACAGTTAGCCGGTCAGGATTTTCACCAAGATCTGGTGCATCCTCTTGCAAGAACCTTGCCAAGTTAAGAGTGGTCAAGTAAAACAACATCTTTTGTTGCCACCTCTTAAAATCTTTTCCGTTGAACTTTTCTGGTTTTTCACCAAGTCCAACAGAATCATGAGTAGGTGCCACATAAGGCGTCGCATACACAATCCCACCACTGTGTTGCACGTTGGGATTAACCGGTTCACTTTCCGAATTGGTTTCACTAGTAGCCATTGTTATATCTATGAACATAATATAACAACAATTAATAAACAGTCCAGTCTACCACAAAAGTATAAAACAGAGTCTAGTATCACTAAAATTAAATTCAGAATCTGAAAATAATTTTAGTAAAGATTGACAGAATCAAATAAGAAAACGAAAATTTGAATACGCTGTTTTGAGAACACTGTTTTGAAAACACTATTACGAAATTCGAAAACAATGGTTCTACACATGCAACACAAAGTGCGGTAATAAAGTCTTAAGAATGTTGTTTAACATATATACTTTGTGTATACTTGTGCAGAAAACAAGTAAGTACGAAAATACTGAAATGTAGTTTACTAAACAGAACAAACAGTATTTGCAAGAACAATTAAAAATGAACTCACAGCAAAATCAGACAAACAGCAATGGAGAACCGAAGCGTGAATTTGATTCACTGTCCTTAAGACTTTATTCGTCCCACAACGGTGCTGACGGTTCTTGACGACAGTCTCCCAGGATACAACGGCAATACGTCTGAAATAGGAGCATTCCAAATTGCAGACCCGGCGAACCAAAAAATGGCACAGAAATCTTTCGGACACAGGAAATTCGGAGACAGAATATTACAGAAAATGATTTCGGGATTCAGTTCTTCAAATAAACTGTAACTGACTCGGTTTTTATAGTGAGTATTCACTGGGGGTGCAACTCTTCACAGCTGGTTGGAAAGGTTACAACTTTTCGGAAAAGAAAATAAATAAATAATAATTTATTTGTCCCCAAAGAATAAAGCCTGATGGGCCCAAGCCACGGACCGGACCGAGACGGGCGGCGCGCGCGTGGTGGACCTTGGGTCAACCTAGGTCCTCCCTCCTTACAAAACATGGGTACCCCCAAGGGGCCCAACCCTTAGCTCAAGGTTAAGCCTTATAAGGAGACAATTTGGCTTTATCTCTTCAATGTGGGATACTCTTTTCCCTTCAAGTTGAACCACCAACTCTAACTTAAATTTTCACATTCACCTTCCATTTGTTTTAAACATGTGAATATACCATGATCATCTATTCCAATAAACGAACATGAATTAATTTGTTCCTAACCAAAACTTGGTTTGGAACCTTATTAAAAATTAAGTCAAAGTTGCTTCTCACAATGGGTTTAAAACCCAATTCCAACAGCAAGTGCAATACCTCGACCAATTATAATCAATGTATCTTCTCTTCAAAACTAGCTTGTGATGGAACTTTGATATACCCCTTGAGAGGATAAAAGTATCAAAACCTAACTTCTTTGGTCATGGAGATTAAGCTTGGTGCGATTCACTAGATACTGACATTGGTCATGGGTCAAAAGGTATTTTCATGGATGGCAAGGTTTCAGTTATTCCTTCCTTTAACTTTTTGCCCTTAAAAGGGTTCAGTATTGAGAGGGGAACCTTGAGTAGTGTAATCAATTCTATAGAAACCTAAGAAAGTAATACTTCCATGAACTCAATCAACTTAAATCACGTTCGCGTGCACCTTAGTCACTTTGTGTCAGGTGGAAAGTTGAACATAGGAAGTGTCACAATTCTAATAAAATTGCACTTAGGCTTCACACACGGCGGCATTACAACTGCATTTTACCAGGGAAAAAAAAACATCAAGCGACAAGTACGAGTTTCATTAACTCCACTCTTATGCATGACTATGTATATTCATGACTATGTATATTAATGGCTAAGTCCAGAAACATTTACAGAGTTTCGAACACACAACATGTGAATCTACGTCTCATTTCAGCCCTACATCCATGGGCTAAGTTTACTTCTAGACTTGACCAATGCTTTCATTCCTTACAAAATGGGCCAACTCTATTCTACTTGACCCATGTTTGAGAATACGCTAATCATGTTACAAAATAAATGCAAAAAATTAAATAAAAAAATAAGAAGAAAAAGGGTCAAATCTACTTAACCCAAATGGTTAGCTATGAAAATAAGCAATTTCAAGCAATTTGTTAGGCCTTGGTAACCTTGTTGATAGTCCAGTTCTCACAATTCCACCACAGTACTCGGGCAAAGCATCGCTCGGTCTCTTAATTCTCACAAGTTTCAAGCATACTATTTTCATCGTTAAGTAAATAACTATATATATATATATATATATATATATATATATATATATATATATATATATATATATATATATATAATAACATTTACGACAGCTGAATCAACGAAATAGGAAAAAAATAAAAGAGACAAATCCTAAATCGTCAAAATCATTAATCCCGAACCACTTAAAAAGCGCTTTAACCTCAAATACTAGAAACATAGGCAATGCCTTTCCAACTAACTATGTTGTTAGAACATTCATTCAACACTGATAAACTCCATAAAGCCAGTGACCATACTGCATAAGGCTAAAATATGACAAATAGATACGAGTGAAATTACAATGAAATCCAACATAAATTTAGTTATCATTGCATGCCCATTTTCTTTCTAAGTCCAGTTGTAGTGCCAAAGTACCAACTGTATGACATTTGCCAAAGATGTACAAATTTAAAAAACATACACTAGAATTACTCCAAAACAAATGTTACTCTCTTACAAAAGTTCGATCAACCTAATACTACCAATTGCAAAATGTCAGAGGAGTACTTATAAACGGACGAGGTTGAAGCTTCCGTAGGCGAGTCAAAGAGAGAAGAGAGAAAGCCAATACAACAACCAAAAATGTCAAAGCTTCAGATTACGATCTTCACGGCGACATGCATGATACCCTATATTCTTTCGGGGGTTGGGTGTTCATGTACGTGGTGTGTGTCTCAGGGGGGTGTTGGGGGCCAAAGAGGCGTAGGTACAGCAGGGGAGGAATCTGAGGAAGTAGTGGTGGTTGTGGGGTGGAGGTTGGGTGAGGGGAATGGAGGGACCAGATGGTGGTGTGCGCGCGTGTTGTGTGTGTGTGTGTGCGCGTGGAGTAGTCCAGGTGGTTTGGGGAAAAGGGCCGTATGAAATTGAAGGGAAATTAAAGTGGGCTACGGGTGGGTAGGTAGGAGTGGCCGCAAGGAAGGGGGTGTGGGGGTGCAAGTACTTTTGGAGGGAAATCTCCGATTTGGAGAGAGGGGAAGCTGTAGGCTTGTGGGGGGACCGGACGGAGGAGGTCAACAAGATCGGGATGGGGGTAATTTGGGTAGACCAAAATAATTGATTTCGAAAAATCCATTTGTTTTTTTACATTTTCCCTAGTTCAGAAATTTATAAAAAGAGCCCCACTTTTTCATAACTTTTCAAAACAATCCCACCCTCCACTAAGTTTTATTCCCAAAACAATCCCACCCTCCACTAAGTTTTATTCCCAAAACCCTTCAAAACCTAATTATCCCAAGAACTAACAAATGGAGTACTGGGCCAGAATTGGTGATGCATATTTTGCATGGATGAATACGGTGCCTCCGTTTAATATCTTCACTTGAGTTATGCTTGGATATCAGAGAGATCGATTTACTGGAACCTAAATTAAAAAAAAAATAAGAAAAAAAGGGAAGAAGGGGCCAGGCGGATAGAGGGAGGCCTAAGACATTGATAACTTGTAGAAATATAAAACAAGATTTAATCTATTTTAATTGATTTGAGTACAAGACACCTATAATTATAGGTGTAGAGTATAAACAATATGACACTTAAACCACCAACCATCTTCATCTCAACCTAATAACAAAAGTTAAATATTTATTTCTCAAAGAGAATTTCTTGTCCTGTCACTGCAATCCTTTCAGTTTCAAAAGAAAAGAAGATGTGCTCTCCAATCCACGTGCTAAGCAATTCTAGAATCTCTTTCATGTTAAGCAAATGAAACTGGATTAATATGTTAAGCAAATGAAACTGGATTAGTCTCTTCTTTATTGTGTACTACAGTATGTATTACATACTGATAAATCCACTTTAGGCACATGGTAAAGGTGGAAACTTCTTGTGTTCTGGCGTCTAAATACAAAGTAACCAATAAGAACCAGTTACTTTTAGTAAAGTCTAATTTTTGTTAACTTCTTCTCATGTGTGTGTCTTGGTTTAATTACAAAGTAACCAATAAGAACCAGTTACTTTTAGTAAAGTCTAACTTTTGTTAACTTCTTCTCATGTGTGTGTCTTGGTTTAAAAAAGCAGTAGAAAGCTCTCAGTGAAGCTACCTTTCGGACTTGGGTCACCTTCTATTCTGGTGTATATACCAGACCTCAACTCGCATGAACAAGCTACAGAAAGGAGAAGAATTTTCGCCGAAATAATGTCGGACGTGCCAGACGATGTCATGTCAGACATATTCTTGAGGCTTCCAATGGAGACCGTGCTGACTTGCAGGTCAGTGTCGAAAGAATGGTACGCGCTACTCACAAGCCCCAACTTTCTTGAGCTGCACCTTCATTACCGCACTAGCAATGCTCCCGAGAAACTGGTCTCTCTATTGCAGCCCCTAGGTCCCGTCAACGCTCCGGTTTCCCTCTGCATTCGTGATGAGGAGGCTTCTGTCAGTATACCTTTACCCTTTCCCTTCGACCGTGGCGCTCATATAGAAATCATCGGTTCGTGCAATGGCCTGGTATGTGCAATTATATGTGGTTCTGGAGGCACAGGAATGACCATAGTGATATGGAACCCCGCAAGCACACAATATAGGTTTCTTGAGACGCCCCAATATGGCTGGCAGTTTGACTCTTTTGGCCATGTCGGCTTCGGTTTTCTTGAAGATGCACATGATTACAAGATTGTGATGTTCCTAGATGGAAGCTCGGGAGGAAGTACCACCATCCTTGTTTCACTGTACACCTTGAGTTTGAATACTTGGAAAGTAGTACAAGTTCTTGTCCCGGTCCCAAATCCTAGTTTGGTGGCTGGGGCAACTTTCCTGAATGGCTTTTTGCACTGGATGGCAGCTGCACAGGGTAACCAAATTATTGTTTCGTTCGACTTAAGTAACGAGGCATTTGGAAGGATACGGTTGCCCGGTTCTTTATGTTCTGACGAGAGTTTAACCGCAACTCTTGTTGTTCTAAATGGATACCTTTCTGTAGCTGCACATCCCGGGGAGGAATGTAACAGCTTCGATATATGGGTGATGGCAGAGTATGGTATTGAGGAGTCCTGGACTAAGCACTTCTCCATCGGACCCTTTCCAAGAGTAGTGTGGCCAGTGGGATCTTGGAAAAATGGTCAGCTTGTTTTTGAATATCTGAAAGAACATTATTCTTATGAGTTGTTCAGATGTGACCCTGATGCCCAAGAAATTGTGCAATTTCGGGCTCCTGGGAATACTGGAAAGTGGTTCAAGATCTTTCATTATGTAGCGAGTCTAGAGTCCGTTTCAAGAAGGTTCTCCTCCATAACAGGTATTCCTCTCTCTTGTTCATTGAAAACGTTTACCTACTTCGGAAATACTCGATCTTCATTCTTGTGATTCATTAAGACGTAATCTGAAACCATAGCAAACATGGATATTCAAGTCAATTTGCATATCTCAATTTTGTTTGGCACCGCGATCATAGCCAATTTCTTGGTTGGCATGACTTTCTGGATTGCATAAGATCTAAAATTCTCTTTCCCTGTTGTAACACTGGGTAACTGGATTTCTTGATTGAGGACATAAAGCATGCATCACTTCTTTGTCATCCTCTCTGATCCACATAAGTCATTGTGCTTCCCAATGGAGTCTGTTGTTGCTAGAATATTGATCGGGAACCACAACCGGGAAATGGACCTTGTTCCGGCGGAGGAAGCTCTGATGCTAAAGTCAGAACGTTGCTATAGGGGTAGAGCTCTAAACAGCAAAAATGCACTCGGTGTGCGTGTATGTGAACCTCCCTGCGTACCTGAGGCTTTCGTAGGCTTTCGTCCTCCTATAGGCTTATCTCCCAGAACCCTAATTACTTCGAAACTCTTCTCTGATAGGTCTGGAGACCAACTATGATCGAGTTAAGACTCTCATAGATCACGTCGCTATCCCTTGGAGATAGCATCAGTGTTCTACCAAGACTCCAACATCTCTGGCAAGATTTACCCCGATTGTAGGATCCAAGATTGACCCGGGGTCAGCCTTACCACGTGTCGTCACTTGGTTAGGTGAGCATATTTAGCCATATCAGAGTCATTCATATGACACAGGAAAGGACAACCTTCAATCAAAAGTGATCTGCTTGTAAAGAACATCAGTGTAGGAACTTAATAAAGGTGAATAACAGAAGAAAGTAAGGATTGGTTGGGAAGTAACACCCCTCTAGATCAAGAAAAGCCACACTTCAGAACCCAGAAAGCAGAACAGCATACTAAGAAACCTGATACATCCATTTCGGTTGAAGTTGAGCTTTTGTTTGGAATCTTTTAAACCACCAAATTAAATATGACACAAACTACTTAAATACTTCCAAGCAGTTATTTTTCTTTTTTTCCTCTCTCCCCTCTTCAGTTTGTTTTGCTTTTCAATATCGAATCTCCTTTAATGTAGGCTAAAATTCTCTGTGTTCAGTTGTTTCCTCTCAAGAACCTTACTGTCATATTCGCTCGTCCATTAAGATGAAACATGTCTTTAATGTACAAGTAAAAATTATTACCTCATTGGTGAATTCTGCTAGCATCTTTTTATCATGGTTATCCGGCCTTGAAATCCGGTGATTTATGCATCTGTTAAGTGCATTTACCGTTCCAGTGGTACAACGTTCGCATCACTGCTCACCATATTTCATGGCCGTGAATTTGACAGTAACAAGATTTAATCCTGTTCCAAATATTAGATCGAGTTAGACCCACTGATCCGACACACTTTTAGCAGTCATTTTTATGGTATGCCCTCACCGACGATGATGACATTTTGGTCTCAACAGGTTAACTGTTATTTTTCCGACCATATTAATGCATTGCTTTCCACATTTCAGTCTGGTAAATGCTTCTTTACATGCAAAATCAGAATGATTCTGTTTAAGATTAACAAAATTTCTGTTTTAGCTTAACACTTCTTTTGCTTTGATGCGGATGTTGGCTGACAATTGGTTTACCTTCTTAAGCAGTGATTTGGATTTATTGCGCCGTCATTTTATAGATAGCCACGTATAATCCTGCTAATGTGTTTCCTTTTCTGACTCTATCTATTAGGATTGAAGGAAACTTGTAATCCTGCTCGTACGCTTCTTTTCATTTAGATTTTGGTAAAAAATGTGTTAATATTCTCCTTTATGGGTTTGACCTTCAATTTGCTGAGAAGTTAGCTATTTGAGAAGTTGCTGAGAATTAGAGTTTGTAGTTGTAGCGCTGTTTTTGATACGTTACCAAGTTTAGAGTATAGAGGAATGCATTTCTGATGCAAGTGCAGGGATTTTAGAGGAGGCAAGCGAAGGTAGTGCCAGTGCAGGGATTTTAGAGGAGGCGAAGGAAGGTAATGCAAGTGCAGGGCTTTTAGAGGAGGCGAAGGAAGGTAATGCAAGTGCAGGACTTTCAGAGGAGGCGAAGGAAGGTAGTGCAGGTGCAAGGCTCTTAGAGGAGGCGAAGGAAGGCGAGGCACCAGAAAGTCACGTTGATTGCAAGATTGAAGGCCCAGTCCCAAACAGTAGCCATAAGTCCTGTTGCAGCGTATTTGGGCAAAAAACCGAAGTTGGGATCACTCTGTTGAAGAAGCATGCTGCTCATCGAATAAGGAATTTTGGACTGCACACAAGTTTCTTCAGGCGAATCAAGAAAGAATTGAGGCATCTGCAAGATTTGAAGGACAAAGTGCTTGCGAGAAAAGACCAGAGGACGGGTGAATGTGATAACTTTGCTCATAATAACTACGTTGATGATGAATTTTCTAGCGATGACACCAGCAAAGTAAGACCGCAAGAGACATTACAATGACTTCGAGGGACACGCGTTCAGAGTGAACGACAGGCATCCATCGTTATGATTAGCCGACTCAATGTATGTCTTGATTGCTAGTTCTTCTGGAGTAGAAGTGGTAAGAAGGGGCGCCAATCTAGCAAGGCAGGATGCCTTAAAACTCGGAATGGTTGCTGATCTTCAACAAAGTAGAAATGTTGGGGATGGATTTCTGCCCATGCTGGATGAGAGGACGCACACACACATCTTCATGAGAAACGGAAAATTAAGATGCCTGTGTTGTTATGTTATGTCTTTGCTCTGGTGCTGACACTTTAAAAGCCTTTAAGACAATCCGCACTTGCTGTTACCTCATTTTTCTTGAAGCATTTCCCTTTCTTCTTATATTTCATCCATGTTGATTTTCCACTGATTTTTCTTTGCAACCTTGCATCTACGATAAAAGATTTGAGTGTTCCTCCTTTTAGTTCTTCTAACTTCGTCATCTAGCAGTACCACTGCTTTGGTTACCAGTACTCCAGTGGGATAATTTCTAAAGACATGCTTTATATGCAAGAAAAAGCAGTCATATGACAACTGCAAAATAGCCTACTGATTGTTCTGAGTGCTTATCCTACCGTCTGAAGCAGTCCCGTGGACACTGATATACAACATGATGGGGCCACAAGGTGACTGGGGAAACGATCATTCAATGGCTCTTTGCGGAAGCAAGCTCCTTCTTGAGGTTAAGAACTTCAATGCCATACGAGGCCAACTGGTTCTTCAGCTTTGCCGAAGCCGCCTCATATTGCCCGTTCATGAATTCCAACTCATCCACTGCCTCGTCGTATCTGACACGAAAGGTATCCAGCTTTGCTTGTGCCCCACGGAGCCTCATCCTGAGCTTTGCCCTTTCCTTGCTGTTGTTCACTTCATCCTGATGTCAGAAGAGTAAAAGAGGGACTCAAATCAGACTGCTAAAAAAATTTACTACGGTAGAGATAAGCATAGTTGTGGATGTCTTAAATCATGGATGACCTATCATGTGGCGGATCTGGGACACTGACAAAGACTGACAATGCAATTAGGGAGTTCGAGGTGCAGCATTAATCATGCCCCACAACCACAAATCCCTTTCTCCCTTGCACGAAAAAAAAACACCCAAATAACAGGGGCAGAAAAACACCAGAGAAATTACGAAATCAGAAAGGGAAAGGAGACGGAAGTATATGAGAAAAGTGCGTAATCTAATCCCTGGACTTGATCTCAAACCAGATAAAAAAAACATAGCATCACCAATCAGAGAGAACTTGAAGTTTTATCAAGGGGGCGTCTAAACATTTTTCAAGCCATAAGGCAATGAGCACGCGGCAGAAAGTTAGGTGTGAAAAATACCATGCAAGTTTGAGAGGAATTTAGTGCCTCGGTAAATCACATTATAACTAATAAGATCTTATCTCAGGAGTATTTTTCTTCGAGAACAACTACAAATTTTAACTTGTCAAAGTGGTCAAGTGAAGCAACAGACTTCATATAAGGCTTACAAAAGATGGCAAACTCACTATTGTAAAGCTGGTAGATGTTTGATACTTATAACAGTAAGCTCATACGTACGAAAAGGAAAAGCAAAAACATGCTTCTATGAATCTCATCTCAGGCGGCAATGTGACTAATACATTGCATTCCCCATCAGAAGTATTTCATGGATTGGCTGCCAATACTGTGACTGGAGGAATTGCAGAGTTACATTTGCTATGAAGATCACCCTTGATATATTGTTAGAAGCACAACTTACAGGTGTCCCAACTATTCTAAGTCTAAAATATGCAGAACCTTTTTGTGCCTACAAGAAATGCAGAACCACAGCTATACAGACTTACGCTGTGCATCTTGACTTCCAGGTTGGAAATCCTCCCAGTTAGCTCATCCACTTCAGCCTTTGACATAAATAACTAAGATAATATAACTTTCATGTTAGGCCCAAGAAAGGCAACGAATTGGGAAAGGAACTTTCAGACAACCTACCTTTTCATGATAACTTTTGTTGCAAGATTCTACTTCAACCTGATGTCTCTGCAACTCTTCAATCCGAGCCATTAGCGTATCCCTTTCCTTTGTCATAATAAGAAGCTGGCTTTTAACGTGCTGTCATCGTCAAATATGAATGCCAGTCAAGCAAGAGGTTGTAATTTAAATATCTATATCCAAGGCAACCCTATATACTCTCCATAAATATACTTGACGGGTAAACTTAATTATGTTCCTAAAAAAAAATACTAATTATTCACTCCTTTCGTAGATAATGCATTATCCTAGTAAAACAAAAATGAAACCTGAAAGTCATCCATAAGGACTGATCGTGAATCCAACTCTCTACTCTCTGCTGAAAAATCTCTTCTCTCTTTATTGAGCACGTTCAACTCTATCCGAAGCCTATCCACTTCCTCACATGCATGGCGATGCTCCATTGAAATTATCTCCAGTTTTGCCTCCAACATCTGAAGGTAGAACCAGTTTGCAAGGTATAGAAAGCTGTAATATCTTAATGCTTTTCTGGGACCAAAGAATCGTATCAAGATGAAGCATAGCGAGACTTACGTCTTGCGACCTTTTACCCTGGTCATAGGCTGCCCTTGGATCATCTTGTAGGTGATATTCGAGGGCCTTCTCCATCCTGCAACAGATTTAGGAAAGCAACGAGAAAATACATCATTGCTATCCAAGAGGCTTTTCCACACATCCCCCATCCCCATACCTCTCCCCCCTCCCCCCTCCCAAAACCCCCAAACACTCCCCTTCCAACCTGAGAAAAGGAAAAGGAGGACCAGATATTTCAACTCCGAGAAACAAAATCTTTAAAGAGTGATGAGAAAATATATACGGTAAACTCATTTTCGTGTTATCCTTGATGGGGGTGGGTGGCGGTAGAGTTTAGTCTCAATATAAAAACAGACATGTGAAGCAAAGATGGGAAGCATAAAAGCCAGACTAAACAGCAGAAGCCAAGTAAGTTTGAGGCACAAACATGAAAGAAATTAGTGTCACAAATCCAATTTCAGTTGAGACTACAAAGTAGAATCTTGCAAAGATAATTCCGCATCCTCAGGTCTCTCACAGCCAAAGGCAAGCAACAACCAGGTTTAGGAGTCCCATGGCATTCTTCAAAAAACCATTTCATCCAAATTTCTAAAAAAATTGTTTTGGGAACACCCACAAAAACGCATCGCCCTCTGGGAGACTGGATTCCTTTAAAAGGATGCCCAAGATACAGATTCCAAGCCAAAACAAGTAATACGCTCCTGAGCAAGTTTGAGGTTGACATTGATATACGAACTTTACAAGTAAATTGGTGGACGTTCGTAAGTTATCAGCCATTGAAGTTTCAAAATTGTAATTGAAAATTGGGAGCCTGAATTGAAGTTTTACACGTACGAATTCATAACACACCACGATGCTCAATGTGCTTGCATTAACATCAGAGTGCGTATGCAAACTAAGTATTATACGTCATTAAGCATAAGCATGTAGTGAAACAAGTGATAAGCATTTGTAGCCAAATAAGGATCAAACTTTTACTCGAGAATTCGAAGCCCAACCAAATAGACAAGGCTGGACTTCATGTGACCACAAAGAGCTTATCGATAATGCTACATTTAAGCTGGAACCACAAAGTTAAGATAGAGATGAGACATCGCAGCAGAATGGAGAGAAAGGCTTATTTAAACAAACAGATGAGATCTAGTGGGTCTCTATAAAAATGCCTACACAAGATAGGACAAAAAGATCAACAACCTGACGCTTTAAAACTAGGCCAAAAAGCAATGTTCTATCAAATCTCTCAAAGGCCTTAAAGGGCCTTTTCTGAGCCATGGACCCTCTATATTAAACTTTCTTCTATAGGCATTCTTTCTTTCCTACAGGAGCACTTCTCAGATAAGCATTCCAACCACCCAAAACGCAGATGAAATATTTTGCAGACAAAGGGATTACTGCCGATTGCACTAAAAGATTATGTATTCGTCTATCAAATCTTTGTTCTTTCTTTTTGAGTTGGAGTTGTCTTTATTGGATATTACCAACATGTAATATCCGTCAATGATCAAGGTTCCATGCAATAAAGTTATTTGTCAACATAGGGCACCTCCAAATGAGCTGTCTGCATGTCCATAATGGACATGCATGGGATTCCTATACTTTAAAAGTACTCTCAACACATCTGTGATACCTCAGAGCTGCACCAACATATGACTGGTATATATATTGGCCACAAAATTAGCTTTCTTTTATTTTTGTTTAGGTTTTAGGTTATAAATAGATGTTCTAGGGTGATACGGATACATCAGCAACGCTCGTCCATTTTCTTATATCTCTCTTTACTCTCTCCTTAATCTTCCCTTACTTTTCTTCTATTTGTTCTTCTTCAACTTGAACTGCAACCAAATAAACTCTGAAAAGCAACTTGGTAGGAAAGATATGATTATCCAAGTTTTGGGTTCAACTTTTCTTTTTTGTAAAGCTAGCACTTCATCATGTTTGTGCACTCAAACCATCTTCGTTTATGCCACACGTGCAAGAGAGAGTCGTGTGAGCGGAGTAGGGTTGGAGCATGAGTTACATTGTTGAGGCAATGCTTTGACAGCTTGCTCTCATGGTCCACATAGCAACTAAAATTTCGTTGGCTGGTAAAATTGTCGAGGAACCATACCCTTCAGAGTTGGTGCTTTAATATTGGTACCAGACAAATAGTTTAAAGGAACAAGTTGACTTACAAAATAGTGCTATTATTGAAGACTTTAGAGAGTTTCCGGTTATCTCAGTTAATTATACATTTTGCTGCGCCAACAAGAAGTTCAAATAGAGGAGATATCAACGTATGTACTTCGAGACACTATTTTGATATGCGTAGAATTTGGCAAAATTAACCGGCATATATTTGTAGGTACTAGTAAAGTTCATGTGCTTTGCACGTAGAATATGTTTTTTTTTCCCTTTTTGGTACAACATGGAATAGTGATCCTTTAAGAACATGAGATATTGCCACTTTGTTAGCTCATCTTGAGCTTCTATTTCATTTTCCCTATGCATATTTAAACCAACTGCTTGTTAAGTAGCAAGAGTCAAACAACTTGTCGATTTCAAAACTGATTACTGTGATTATCTAATCAACCAACAATTAAAATTCATGTTGTGCACTCGCGGAAATGTAGGGTTTGGTGCTTCTTTAGGTAAAAAAGTTTTTACCACCAATAATCACCACCATGTAAAAACTTCTATCCAAACTCCACTTCCACTGCAAAATTTTCAAAATTTTAACCAAGTCCTGCAATAAAGTCGTTCCATTCTTGAGGTTAAGTTCACATATGAACTTTGTTGTGTGAGCTCTCAAAATTATGAAAATGTAAACTATATATATGTTGTACAGTTAAGAGAATCTACAGCCTCAATTATCCTGGATTTCTTAATTTATAACGGATTAAGGAAACTCGAAAAAATTATAATCCCGATCCATGCCAAATTTGATTACTCATTTGTTACCTGTATTTCACTGCTTCTCGTTCATGCTAATCCTTTTCTATGAGAGCCACTCCTGTTACTTTCCAGATTAGTATGTCCCATATAATTCACGTAAGACAAGACATCTTCTACACAAACAATGCTAAGTCGGGAGAAAAACAGAGTGAAGGAGAAAACTAACGGACTGAAGGAGATGAAGCAAAAGAACATCATGAGAGGTGTATGTTGCAGGGCGTTTCCTCGTGACCACAACCTCATCAAATGTAGGCTTTCAAGGATCTTAACAATCAGTAATCCAGGAAAAAATATGGAATAGCCTCAGCCTAGTTCGTATCTATGGCAACTAAATTAGATGAACCTCTTTCTCAATCTCCATCAATCAATATCAATGTAATATATAATATAATATATAATATCAATATAAATATAAATATATAAAAGACGAGTCATTCTATGGAATTTTCAGCTCTCTGGTGAAGTTTCAGCTTACTTTGAATGTAGACTTTTAAACAAGACTTCTTAATATTGTTTCAATTAATTTTACCTTGAATTCAGACATCTAATATTGACTTATGAACCTCTAATCCACTTTATCATACCTTGAATTTGGACTTCTAATCTGGAGACTTATGATCCACTTATTATACCTTGAATTTAGACTCTTAATCTAGACTCTTAATCCACTTATAAATATATAAAAGACGAGTCATGCTATGGAATTCTCAGCTCTCTGGTGAAGTTTCAGCTTACTTTGAATGTAGACTTTTAAACAAGACTTCTTAATATTGTTTCAATTAATTTTACCTTGAATTCAGACATCTAATCTTGACTTATGAACCTCTAATCCACTTTATCATACCTTGAATTTGGACTTCTAATCTGGACACTTATGATCCACTTATTATACCTTGAATTTAGACTCTTAATCTAGACTCTTAATCCACTTATTATCCCTTGAACTTGACTCTTAATCTCACATATATAATCAGGTTGATGCAATAGCCTCCAAAAGAGCTGCAGTAAACTTCATCTGTGCTTCTTCGTTTATACTAGAAAAGAGAGGAACGTGAACAAAAAGGGACTTGTGACCTTTCTCTTCTGTGAACCGGAGAGAGTGATAGTACACAAAAAGAGACTTGTGACCTTTCTCCAGTGGCCAAACTCACCTCTGTTCGCTTGTTCATCTCTTTAGCGGCTTCCCAGAATTGGCCTTTACATCAGCTAGATATCAAGAATGCCTTTCTGCATGGTGATCTTATGGAAGAGGTGTATATGGAGCAACCACCAGGTTTTGTTGCTCAGGGGGAGTATGGCAAGGTATGTCATTTGAAGAAATCTCTATAAGGCCTGAAGCAAAGCCCTCGTGCTTGGTTTGGAAAATTCAGTGAGGTGGTTCAGGAGTTTGGGTTACAAAAGAGCATGACCATTCAGTCTTCTACAGAAAGTCCACTGCTGGGGTTATCCTACTTGTTGTTTATGTTGATGATATTGTCATTACAAGAGATGATTGCCTATGAAGCACTGGTGCGGCAGTCTGGAAGAAGCACATCACCAGGTACGCGTCGGGTGCGGCATGGGTGCGTGTCCAAAACTATTTTTTTTTCAATTAATTTTCTAGATCTACGTGCGGCTCGGACGCCCACCCAGGGTTTTTTGGCAGAGATTAGAAGGAGACCGGCGAGGGACTTTCGGCAGGATAGGCGATCGGCGAGGGACTTCCGGCAGGAAAGACGACCGGCGATGGACTTCTAGCAGAAAATGCGACGGCCACTCCTTGCTATCAATGATTTCTATGTCTGTGACAGTGTGACGGCTTTGTTATAAGACAGGGATAGGGTTTCTATGAAACTTTATATTTATTATGTTTAACTCCCAGCTCTATTGACAATCTTTCAAAATAGCCCACTACTTTTTAAAAAAACAATAGAACTTCTACGAACTTTGTCATACTTAGCTATGCACTTTCAATATTTCTAAAGCAGCCCACCAAATTAACAAAATATCTTATTATTTGTCTAAAATAACATTATTTTTGTTGTATATAAATAATATATGTTAATAAATTTTTGTCGTATCCCCGCCGCACCCGTATCCTGTTTTTTGAGAAAATGACGTATCCGCGGATCCGCACCCGTATCACACCCGCACCGGAATCCGTGCTTCTTAGATGATTGCACAAGAATCACTTCTCTCAAGACATTCCCACAGACCAAGTTTCATACAAAAAAGACTTGGGTCAGTTAAAATGCTTCTTGGGAATAGAAATGACTAGAAGCAAGAAGGGAATCTTCCAATCTCAAAGGAAGTATGTTCTTGACCTGCTTGCAGAGACTGGAAAGGCAGGAGCAAAGCCGTGCAAAACACCAATGAATCCTAGTGTTCATCTTACAAAGGATGACGGAGATCGCTTTGATGATCCAGAGAAGTATAGAAGATTGGTTGGGAAGTTGAATTATCTCACAGTGACTCGTCAAGACATTGCCTATGCATTTAGTATTGTTAGTCAGTTTATGTCTGAGCCCACAGTTAAACATTGGGCAGCTTCCGAACAAATTATGTGCTACTTGAAGGGAGCTCCAAAATTGAGCTTGCTATATAGCAACCATGGACACTTGCATTGAGTGCTTTTCAGATGCTGATTCGGCTGAATCGAAACTTGATAGAAAGTCCACTACGGGCTACTGTGTTTTTGTTGGTAGGAATATAGTCTCTTGGAAAAGTAAGAAACAAAGTGTCGTCTCGCGGTCCAGTGAAGAATCAGAGTATAGAGCTATGGCTCAATCCACTTGTGAGGTTATGTGGATTTGTCACCTATTAGAAGAAATCAGTTTGAAGCCTCTCTTACCAGCAAAACTTTGGTGTGATAACCAAGCTACTCTTCACATCGCCTCAAATCCTGTTTACCATGAAAGGACTAAACATATTGAGGTAGATTATCACTTCATTCGAGAGAAGATGCAGGAGAATTTGATCTCAACCAATTATGTGAAGACAGGCGAGCAATTAGGGGATACTGGGCATGATTAGACCTGGCAAAAATCGAACCGAACCCGCGGGTCGATCCATACCCGGCCAAAAAACCCGGGTACGGGTACATATTTTGAATACGAGCCGAAAACAGACCCGTACCCAAACCGATCAGTAAATTTTCGGGTCAGACCGGGTCGGATACGGTTTACCAGACCTACCTGAATTGTTCACTATATATAAGTGCTTGACTGCTAGGGTTTCATTCTTTCCTCTCTTGTTCTCCATCTACTGCGCCACTCCCCCCCTCTCTCTCTCTCTCTCACGAGTCAAGGCGCACTCTCCCCTCTCTCTCTCTCGCGATGTCCCTCTCTAATTTGCACAACTCTCCATTTACCTCCTTCTCTGAACTCTCTCGTCTCACCCACTAGGCCACCATAGTCAGACTCAAATCCCTGTCTCGCTCTCACCCACCATAGATCCACCGATGACCGCATCTCTATCAGCCTCATTCTCTCTCTCGCTCTCACCCACCATAGTCAGATCCACAAACGACTATACTTCTCCGCATCTTGACGGTACCAATTGTCCAGCTCCGCCGGCCACAGCTCCGCTACTATTCCGTGGAAAGCCTCAGCCTTTAACTTTGATTTCATAGTCGATTTGACTATGAAATCAATCAGATCTTGTAGTTTTTTTCTGTTAATTTTTGAATGATTTTTTGTAATGGTCATCAATCAGATCTTGATCTACTTGTATTATTTCAGTTATGAATTTTTATACGTTAAACTTGGGGATTGATGTTTAGCTCATAGAATTTTAAGATTAATGTGCTGATTGTGTTGGATTTGAAATTATTTGTTGGATCTATAGCCAGAAATTATGGTTAATTATAGTAACAAAAACGAAATCATGTAGATTGTTCCCAGAGAGATAATTAAAATACCCTAGTGAATATAAATGTTAATAAAAGAAGTAAAAAGCCATTTACCCGCGGGTAATACCCGACCCGCAAGGGCAAGGTACGGGCATCAAAAAATACTACCCGGAAAAAATCGGGTAAAAATTACCCGACCCGATTTTACCCGGACCCGATCGGTTTTTACCCGTACCCGGCGGCGGGTATACCTGTTTGCCAGGTCTAGGCATGATCAATATCTATGCTCCAGCTTGAGGGGGAGTGTTAATACACAGGCTGTATAGTTGACTTACCTTGTAGAGAATGCTAATTTGTAGGCAACTAATTTCTAGGAATTCTTGTATGTTTTCTAGTATAGATCTTGTAACTTGTATAAATTGCCTTCTATCAATGAAATAAGAGAAAGTGCATTTGCTTTCTGAATTATTGCAATCACCATCTTATAAAAATAGTACCCAAGTACGACTCTATCTCTTCATTTCCCTACCCTAGAATATCATAATATACGCTTCCTAAAACTTGTGACCGAGGCAGAAAAATTTACTATACTTGTTAGGCGACTACTATGTGGCCTTGCAAAATATAGAGCAGGAAAGTACCGAGCTACATCGGTGAGTCCATGAACCAAATGTAGCAAATAATAAGGTTTTCTACCGTTGTCTAGTATCAGAATAGTTGGAAGTTTCTTTTTTTCTTTTTTCTTTTTTCTTTTTTTGGTTCTGGAAGAGGGGGGGTTGTTGTTGAGGATTGGGTGGTTGAGGGTTGGGTGGGGATTAAACGGATCATGGATAGATAATTATTACATAAAGACATAATGATCGAGATCAGAAGTAATCCAAACATTTAAAAGATCTATTCTAAATTTGTAAATATTGTCATGTATGCTTTGATAGATTTATAGGTATTGCTATTACTAACTTAATGAAAACTACTAATAGGTTCATGGTCAGACGTACCTGTACTTATTCTCCAAATCTGCATTTTCCTCCGAAGATGTCAATCTTTCACCCAAAATCTTACAATCTTCTCTACAGGATTCCCATTCGCTTTTAACCTTGTAAATCAACATACTCATCAAGATTTAGCAATCAAATTGATAAAAATAGAGCAACTAATAAGTCAAGATTTAGCAACTAATAATGCCAAAATGTTTTGGTTATAAAAGGGTACCATGAAAATATCAATTCACCATAAAAAATTAAAAATAAAATAAAATTTTGATAGCCTTGATATCAGAAAGATTCGTCTGAACACTAGGGATATGAAGAAGAAAAGAAACAACGCACAAACCAATGGCATTGGTAATAAATATGCTCGAGTAATAATGAGAAAAACTTTTACGCGTAAAACTTTTACGGCAAATCATGTAATTCTTATACTATATTGTGCCAATAGAATATCAATAGTTCACTCTTTCACACCGTGCATTCCATAGTTCTCCATAACATGCAATATGTGATACGTATCATACAATAAAGGCTTATAGTATAGTTATATAAGCATGACTAAAACCACTGGTAGAGGATATGTATCTCAATCCCAAAACCATGTGTATTTAGTCTTTCCAAAATTACTAGGATTAAATGCTAATAGACATGTAAAAGCAATACAAAGATGTGAATTCCAAGATAGATTCTTAAATTTTATACATTTATGAAATGGCGAGCTATGAATTGATGTGCTAACAGCAATATGCATAACACATTAGATCGGTTGCAGGGCCGCACAGCATTTTGTAAGTGGCCTGATTCCGAGAAAGCTGCTTAGCCACTTTTCCCAATATCACCGATTCCTTACTAAAGATGAATGGAATGTTTGCAGTTTTACCAACAAATTACAAATTTCAAAGGTATCCTTCATGATTTTAATCTGTAACTGGTTGATCTAAGTGGGAAACTCGAAGGAAAAAAAAATGTAGTTCAATTGCATAGGATGGCATTTGCAACTTAAATGATAACTCATTTATGGGAACTTTGATCTGGACAAATACCTCCAGAAGTCAAAAAACTTGAAAAAGAGAATTATGAAAACACTCCTAAATATGAGTGTTGTCTCTGACAGTTAGATAAATAGGCAATCTCCGCATTATAGGTCTTTGTGTTCTTTTCAATGGCTACAACAGAAGTTCTCTCCTTAGCATACCATATTTCATTTTCCTCCTCTATTTCCGAAAGGGTATCAGAAAGTCTCTATACTAAAGAAGCCATGATTAAGAATCAAGATTATGCTGGATTCGAGAGGTTTAAAATAAAAAAATTTACCGTGCGCCCAATTACCATTGCCCACTCTTCCTTTTCTTGTACCAACACATTGAGAGAGGTTTCCAACTTCTCACTGTAGGATTGAGATTCTTCCAGACTTGACCTCTAGAAATATAAAAAGATGTTAATAATTGAAAACATGGAACAAATAAATCATGCTAATAATAAGTACAGCAGGGACATAAAGCCTATTAAAAGGACTCCGACAGAAAATGTCAAGCAAACTCAGAAAAACTTACAAGGCTTGAAACCACATCTTGCAGGGTACTCAGTTCTGTGTTTGACATATTCAACTTGTCAGACAAGACCTGCATTTCTAAGGCGTAATGTTCAATACCAGATAACGCCTCTTCCTTTTCTCCACGTGTAGCAGCTAATTGATCTTCCAAAGAGGCAATTGTTCTTTCCATCTCAAAGGCAAGAACTTCAAGCTTTCCGAAATCCTCCTTAACAACAAAAAGAAAGGGGCATATTGAAACCTACCACTTATCCAAAAAACTTTAGCCGTAAATTGGCGAAGAGAAACAAGGCATTCAGTTTGCGAACCACACTAGGCGTTTCCTTGACAAGGCATTTTTGAAATGACATAACAGAATCTTACAATTTGTCAACAACATTTATGCCTATTGGAACCAGTGTGCAATGGCATGGCATAGCTACAGTGGTAAAGACAGACATGATGTGGTAAGACATAATATGCATAAGAAACAAACAATGAAAAAAATAAATGATTGAAAATGCATTGTATTGCTAAGACTACTACAGTGGTCACCTAAGTAACAATATTTATATATTTCTAAGGCAAGGCAGGGCAAGGGATAGCAGACATATGGCAATGTCAGACATACTTGGAATAAGAGAGGCATAAGATGAAATAAGACACTAGTAAAGGAGCTTATGAAGATAATTGAATTGTTTGTGGGCATCAATATGGTAATATGCCATGAAAGATTTGCATTGACGCATTTCAATGACAAAAGGTTGCTTAAAGGATATCACTAATGTCACCAACATATAAATAATGCCTAGAAATGAGTAAGGGTGTGTTTGATAACGCAATTAAGCACTTCAAGTTTTTTCAATGATTTTCAATTAAGTGCGTTTGATAACGCTAAACCTTGTATCACTTAAAAAATTAATTCCTACCAAAAATAGACTAAAATTTTAAGTCAAGGTGGACTTACTTAATGCTGATCACTTAATTTTAAGTGAGATGGTTAAAAGTTCTTTAACATATTTTTACATAAAAAATAGTAATTATCACCACGATGCCGCCTCAATTAATTTGTTGGTAACACCGTCTCCACCACAATACAACCACCACCACAACCATTATTTCCTGTTGCTACCACCACCACAATTACCACAACCTAGCCACTATCACCACCACCACCAACGACATCACCAGGACAACGCACCTCCACCATACCGTCGATGTTGTCCCCCGTCCATTTCCGTCAAAAACATCTAAAGATCCACCACACGACAACCACTGCATGACCGTCATGTCGCCGCCTGTCGCTATCATCACAATTACCAACACTGTCTTCACGCATCATTACCGCCACCATTGGCACCTTTTTGCCGCCGCCGCCACCACCACCACCACTACTCTATTAGGGCTGCAACTTGGTCCGGTTTACGATGGGTTTTAACCAACCCAACCCATGTATGAACAAAATTTAACCAACCCAACCCAACTAACTGAAAACTGGGTTGGTCTGAGTTGGGTAAGTATTTAAATGACATTAAATTGGGTCAAGCCCATAAACCCAAACTAACCCATCGTAACCCAAATAAAAAAAACCACCGTGATTTACGGTGATTGTTGGCAGAGGCAGTCGAGAAATTCATGTTCAGTAAGTTTTCCTGTTCAATGTCTCCTTCCCCAGCTGTCGGCAGAGGCAGTCGGGAAATTCACGGTGATTGTTGCCGCCTGCGACCGCTCCCTCCTTCGTTACACAGCGATTGTTGTCGCCTGCGACCGCTCCGTCCTTCATCTGAGTAGGGAAATTCACGGCGCAGTAGGCAACCAGGGGTTCCACACCAGGGGCAACAACATGTGGCTGGGTTCGCACTCGTCGTGCCCATCGTCTGCTGGTGACGAGGTTCTTGAAGGGCCCCGATGGCAGAGACTCGGTGGCGCTGGCGCTGGCATTGACCATGGACGATGGTGGCCTCTCCGCAAATCTAGCAGCAACAGTGGCGGTGATGGTGACACCGAGGCTATGGCTGCAGCAACACCGAGGCTACGGCGGTGACGGAAACACTGAGGCTACGTCGGCGACGGCAACGCCGAGGCTACGACTGCGGCGATGTTGGCCTTTACGCAGATCTAGCAACAACATTGGCGGTGGCGGTGACGCCGTGGCTACGACGGCGACGCCAAGGCTACTACTGCAATGCCGAGGTGCTAGCGATAATGATAGATCTGGGGAGACGAAGGCAGAGGAACCCAGTTCACAGTTCACACACACACATAGAGAGAGAGAGAGAAAGAGAGGGCGGCAGATGGACATGAGAAAAGTGAGAGAGAAAAGTGAAAATGGATGTGGGTCTTGCCCCAGCGAGAGAGAAAAGAGAAAAGTGAAGATTGAGGGATTTAATTGTATTTTGTTAATTATTCTGTTGATTTGTTTTTGTTTTTGGTGACTCTTATGTAGTTGTAGTTGTTTTTCGATTAATATATATGATTGAATTTAGACTTTTTGTGTATTTTAAGTTTGAATTTTTTTAATGCTATTCAATTAGTTGTTATTGTTGATTTGATTTTTTAATTTTTTGTGGACATTTTTTGAATTCTCGTATTTTATCTTTTGACTAGATAAATGAAATTTTATATTTTCTAATAAGTCAAATGGGAGCCATGATAGTATATAAATGATGAGACACATCGGAGAAAATTACTTGTTCAGAAATGAAAGACAAAAGGTTAAATAAATGAAAGACAAAAGGTTAAAAAAATTAATTCGATGTTAGTTGGGTTGGGTTGAGTTGAAACCCAAACCATAGCATTTTTACTCGGGTTGGGTTGGGCTTTTTTTACAAAAAGCCCAATTTGGATTGGGTTGAAATAGGCTTTTAAAATGTTGGGTTTTCTTGGGTTGGGCTGAAAACCAACCCAACCCGTCCAAGTTGCACCCCTAACTCTATCGTCACTGCCACCACCACCATCAACACGATTTTAACCCCCTAAAAAAGTTATAAAGTACATAAACAAATGTATAATTTTGGTAAAACAGATAAATTTGTAAATAAATAATTTTCAGACATCTGCTTTTGGTTTACCAAACAAGTTAACTTATTTTTCAATAAAAATTCAGTCGCTTAAAGTTTTCAGTTTTACAAATTCAGTGCTTAACTTTTTCAGCACTTAAATTTCAGTTTTATCAAACAGCCCCTAAATTTGTTGTTAGGGAGCTTGGAGGTTATCATCCTTTAGTGTTTGGGGTCATTATTTCTTTTTTGCAATCAGGTTGTCGAACTACCAAAAAATTTACAGGGGTATGGGGCAAAGTGTGACACAAATGAGATAAGTCATTCGGTTGGCAAAGAGCAGGAGACAGCAGTTTTGCACCTGTGTGAAGGGCGGTGACAGAGTCAAATGGTGAGCTGCGTTGTGGAGGAATGCTGAGAGAGAGAGACAACTGAAGATGAATAAATAGATATCAATAAGTAAGGGCGGCCCATGCATTCATGGAGAACATGAGCTGTTTGCTCTCCAGTGCCATGTAACGGACTTGTATGTAGGCCGGTTACACGTTCCGTACAAAGGCCTTAAGGCAAAAATGAATGATTTCCATGAATGGGCTGGTTATCCAGACATGGATGGTAAGGGACAGTCAAGTTTAGAGAATCTGCCAAGCTTTATAATCGTTGAATGATTTTTAATGCAAGTTGTTTCTTATAATATGATGTGTATGCACTCTTTAATTTTTCTTTTCTCGACTAAAATAGTTGTTATGAGCTTCTCATTCATTTTTACATGTTTGATCCAACTAGAAAGGTACTTGGCCACTTATTAAGCATGCTTAGGTCTTTTTTCTTTTACCATTTGAGATCACGAACAGATTATAGAATGCCCTGTGAAATGCTCGCTTAAAAGTTAATGAAGGAAGCGAGCGCTGGTGTAAAACTTAACAAGGAGGACGTGTTAGAGCAAATTAATGGCTTGGGAGTTGTCTGCTTCTATTTTCTTGTTTTTCAGCTGAAAGGAGACATGTTTCTTTGTAATAAGCTTTTGCTGGAGATGTCAATGACCACCTTTGTAATTCAACTTAAGGTTTAGGTTCGAATTATAAATAAGAATTTCATGACACCTTGCTGCGTCTCTAAACCTTCGGCTTGGGCTCTGATATGCACTAATGCATTCCTAATCTGCATTCCATGAGATAAGACTACTCGACTGTAAGGTGGAATAGGGGTGCTGACCTAATTTTCAATTTTGTTAGGCGTCATTAGTCTCTTTTACCAGGGTGAGCTCGAGGGGCTACGCCTTTCCTCAGCCACGTTCGACATGCCCTAGACTAGTCATAAATCAGACAAAATGGTGGACTGGCTAAAGACACACTCGCCCTCGAGAACCCCCCATCTCAGCCGCCATCCCTAAACCCTTTGATTTATCCCAATTACAGGCTAATAGGCGTTGTTCGGCCGAGTTGGGGCTAGCGCTAAGGCATTTTTTCTCCGAGCTCGGGGCAACCTGAAGGTCGTGATCCCCTTCAGGAAATAGAGGGGCAAGGGTATTCCATCATTCCAATGACAGCAGTGCAACGCTAGACCGTGTCACGGTAACTGGATCATGCCCTCCAGATTTCTCCCTTTTTGAGGCTTATCCCTTTAAACAGGGTGGGCCCCATAATCCCCTTTAAACAACTAATTATCTTCCCATTTTGCCCATACTATAGTGCCTACATGGCGTCAAGAGGAACATCCACGTCGTCGACCTAAATCCAACATCTACACAAGTAGTGTTCTTGTGGTTGCTGGTTGATTTATTTTCTCCGTGGTTAAGAAAACTACACATAATTCTGAGGCACCAGAACTAAAACCACACCAAGTCTGCCACAAGGCTCGTGCACAGTCTCAGGCTCGGCAAAAATGTCCATGTCCCCCACCGTAACCAACCTACCTCCTTAACCTTCATGATTTCCACCATCACTACCATGGCCTTGACAGCCCATATAGTTACTAGACTTAGTAACCATCGTTAAACAATCCATCACGAACTCGGAGATAGGAGCAGGGAATGGATCATAGCATGATTAAACTTCATTTGGAAAACCGTGTTACCAGATCAACCTGTTGCTAGAACCACCAAGTGTAGTCTATCATTATTCGAGGGCGGCTAGTTCTTGTCATGTGGTTTGTTTTCTAAAGCTTCTCTAAACCCAGCTATTTTGAGTTCTCGAGTAATCCGGCAAGGTGACCCTTTTCTCCTCCTTTATCATCTTTTTAAAGCAATGCTTGATAGAGCAGTTAGGCATGCTTCAACGACTTGTGGGTTGTTTTGTGGGAGGTCCAAATTACTCGGTAGTTTCGTCAACTTCCCTAACAGAACATTTTGAAATTACAAAGGAAATACTTGTAAGCTTACTTGATTGATAGAATTTATAACTAGCATTTAAACGTACCTTATGTCTTAGTTTCCGATGCTTCAATGTTTATAGGAATGGTTAATCAAGCTTAAGCGTGACTTTTTGTGGGTGATAGTGTGAATATGTTTATAAAGCCTCTTGTTTCTCGAAAAAGGATGAGTACACCTATTCAGTTTGATTTATTAAGAATTTAAAGTTCAGCTCTTTTCAACAAAGTCTTGTTGCATAAGAAATTATGAAGTTTTTTTAGTCGAAATTAATGTTCGTTTTGTATGCGATACGGGATTATTTGGGCAACTTCAAAGAAGGTTAATCAATTCAATGGGATACTTGTATGAAAGAGCAGTGAAAGTTATTGTGATCATTTACTAACGCATATTGTTCTCGGTGGGCTCTTGGCATCAGATAAGATTTCTTGATTTATGGTGTTGACACGTTCCTCTCAAAGCAGGTTCCATATTTAAATACGTTTGCAGTGGATCTAAAGGTAGGCACTTCTTCATGCTTCTATATTGAGGGAGTCGAAATCTCTGGACCGATCGGTGTCATAAAAATTACATGACCAGGGCGGATAAATAGAGATGGAAGCTCTGGTCCACGACCTTTCTGAACTTAACACTTCCTTTTCTATTTCCTAAAGTCCGGGTAGCAACTTTCCTTGTAAGACTGTTTGCAAGAGAGTGTCACCTATGGCTTATATCACATGGTGTGCTTTGGAGAAACTACTTACTCCGAATAACTTAATAATAAGGAAGAAGATTCTCTTTCTGGTCGCTGCATGTCTTAATAAAAGAGCTTATCTGGAGGTAAATGAAGGTCCCACCAACTGCTTTAGCATCACCACCAACTGCTTAATTAACTATAACCAAGGATAGTTAAGCTAAATTTGACATGCAGCAAGGACCACAATTATCCCCGCAAGATAAGAAAATGCAGAAAGATGTATGTAGTTTTGGTGTGACAATTTAATCAAAGCCGAATTTATCTTATTACCTGCATTGTCTGATCAAAAGAAACAGCAACACCCTTCGTTCTTTTCGGATCAAACCCAATTGAGCACCTGTCACGTTTGCTGATATCACGTTCAAGGATAACCTTCTGGCCATGCAATTGCTTTATTTCTCTCTCTGCACACGCTTTTTCACCCTACAATAAATGTATAAGACACTAAATTTTAGGTCAAAGCCACGAAAGAAAAATCAAAAAAGATGGTACAATGACCTCTAGTTTTGTTTTCTCTTGGATGGCATTCCTAAGCTTGAATTCTGTCTCTTTCAACTTTGTTTTTGTTTTCTCAAGGTCTTTTCTCATATTTTCCTTCTCCTTAGCCAAGGAACAAGATGATAAACATGATATTTCCTTTTGAAGAGTTTCAATATGATACTGGAATTCAGATATTTCCATTTCATTTTGTTCAGAGAATTCCTGCAAGAAAATTGGATAAATCAAAAAGGGGGCATAGCAAGAAGTACAATGCAGAAAGATGTAGAGGAACCCACCTTTAATGCCTTTTCTGACTCTTGCCAGTTGAGACTTAATTCTTGTATCTTACTGTGAAGGTCCACAGACTGATTGCACAGCAAAACCTACATTCAACCAAAGGACCACAGAGATCATTTGGGAAATGTAAAGTTTGAGATGTAAATAAGTAGAAGAGACACACCTTCTCACTATTAAGTTCGTTTAATTTGTTTCTCATGCAAGACTGCAACTTCTCATGATCTCTGATTATTGATTTTACTTGCATAGAATTCTCCGAAGCAAAAACCTTAAACTCCTGCACGATCACAGGGAAATGTCAAGTCATGAACAGCTACTTGATGAGTAGCAAAACTTATTTAACTCTTCTTTTTTCTTTCTGGTTTTGTGTGTGTGTTTGTGTGATGGGCCAACCATGATTGAACCCTGACTTCATCATTTTAACCAATAATTACATTACACAGTAAGTCTAATTAATGTCCACGCTAAATAAACATCTACATTAAACTTCTAAGTCGTAGCTCTGCGTTTCAAGTCTTTGAGGTGTCCTGTACCTTGACTCTAAATTTGAATAGAAGTTGAAGAACAGTTAATCAAGGGTTACGAGGGAGAGAAAAAGAGAGAGGGACAGAGAGGGGGGGGGATAGAGGGACAGAGAAAGAGAGAGAGAGGGACCGACAGAGAGAGAGGGACAGAAGGAGAGAGGGAGATAGAGAGGGATTATTTTAAGCGAAGTGCCATGAATGCTGGGTAGAAATATTACAAAACCGGGGTCAAAATGCTGCAAAGACAATTTGAAAGAGGAACTAGCGTGGGGGTGAGTCTTGCTTATTCCGCAGTTTACCGAAGGTGCAAAAAAAAATTTACCATAGATAAACTGTATTATATACAATAGGGCCGGAACTTAAATCAGTTGACGATTCCACCATTGGAACCGGACAGCCGGTCCTGTTATAAGAACCTCAAATTGACAGAACAACTAAACCATCCTTATGTGAATAACTAAACTAACGTGTGAAGCAGAGAAGGTAACCGAAACATACAACCAAAGGAAAATAAGAAAGAAATTTAAAATGGTGTCTTCCGCAAGTCTATACAACCTTGCTAGACACTTCGGTTACTATAATCAGGGGAGGAGAGTAAAGGCTCAAATTGACAATTAAATACTAGACATAACTGGAGATTTAAAATTGTCACTCAGTAAGTACTCACAGTCAACTGTGCCCATATGGCTTTGACGGTCTGGAAAAGTTCATCAACGACAGAAGACACATCCTCAGAAAGATTTGTTGAGCATCGAACTTCCAACATAACTTCTTGGACTCCCGCTAATAAGTTGGTAAAGGACTTGAGATTATCTACCTAAAAGAACCTAGCAAAATATGAGTTTAACATGCTTAAAAGGATAATATTACTACATTAAGTTTACTAAAACTTCGTCAGAGAAGATCACTGAAAAGTATCGTTTGAGAGAGAGAGAGAGAGAAGGGAAAGATTCATACGTCAATTTTTCCGACAAGTTCCGTAGATGCGAGCTGCTCATGAGCTACCTTGGCCTCCTCCCGCGCTTTCAAAACATCTTCATAGAGCTAAGTAGATATATAAAATAAACAACTTTATGTATCAAAGAAGCCAGAACATGATGCCAAAGAAATAGCAACATATAGCATGTCAAACTCAGAACTTGGGACCCTTTTGCTTAAGGCTTGTAGACTTGAAACGTCTATATTTTAGCCTGTTCCAGAAGCAGGCTAAATAAAGAGCTGACATTTAAGCATCAATTGTTCCGACATGCTGCGTTTTCTCCTATTGCCGCTAAAGGACTATTACTTTGAGCCAGTGGATTTTTATCAAGAACAAATTTCCTCTTTTCTTTCATTATCCTAAATTGAGATATGTGCTAATTACTGATGTAGAATGTGTTTTTGAACAGTCTCAAAATTTGTTTGATCATTTGATATGATAGCAGGGCCACTTGAAAGGAATTTTCTACAAGACAAAAGAAGAGGAAAAGAATAAAGACATGCGTGGAGTGCCGATTGGCATGCACTTCTTTCGTATCAGGCCTGCCCCTCAATTTCCAGAATGTTCTGCTAGGGGTATCTAGAGTTCAGGAACGGATGAATGATTTTGCACGTACTCTCGCCTCCAAAGATTGACAGAAAGCAACAGAAAAAGGTCTTAGGACAAAGGTCAAGGGGAGAATATCAAAAAACTTTAAGTGCAGCTAATCCCAATTTATCCCACACAGAAAACCATTCGCAACATCATAGTTAAGGCGCAGGCGTACCCGTGAATGGCTCTCTGAGTCTAGGCACAAGGTGCAGGCTGTTAAGCATGATATACATCGTTGGCCCATTCTCTAACACCTTAAGCTTTTAAAGCAAATGGTAACTTAAATGGGATCAAAGCTCTGGATTGGCAAAGTCTTGGGTTCTATTGTTCCCGCTTACTCTTGGTTCCCATATATATAGCGTTGGGCCAATTTTTTAATAGCTTGAGCGTTCAGAACAGATAGTAAAGTGACAGAGGCCGCCTATTTAAAGTAATGCAAAACATATGTAAATCACAAAAACAATTCCTGTTGCATCAAACCAACAAAGCCTTACATTCACAAACATAGCACTTTATAGTAAATGTCAGCACTTTATTTATCCACATTCAGTCATTTCTAGTAACATCTCCAGCAAAGACGACATCAACGAATCTCAATCCTCATCCATGCGAAGATTTTGTTATCTAAATCTTTTATACTCAGACTTTAGAATCAAATATGATAAATAGCGGGTTGAGTCAATCAGATTAGAAAAGAAGTTCAAATACTTGGAAAATATAGTAGATTATGGTATACACTTCTTCTTGTTCATTTTTTCTGCTCGGCAAACAGAGGTGCATCTCTGCAATTCTTACCAACTTTAGGTTGATGAAGATCGTGTTTATTTTTCAGTTAGTGCAACCTATTTACCAACCAACCTAAGAAAAATCATCAGAACCATGGTTTAAAAGAACCTGTGCGTGGAATAGACGAAGCAAGTCTGCGCCCTGTGCTTAGGGTTAGGTGAGGTGCTGAACGCTGAGTCCAGCGTCTAGTGTTCTTAGGGTTTTCCTTGTGTCCCTTTAGTAAATAATGGGATGGCGGCTCTTTCTTTGCGTAGGTTTTCCCAGAGGAGAAATTTCTAGGTCACACCTAGGCATGAAGAATGATGATATGTACATTTTAAGAAACAGAGGAGGAATGAACATGTCCACAACCCCTGACCTCATCTCCCAGAAGCTGGGTGTGTGTGCACAAGACAGAGGCAGAGAGAGAGAGAGAGAGACAGAGAGAGAGCTCTTACAACCTTAAAGGTGGTACAAGTATGATAATTAGAAAAAGAAAAAAAACATTAAGCTACCTACAAACATATTACAAAGTAGACCTGCATACACTGCACAGTGCACATGTACTACAAAAGAAGCTTCTGCAAGCTAACTTTTTGTATCTATTTTAGCAAAACTTACCAGAAGAGCTGGCAAGTGTTTTTCTTTTATAGTTCTGCAACCATGTGAGACGTTTATCCTTGATGAAATTGAACTAGAGAAATTCCTTAGAACAGTCAAATAGACCAGACATCAATGTTAAGCCTCAATACTATACATCGTATTTTAGCAAAAGGGAAAAGGAAAATGGGGGACAAAATAAGACTAACAGCAGTAACACGTAACAAATTCAACTTTCTCCAAATCCTCTGTCTACATGTTAATATATTACTGTTCTTACCATTCATGATGTTCACAGAGAATTTCCTCATCAAACAGAGATCAAACCTCGAAATGATAATGAATTGCACTGATAAGTATAAACTCAAATAAAGCAACAACATTTAAAGTTCCCGATGATTGACCCAGTTCATCTAATGAGTTATAAAACTAACGAAGCACCCCATCAGCTAATATGTATTTGAATACTTATCAAGAAAATCCATTTACAGCATAAAGTGATCCAAAAAATGATTACCTTTTCATACTTCTCCCTAGCATATATGTTCTGTTCTGTTGCTAACTCAACAACAGAATCCAAATTTTGTAGGCTTGAAGACTTCTCTGTCTCCAGGATTCTGATCTGATGGTAAAGAATGGACAGAAAAATGAAAATATTCCGAACCAAAGAAAAATCCAGAAAAAGCAAAGTAACAAAAAACCTATAGATGATGAAACCTTTTCTTGAAGTTGCTTGATCACGAGAATAGCCTCTGACTTGGTCATCAGTAGATTTGACTTCCCAGGTGTTGTACACTCATTAATATGACATGAGGAATTATCTTGAGATTTCTCATCCATATGGAAACCAGCCTCGCCAAGTTGTTTTGTTAAATAGTCAATTTGTATATCACTGATAGTTTTCTGCAAGAAAGGAAAGTAAACCAGTTATCCCACTGTATTTTCTCAAAAAGAAAAGCAAAGAAGCAACAGCAATTACCTGAGTTTCAAACTTTTGAAGCAAATCCTCATATTCTTCTTGCATTTCCACCAATTCATGGTTTTCCTGTAAGAAAACAATTACATGGCTGCCAAAACTTTTTAATGAAATGAAGAGCAGAATAACATAGTACAAACCTTCTGTGAGATTTTCTTTCTAAGTGGTGGTTTTTTCCTGCTAGTTACATGCAGCAAAGCATGTGGATCTGGAAGACTACAGTTCTCCAATCCATTTGTTTTACAATCTTCTTTTTGCTCGGAAGAGGCATTTATACTTGCAACATTTAGTAATTCTTCAAAAGGTAGAAGTGGACCGGTGTCACGCTCATCTCTCGCGGGTTTCATAGCAGAAGCCTTTTCTTGAACTGCATAATGCAACTAAATAGCAAAGCGAGAAGTTTAATACGTCTATGTGACAACTAAGCTACTGAAATTTCTGAAATAGTCAGAAAAGGAAATAAAGCAATAAAACCCTGTTTACTTCAACGCATTTATGGTAGCTGGACATAATCTTATACCTAACCAACAAGATCATGGGAACATAACCAGAGCAAGGAAATATCTGCGGAGAATTTTGGAATCAGACTCTTTAAATGTGCAAGTACCTAACTCCGCCATTCACTTATTGGAAGTTACTAGTGAAGCTTACCCTCCCGAAGTATTGATTACATGGTTTAGTAACTGAACAAAGTCCTAACTCAAAGTCTTCAAGTTAAGGTACACATCTAGTTCATTCATTCAGCTCTTGACACTAATATAGAAGCCACTGTTTGACTCACTTGTCTTGGCTTTCCTCGTGTCCTATACTGAAGCTACAGAATACGAGTGTTCCTTCTGTGGTACGTTGCCAAAAAGTGATGGACAAGTTGGAAATGGGTCAGTAAAGCAAGTCAGGTCAAAACGTACAAAAACAAAAAGCTTAACCAAGACCAGACCCATAAACTTAGATGCGTGACTACTAATACTGCTAGGTGGAAAACAGTTAGCAAAAAGGGTCCCAATAAGAAACATCCTCCAACTTATCTTTGGCCAAGAAAAGGGAAGGAAACACCATACACAAGAAAAAGGAGTGTCAAGGACTCAAGGTTGCCCCAACCCAAGGGCATAGGGCGTGATGTGGAAAAAATATTGTGAGAAAATGGGAGAGGGAGAGGGGGGGGGGGAGAGAGAGAGAGAGAGAGCGAGCAATAATCAATAGGTACGTTGCTTCTATCAACCAATTAATTCTGCGAATTCCATAACCTTGGCTTGACCTGCAGTAGAAAAAGACGCATCCTTCCCTTCTCACCACAATCTAGCAAAAAAACCATATTGTCAACCAAGATTAGGCTGGATGGGATGATGTTCTAGTTCTTTGGAAACCAGCTTCCAAGTATATATTCTGAAAACTCATATTATTCAAAGTTAGTTATTGTTTAATAGTAGGCTCATATACAGTCATGCACTAGCTCCAGCTTCTATGGGAGTGAAGCTCCCCGCCCCAAAACTTTGGACTGGCACCCGCTTCAATGGACTAAGAGTAAAACCTCCCTAGTCCCAAGTACAAAGACACAAAAACATAGTTAAATTATCTCTAATCCTTTAATCCATGAGCGCCTACCAAAAAGTTCTCTACCAAGATAAATTGGCCCGCAGAATATATAGAAGTGAACACGACAGCCAGCAGGCAAAATTATCCTACATCCCTGAACATAGAGACTTTCTAGAGTCGCTCCAAACAAAACCACGACTTTTGAATACACGAGGCATAATGAACACCACCCCAGCTGACATGATAAATTATTATTAACAGCTATCCTAACAAGGATGTCAGCAATCATGTCATGTAGATCAAGTAAAATGCTTGCCTCAAATAAACATACTATCCTCCATCCCACACCCGAGTAGCGTTCGGATTTCCAACCATATTTTGGAGAATTATATGAGTGCATAAAAAAGATCCTTACTCTTAATATGTCACTGAAGTTGATTTGTCAAGTAGAAATATGACGTGTAATTACCATTTGAGCACGGTTATATCTTTTATCTTCATTAGCATTCAAGATAACCCAAAAATATGGTCAAAAAGTCCAAATCTATTCAAATTTCAAAGGGACTCTTTCAGATTTTGCCCATTGTATCCAGCCAAACCTGCGGAATCGGAATGGCCATTGTCTGAGAGTATCCAATTTTATGGTGTTACGAAATGGCAGAACGGAAATCAAAACCTGTTCATTTTGGTCCACGTTCCAATTTTGCCCCCAAATAGTAATCCAAAACTGGTCACATGTAATTGTATGCAATATTGGCTTATTTTACAGTTTCTTAGCTGACCCCGCTTTCAAGCATGATTCGGTGGTAAACCAAGCACAACACCTTGGATATACTGAACTGATAGAAGCACTGTAGGTTACACGGTTCTTAATAGCAATCAGCCGGCCTTTACTGCTTTGGCTTTTCTTAGCTGTTAGTGCCCCGCCGGTTCTTAATTGCAATGCATGTAGTAACAGCACAAGATCTTTTCTGCCTGTTTCTGTGCAACAGGAAGTAACTGATACCCTCCGAAATACAACATGAACTATACGCATCTGGAAGTGATTATTACCTCCCTCAAAGTCTCCTTTGATAGATTTCCTGGGCACCAGGTATCACGCCTCTTCTCCTGCAGCTGGAAAGCAAAACGAAAGGTCCAAATTTAATGTGAGTGCATGGGAGCGTCTGAAAGAGTGGGTGGGCAACTTATGGAGCTAGGATCAGAGGAAAGCAAGATCACAAAGCCATCATAAAAGCAGGCATGCCTCAATGCTGAAGTAGAAGTAGAACAATCAGTTCAGAATATTAAATGAAAAATCTCTTCTTCGAAATAAAAAACAGCTTGGTTTTATTTTAGGAACACTTCACTCTTAAACTTTAGGTGTTCATACTTAGGTTTCTAATATAAGACAAGTTAGTAGTCGATAGAGTTAAAATGCTACAAGGCATTCGTATTAATAGATGTTACATTTCGACGCGTCTATTATATTTACTTAACACCGTGAGTGTTGCAATAATATTAGCATTAAATAATCAGTAATGTCCAGTCATTAAATTACGAAAAAGGTGAACAAACATACATTTGACCAAACCACAGAAGTAAACAGATTGCTCAAACTCGACGTTACATAATTGTATGCTCAGACTTCATCGTTCTCAAGGAAATATCTTTTTTTACAAGAGATGTCTTATTCATAAAGACCGCCAAAGCAGGGGTGCAAGTGGAACCCGGCACAAATCATATGACTATACACAGCAAAAAGTTGTCCCAAAAAGTAGCAATGGACTCGTGCCCAACAAAGAAGAGAAAAAGTGTCCTTGATCCTAAGGAAAGATATCTCAAAGCCTACGGCTTCTTTCCCTCCACAAACACCAGCATAACACCTCAAAACAGCCAAAACTGGTCGAGGCATCACGGGGCTCATGACTAAGGGGAAACCTGTGGCGTACTTTAGTTGATGAGATCACTACATACCTAGATGACTTAGGGAGATATGGGAGCTATATGGCTGTTCAGTTATGTCTGATGGCTGGTCTAATCGTAGGCAAGAGCCCGTTATCAACTTTATTATTTATTGTCCTAAGGGTACCATGTTTTTTAAATCAGTTGATGCATCCAGTCTTACTAAGGATGCGGATACACTTTATGGCATTTTCAATGAAGTTGTTCAGCTTATAGGTCCTAAATACATTGTTCAGTTTATTACTGATAATGAGGCCGCTTATAAAGCAGCTGGGAAAAGGTTACAAAAGGAGTATGGATTTTTTTGGGCTCCTTGTGCTGCTCATTGCATAGACTTGATGTTAGAGAATCTCGCTGATGTTAGACACTTCCCCGCTGTAGATGCTACCATTATAAAAGCCAAAAACATCACCAAGTTTATTTACAATCATGGGTTTGTTGTAAATATGGTGAGAAAAGAGTTTACTAATGGTAGAGAACTGTGTCGGCCGGGAATAACTAGATTTGCAACTCATTTTCTAAGTCTTCAATGCTTGCTCAAGTTCAAGAAAGAGCTTAGACAGATGTTCACTTGTGATAAGTGGCTTAGTTATAAGCTTGCCAAAAGTGTCATTGGGAAGGAAGTTGCGAAATTGATGCTAGAAGATAGAGATTTTTGGTTGCAATGTCAGCATGTTGTGAAGCTTAGTGAACCTTTGGTGAGGGTTCTTCGTCTCACAGAAGGTGATGAGAAGCCTTCTATAGGGTACTTGTATGAAGCCATTGACAAGGCAAAGGAGACAATCAAATCCAACTTGAAGAACCGGTTATCCCTTTATATGCAGGTCCTCAGAGTGATTGATGCGAGGTGGGATAAACAAATTTCAAGCCCACTTCATTCAGCCGGTTGTTTTCTGAATCCTGGAATTTTTTTCCAAGCCCTCTTTCAAGAAGCAAAAGGAGGTTACTAGAGGCTTACTTCGTACGATTACAGCTTTAGTGTCTGATGATTACATGCAAGACTTGATATGTTCACAACTCGAAGAGTATAAGCAAGCTACGGGTGACTTTGGTATGGCTATTGCTGTTCGTCAATGTGAAAAGCTAAATCCGGGTTAGACATTCATCCTTCCATTTATGCTCCCTTTTAAATTGCAAAATTTTGTCAAGCAGTTGCATTTTTACTAAGTATCTTAACATTCTTACTGAAAATTCTTAACATGACAATTCTTTTGTTTTCTTATATAGTTGCATGGTGGGAGCAATTTGGCAATAATTGTCCCGATTTGCAAAAGTTTGCAATATGTGTACTTAGTCAATGTACTAGTGCAACTGGATGTGAAAGAAATTGGAGTGTGTTTGAGTTTATCCATTCCAAGAAGCATAATAGATTGGAGCACAAAAGACTAAATGATCTTGTTTTTGTTCATTATAACTTGAAACTTCGAGAAAGGTAACATCGTAATAATCATTTTGCATGCTATTAAAATAACGGTGGCGTGTACATTATTTGCAGAATTCTTTTCTAATCTATTTTGATCTTGTAATTTATTATAGGGCTATTGGTCGAACAAAAGAAGCACTTGATCCTGTTAGCCTTGATAATATTGATGTTCTTGCTGATTGGGTGTCCGAGGAAGAATCTGTTACTACCCAAGAAGATCTGGACAATGATGGTGGATGGGATGTCCTTCAACCAGAGCCTGTTGCAGTTAACTTAGAAGATGAAGAAGTACACAACGAGGATGAGGAAGATGCACTTCATGACATTCCTAGCCAATATGATAGGGAATTCGGCGGGGAGAGAGATCCTTATCAATATATTGAGTGATTGATCGTTACGTTTATTGTTTATGAACTCTACAATATTTTATTCAACTTGTTAAGGACTACCATTATGCATGTTTTTGGGATATGAAATTTATTGGACTACAATTAAATGCCAGGCAATTTCCTTGTTTCACAATACATATATTTATATACATATAGTTAATGTGAAATCCGAGACGGTACCGGTAACGGTACGTACCATTTCATAGAAAAAACAATACGTGCTCCAGTACGGTATTCATAACTGGGAAATATATGTATATATTTTTAGTTCGCTAATGAATGAGTATTATATATGTATATTATTGATGCAAAATCTGAGACGGTACCGAGACGGTACCAGTACCGATACTTACCATTTTAAGGAGAAAATGGTACGCGCTCCGGTATGGTATTCACGACTAGTGAGAGTACTATTCCTTAGTATAACTCTCCTGAGAAGTAAAGAAGGAAATACGAAGTACTGGACTGTAGACAATATAAACCCAACGTTCAACAGAATCTGCTCAAGCAGGGCTACTTCCCTACTCAAACCAAGAGGTGTTAGTGAATCAAGTGAGCCATATATGGGATTATCCTATACATGTCCCAAGTTATTTAATTTAAATGTTACTGGCGAAAGAACCAGAAGGATAAGACCCTAGCTAGTGTTTGACATGTTCATTATCACAATATAGAAATCTATACATTTCCACCCGTAAATCATGCATCATAAGTCAAAGTATGTCACTGCAGTAAAATATGTTTTTAAGCATACATCTTTTCATAAGATCATCAGTTCTTCCAAGTTTTTCAGGTAATGGACCTCTTCCTACTTCTCCCATCACAATACTCTTCTAAACTAATCCAGTTTTTTTTTCCCTCTTCCTGTTTTGGAAGGCTTCAAGCATCCTTCCCCCACCAACTTTTCTATGCGATTTACTGTGTTCTAGAAACCAAACAACATGTTTCTATCCCACTCGTTGATTATTCTGCATGTCTTGACCGACGTGTTTAAGTAAATGTACAGATACTCTTCTATATTCAAATCACGTCTCATAAAGAACTTAGAAATTTTCCCTTGTACTTCCCTGTCTGCTCATTTTGCCTTATTCATGTTCTATTTCTTCCAAAGAATATGTAAATAGCATATCCTTTCTTATAATGCCTAATATCCAGCAACAGGTCATAGTTCCCAATGGAAGGCCTATGGCCGATAGACCCAGGGAGATAGCCCTTGAGGACAGGGTTTCATATGTTTGAACTCCATCTGTCACGATAATGAACTCTCATGCTATGCTTCCCCATGGACGTAAGCTTTGAGCTGATGCACTTGTGTTTCAGTTTGGGGTTGTAAGTTTGTTATCTCTGATACAACCTCCTTTTCAAAATCCCTCAAGCGTCATTTTATACAAAAGCATATGTCCAACTTTTATTGTTTATGGAATGTCCCCCATTTGCATCAAGTGCATTAAAAATTAAAACGGATCAAACAAGCATATGAACAGAAGAGGAAATAGTGACCACCAAGTACATATGATCAAATACAGAAAAATAGATCCCCAAAAGAAATGCAACGAAAAGCATGACTATCTTGCACAAACCTTCTTGTAGCGATCCCGATTCTCATCCCTATTTGAACATAACACCATTGAACTCAAATTCTCAATTTTCTTGGCCTGTTCCTGCAGCCTCTTCTCACGTGCAGCTTGAGCTTTCTTTTCCTCCTCCAGCTCCAAAGCTATTCTCTCCCTCTCCAATTCAGTCTATAAGGCAAGAATTGCAAGCCATAAGAGTCACTCATGCACGTACTTCTTAGTACATTAAAACATGATAAATCATGTCAGTACCTGTAGAAGCGTATTCCGCAGATTAAGAATCTCCTCTTCAAAATGTTCTGAATGAGAACCCTTGAACAGACAAGATATATACTTCACAAAAACTCATTCCAAGAAAGGCCACTGTTAGTATCAAATCATAGCATATGCAAACCTGCAATCTGGCTCGAAGCTCCTCAATTTCTTTTTTTTGACGCTTTAACAAAGCAGCATCCGTCAGAATCTGGCATGAAACACAATTGGGTATGAAATACTTTAACATAAACTTCTTTAAATAGTTGAAAAATAGAGTAGAGCATCATTATGTGGGAGTTGCAAAAAAATCTGGAGGAAAACCTCATTCACGTGGACACAGTTTGTGACGCGTAATGCTCTGCTTGCAAACTGGAGACTGCTTTTAGTCTCATCAGCGTGAATCTGCCATCAGTAAATAAAATAATGGAGAAAGTGGATGCAAAAAAAAGTTGAAATTCAAGAAATCAAGAGAAACTCATCTAATGGAAACTCTGCTGCTCCGGAGGAAGGATAAGTTTGTTCGAGAATGGTCCTGATATAAATCTAACTCAACTTGGACCCAACCAATGAATTAGATTATTATGTCCCGTAATTGTAATTGTGGCTCTAATATTTGAAAATGCATAATATGGCAGGTATAGACGATGGTCGAACCCAATGAGGAGAGTGGTCTTTCTTCAACTAGGCACATGAATAATAAAAATTAGTTGCATACAGTTCAACAGATGTACTCTACAAAATGGTGAAAACCATTGAATTGATGAACTCTTGCTTATAACGAATTCTTCATTTGCCATGACACGTCCCATATTTTTCTTCTACTAGGAAAACTAACAGAAAAGTAGGAAGATGACTAGTCAATGAGTCTTTCACATTTGGGAGTCTTAAAAGCATGTTCTCAAATGATAGTTTGAACGTATTTGAATTTGTGGAAGTAGTATCCAAGATAATAAAAGCCTGGAAACCTTTTTATTTTTCCTGAAGTGAACAACTCTATCTCTAGAAATTCTTTTACCAAATGAAACCTTTGGAAAAATAGAAAAAAAGAGAAATAATCAACTATTTACAAGTTAATATAAGTACATTGTCTAGTGGAGGATAATTTTTGCTAGAAGTATACACAGGTAAGACCATGAAGTGTTACCTGTGCAAGTGTAATATTGCATATTATGGCTGTATTTGCATTTCCTCCAAGTGCAGGCTGCAGGATTCGTGTGAGTTTGCTGTCTCGGTAGGGAACATGACTCCTGCAGCAGATACTCGATGAAACATAACAAGGAAGCAAATCCTAGTAAGCATGCGTCCTGGAGCAACTCTATACATACCCTTGGCTCTCGGCACCTTCACTTAACTTTTTTATCACAGTTCCTAGTGTCATCAGGCTTTTGTTAATGTGTGAGCCCTCTTTCAAACGAACACCTTCTGCACCAGTCTTTGCAGCGCGCTCTGAACCAGCAAGGTCGACCAAATTCTTGAAACGGACATCCACAACGTGAATTACATGAGAACAAACAGAGACTGTAGCATGCCTATTTACTATTGCCAAGTGCACGAAGCTCCCGACTCCCATCTTTGGGGATTGGTTTTTTTTTTTTTTTTTTTGGGGGAGGGGGGGGGATTACACTCTTTTAATTAAAAGTTAAACGGAAGAAGTAGGAAGGAATTTAATGATTGCATACCAAGATGGATACACGAACAGCATCACATGAACTGTTTGTATCCTCATCTTCAGTTTTATCCCTGCTCTCAATTATCTATAACTAGATATATCAGGTAGATAAACTAATCCCACCTTAAAATATTTGACTATTAGAAATAGTATCTGTACCATGCGAAAAATTGTATGAGACCTACTACTGTAAACATTCATATTTGTCTCCCCGATATGACGATGAGCTGTAAAAAGAAATTTGAAAGAGAATATATCAAGGCATTGTCTTTCAGTAATGTATATAACAATTAGCCGCGAGAGGAGAAGAGGAGGGAGGGAGAGGGAGAGAGAGAGAGAGAGAGAGAGAGAGAGAACTGTAGGTGGAAGCTTCCTATTGAACCTTAGCATGCAAGACATGTATCATAACCATAGGTGACATGTCAATGATGCCGTCATAGAAGGAATAAGGTAGACAAGTATGCCACATGTTAGCCATCCAGAGAAGAAGAAAGAAAATTAAAAAAAGTGAAAATGGTGTAGAGAGCACTGGTGAGAGGGGGGGTGTGGATGGATTTCTAAAACTTACATTCCCCAAATGCCATAAAGTCAAGGACTTGCTCAGGAGAGGCAACAATTTCTTCTCTTAAACCAGCAACATATATTCCCCGCTTCACATGGAAAGTTAATTGAAGTTGATTGCAGCGAAACATTAACTACTGCAAACACATACCAATTAAGTAGGTCCCAACGTGGTGACAATATACCTCAATACTTTCATGAATCTGTAGCTTTCGGTGTTCTGGAGCCAAGAGATCATTAATTTCCTCATTATAGATCTCCATATAGGACATCCTCAGAAGAAACTCCCGATCCTTTTGCTGAAACGAAAAGAACCCCAGTGAACAAGACGCTTAAAAAAATTTAACCAAGATAGTCGTGTATGTGAAGACCTCAACAAAGTTAACAAAGAAAACATAGTGGCGCGTGGAATTGAGGTGCACAAACTTAAAGAATGGGTCATTAGCTAAGTGATTAGAGAACAAATTCCTGTATAACGTGTAATACCCCAAACTTTAATATTTTCTAGCTGGTTATTTTATTTCTTTAGCGACAATTTTTGTACGCAATATTAGCGTTGATTGGCATAAGCAATGTTTTATCGGCAACAATTAGCGACGATAAGTGAAGCGGGGTCAGTAAATAAATAAATAAAAGATTACAACAAAATCTGATTTATTTGAAAAAAATAATAATGCCAACTCTCTAATTGTGGAAAGGATATCAGAGAGGAACAAATGGAGGGAATTAGGAAGAGAAATTAAACATTACATAAATCCATGTTCGGCTAAAGAGAGAGAGTAGACTGCTCTTTCGTTACAGAGAAACAGAGAAGGGGGGAGAGAGAGAAGAAGAAGAGAAGCTGCTCGTTGACGGAATCCGGTGAAGAGTGTTGAACCTGGTGTCCAACCCAAAAGCATGCTCAAGAGTTGGGGAAGCCCACCAGATATAAGAACCAATCCCAAATCCCATGTATTGTCGATGTGGGACTTGACACCCGCCCTCACGCGAAGCGTGGGAATAAGAGGTGTTCCTCTTGAATAAGAGGTGGTCTCGTTGGATCGAATGGGGCGGCAGGGAGCCTAGCTCTGATACCATGTTGAACCTGGTGTCCAACCCAAAAGCATGCTCAAGAGTTGGGGAAGCCCACCAGTTATAAGAACCAATCCCAAATCCCATGTATTGTCGATGTGGGACTCGACAAAGAGAACCCATCTCCTGTAAGGGCCTTCACCCTTCTTTTTCCCAAAAAAAAATCATTGTGCAATGAGATGTACGAGTGTGATTTATGATTGTGAGTGAGTGAAGAGGGCAGCCATGGTGGCTGCCGTGATGGTGGGATGTTGTTGTAGAAACAGCCATGAGAGGCTGCCTTTAGAGAGAGAGACAGCCGTGAGGACTGCAGTTTAGAGAGAGAAAACAGCCGTGTAGGACTGCCGTGGGTATTTGCTCTGGTGCAGTCATGGTTCCGGTGAGGGGGGCTGTTGCAAAACAGCCTATATATACACATTAAACACACATACACTCTCATATATATATATATATATATATATATATGAGAGTGTATGTGTGTTTAATGGGTGTGCAGGTGGAAGAATTGTGGGTTTACAGTGTGTTTTTGTGTGTGTTTTATACTACGTGTGTTGTATGTGTGCTTATGTGTGTAAGGAGCAAGAAAAGGCGTTGCAGCGAGGGAGTGTTGTGAGAGTTGTGTGTGTGTGCTGGGGTATGTTGTGTATATGTTGTGTGTTTGTGTAGGTTTGAGTGGTATAACAAGAAGAAAAAGGGTGGAATCTACGAAGCACCGGTGCGGTAGTCTGGGAGAAGCACCGGCACCAAGTGTGTGTCGGGTGCGCATCGGTTGCGGCATGGGTGCGCACTAGGTGCGTGTCTGAAACTTTTTTTTTTCCAATTAATTTTCTGGATCTGGACGCAACTCGGACACGCACCCAGGGTTTTTTGGCAGAGAGTAGAAGAGGAAGAAGAAAGAGAAGGAGAAGATAGAGAGAAAGAGAAGAAGGAGAAGAGAAGAAATAACTCCGTCGGAGCGTCGAGGGTCTCCCGGCAGGAGAGGCGACCGGCGAGGGACTTCAGGCAGGAAAGGCGACCGGCGAGGGACTTCCGGCAGGAGAGGCGACCATCGTGGGACTTCTGGCAGTAGAGGTGACGGCCAGTCGATGCTTCCTATGTCTCTGACGACGGCTGTGTTTAAGATAGGGAAATAGGGTTTTATGAAACTTTATGTTTATTATGTTTAACTCCCAGCTCTATTGACAATATTTCAAAATAGCCCCACTACTTTTTAAAAAATAATAAAACTTTTACAAACTTTGTCATACTTGGCTATGCACTTTCAATATTTCTCAAGCAGCCCACCAAATTAACATAATATTTTATTAGTTGTCTAAAATAACATTATTTTTGTTATATACAAATAATATATGTTAATAAAATTTTTTTGTATCCCCGCCGCACCCGTATCCTATTTTTTGAGAAAATGACGTATCCGCGTATCCACACCCGTATCGCATCCGCACCCGCACCGAAATCCGTGCTTCTTAGAGTGGAACAGTGGGTGCATGAGTGTGTTTGTGTGTGTGTCCGTGAGTGTAGGTGTGTTGTATGTGTGTATGTAAGAAATGGAAGGGGGCGAAGGCTGCACAGCAGCAGTGATGTAAGTGCAGTGTGTGTGGGTGTGTCTTGGACAAGGAAAGAAGCTACTGCCATGAGGCAGTAGCTTTAATGTGAGTGGGCTATGTGTGTTTATGAGTGTGTCGTGTATAGATAGTATGTATATGTGTGTGTATGAGTGAAATGGTGGGTGCGCAGTGAAGATGTGTACGTGTATTACTGTGTGCCGTGAGAGTGTGTTTGTGGATGTGTCGGTGCGTTATGTGCAGCTATGTGTGTAGAGTGTGTCTGTGTCTGTGTGTGTGTGTGTTAATGTGTGTAAAGTGTGTGTAAGTGGTGCATGTGTGTACGTGTATGTGTGTGCAATGTGTATAAGGAGTGAGTGAATGGGGGGGTGGGGTTGTGAGTTCATTTCGGGGGAAGAAGTCTGTGCGCAGAGGGAGAAAGGAAGAAGAAGATGGGTTAGAGTGTAATGGGTTTGTGCAGTGGGATTGTACATTGTGCTTGTACAGTTGTACCATGTGACCGTGGGATAGGTTATGTTCCTTGTAAATTGCTGAAACTTTATGGAAAAGTTCTTAGGGCAATGTTAAATTATTTGTAAAATTTCAGATTTTTCTGAAAAGTCTAGTATTTTTAATAATTTCCGCAAGTTCAATTTTTCTAAAATTCGTTTTGAGTCTTTAAAATTCTTAATAAATTCTGAGAAAATTGCAGTAACACTGTTATGATATAAAGAAGTCTCAATTTAAGTTTCATGAATTTTAGAGTTGAATTGGTACCTTTACAGTATCGCATTTGATTTAGCGGGACGGATGATCTTAAAATGGTTTCAATGCTTTTAAAGTCCCATTATAAAAATAATGGGACTTAGATTTGAGCTAGAAGTATTAATGGCTATTTTTTGGGCTTTTCTGTTATTTAAGAAAATCATTTTAATTCGAAAGTATTTGAAAATTCATAAAATTAATATTTTAACATGTTATGTTGTTTTAAGCCACAAAAGTATTTTGTGAAAAATTGTTATGAATTTTGGGTCTCATAATGTCTTACGGAGTGTGCGGGTTATCGATTAAGTTTGGCCGTACGTAGGACCCGTTTCAATTTAGCTGTGCTCAAAGTGACGGAGTGAGCAACGTTTAAGAAATTAGCATTGAGTGCATAATTTATGAGGCTAGATTCTATTCTAATAATTAATTTGCCAAGTTAGGTTAATTCGAGGTTTTTAAACGAGGTTGAATAGCAGCGAGCGCATAGCTTGGATACAGGTAAGGGATTTCTATCCAAAACCCAATTCATCATATTTGACATCGTATCTTTATTCTGATTTGTTATCGAATATCATTGAACTCTATTTACGTTTTGACAAGAGAATGCATTATTTGCCTATAAAACCTTACTTTGTGCCTTAAACGACTTTTGAAATTCTTATCGATGCTCATCATTTTTTGCCTGTCGAACGTTTAATAATATGTTTAATTACCGATTATTGTTTTTCTGCTTATTAAGATGAGATTCTGCATTCATTTGTTTTGGCAAGAGTTGGTGTGTATCGGAGGAATTGGTGTGTATTGATGTGGGCTAATACCTTGATGGACTAGTCAGTGTCCATATGCATATGTAGTTTGTGTTAGTAAGCACTGCCTCAATGGCTTTGCTAAACTGTTACCCTGCATTACTTGTGTGGCTTTGCCGGTGCTCATGTTCAATACCATTTGAAACTTTTTGCATCGTATCTCAAAGTAATACTGATATCTGATCGAATAGGATTGAGCTGAAAATCTTCCCATATTGCTAATGAATTATTTGTGAATCATTGTACTCACTTCTTTTGGTCCTTGAGCGACCTTACTGAGCTCTCAAAAGCTCACCCTCGTTTGTTCCCTTTCTGCAGGTAATAATCATCAGTAGAATACTCGGGAGTGATTAGAGCCTAAATAAGAAGTTGGCATGAAGTCTTTATTTCATTGAGTTAAGCCCCTGTGAGGGAATCATTGTGTAAATTTACTTAATCGAGCACGTTAATTTAGTATTTCCATTAAGAACAATTAATTCAGAGTTTGAGTTATTGTAGAAGCTGTGATATACATCGGGTCTTTCTTATCGAATTGAGGTATCGAATGATTAATTATCGATTTAATGATTGTTTAACCCTGCGGAAATTCCAGTGTTACAGTTGGTATCAGAGCATAGGTTTACGATTTCGTAGACTAGTACCTAGGCTAATGAAAGTGGGGTAGGATAATAGTAGAGTTAAGGAGTCTGTGTTTCACTATAAATTGCATCGTCCTTTCAAAATGTGTTTGCACGACTTAAACAGTAGTTTACTTGTTATAGTATGGCCCGCACCGGTAGAGCTGGCACCAGGGGTCGAGGAGGCCAAGCCAGGGGTGGGGGAGGTCGCACTGGGGGTTGTACTGGATATCAGGAGATCTCAGCTGGGGAAGAATCCCATACAGAGCGGTAGCAACAAAACCCAGAACCCATAGCTGCAGCTCTGAATACCATGAATCAAATTCTGGCATTCATGGCCCAGAATATGGTTAATCAACAGCAGGGTATACAAAACCCTATTCAGCCGCAACCACAACCTCAGAACGGTAGTACCCTGAGTGAGTTTAATAAGCAAAATGCTTCGAATTTTAGTGGATCAGTGGACCCTACAAAGGCAGAGGGCTGGATAGTTGAGATAGAGAAGATCCTACGGGCTATCCAATGCAGTGAGAAGCAGAGGGTGGAATTTGCGGTGTACAAGCTGAAGGGTGAGGCCGACCAGTGGTGGAAGATGTTGGAGGACTCCTCAGCAGAAGGCTGATGACTTAGGAACGGTTCAAGGAACTGTATCCTCTGTGACTTACCGTGAGCGAATGCTGAGAGAGTTCGCCAATGTAACTCAGGCGGATTGGGAGACGGTAGATGAGTACGAGATGAGGTTCTCATAGCTGGCGAGATTTGCGGATAAGATGCTATTAATAGAGGCCGACGGATGCCGAAAATTTGTGAGAACTCAGGCCTGGTTTGAGAGATGGAGTAATCTCTACTCGGTTATCAAGCTATGTGGAGTGCGTAGATCTGGCACATTCATCGGAACAGTCCAGGTTGGACAACATGAAAAGGTTTGAACAACGACAAGGTGGCCAGAAGAGGGATAGAGAGGAGAGTAGAGCTTCAAAGGTTGATAATCGTCAACAGTTCTCTTATTCAGCACAACAGGGTGCTCAGAGTCAGAGGAAGAGGCAGGCTCAGGGAATTAGGTCAGGGCAAAGTGCCAAATTCATAGGAGCACAGAGCGCATAAGCTAGACCAGTTCAGAGTACTAGGTCAACTTTTCTGGGAGTTTTGTGTCCTAGATGTGGGAAGAGCCATGGTAGTAAGCCATGCAACAGAATTACCAAAGGATGTTTCAAGTGTGGCAGTGTGGAGCATTAGATTCGAAATTGTCCTTTAATTTAGCAAGACCAATAAGCTCTAAGCTCCGTACCTACAATCAGTTAAGCAGCGAGTAGTGCACCTCATCCAGGAGGAGGTCAGAGTCAACAGGGCCAGACTCAGCACGCCCAGACTCAAAAGGGGCAGAGGCCTAGGACATCAGCCAAACTTTTTGCTATGTCAGCTCATGATGCTAAGATATCCAATGATGTGGTGTCAGGTACACTTCCAGTTAATTCATTTAGATGCTCATATATTGTTTGATTCTAAGGCATCATATTCTAAGTTCTAATCTGAATCTTATACTATGGTGGAATATTTGAAGTTGTGACATTGCCAAGGCATGTTATTAATGTTCTTGACTAATATTTTGGAGGTTATATGTAACATTCGATGACACCTTCTTTTGGGAGTTATGTAGTGAAAGCGTAGTGCTTGGATATTATAGGCATCGTGAAATTCGAGGCTGAACTTCTTTAAAGGGAATGTAATGTTCCGGTCTCAATTTAAGATTTTTGTCTCAATTTAAGATTTTTGTTAGTTATTATAAGGTTGCTAAAACTATTAACGACCATTGTTCATTTGGGGAGACTTCATTGTATAGCAGCCCTATATGTTGATGCTTTTTAGCACATATACTTTGTAATTCGCTCGAAATTGTATTTAAGATGTTTGCCAACCTTTTAAATGGATTTGGTTATATAAGAACTCGAGGTGTATGTTGGTGGATATGTAAGATCAGGAGTGATTAAGAGCAACAATTTGAGGAAACAAAATTTCAAGGACGAAATTTTTATAAGTTGGGAAGAATGTAAAACCCTGAACCTTGGTATTTTCTAGCCAGTTAATTTATTTCTTTAGCGATAATTTTTGTATGCAATATTAGCGTCAATTGGCATAAGCAATGTTCTATCGACAACAATTAGCGACGATTAGTGAAGCAGGTTTAATAAATAAATAAAAGATTACAATAAAATCTGATTTATGTGGAAAAAAAATATATCAACTCTCTAATTATGGAAACAATATCCAAGAGGAACAAATAGAGGGAATTACGGAGAGAAATTAAACATTACCATAAATTCATTTTCGGCTAGAGAGAGAGAGAGCAGATTACCCTTTTATTAGAGAGAAACAGAGAAGAAGAGAGAGAGATAAGAGAGAGAGAGAGAGAGAGGGAGAAAAGAGAAAGAAAAGGAAAGAAAGAGAACAAGAGAAGCTGCTCGTTCACGAAATCCGGCAAGAGAACCCATCTCCGGGAAGGGCCTTCACCCTTCTTTTTCTCTAAAAATTCATTGTGCAATGAGATGTACAGTGTGATTTATGATCGTGAGTGAGTGAAGAGGACAACCATGGTGGCTGCCGTGATGGTGGGATGTTGTTGTAGAGACAGCCATGAGGGGCTGCCTTTAGAGAGAGAGACAGCCCTAAGGGCTGCCGTTTAGAGAGAGAAAACAGCCCTGAGGGCTGCCGTTTAGAGAGAGAAAATAGCTGTGTAGGACGATCATAGGTGTTGTAAATAAAGGCAGTATGGAGAAACTGAACTGAAGATGCCTGAGTCGAATGCGTTGCACTCTTTCCTTAAGACAATATTTGCTCCCTTATAATCTACTTAGGGTAGCAGCAAATTTGTCTCCCAAGATAAAACAGGCGAAACTCTGTTGATCACAGCAGAATGCAATCAACAGACAGAAATTTGAGAGAGAGCAAGAGAGAATTCGAAGTATGCTTATGATCTGACCATCAGCCCTATTTATAGACACCAAAGGGTGCCTAAAACAGGTGCAAACAATTGTGGCAGTTAAGTGACTCTGCAGATGTCACTTAACAGTCACAATCTGTAGACACAGTATAGAGGTGCAACATTTGAACTAAAAGGCACCAATTGCAGTTGCCATTTCGAAATTAACTGTTTCAGTTCAAGTTGCAGCTCACAAGCTGAATTTGTCGCAAAAGTTAAGGCTGGGCTCGGGGCAAGGGCTCTTAGCAAAGATGCGCACGTGCGAAGTGCAAAGTGCGCCTAAAAGTGCCAATAGCGCCTTTACGCCGCCGCCCCCGCCCCCGCAGGCGCCGGCGCGTGCGCGAAACATACCATGTGTTTCTAGAACAATATGGTATGTCATATGGCCATTTAAATACCTTTAACTTTTCCATTTCCCAAGCCATGTGGGAACCCACTTCATGATTAGTTTCAACCTTATTAAATGCCAATGTTTGAGAGTTAATATCTCTCAAACCAATCAATCAATTTGATTGATTCTTTTTGCAACTTATTCCTTGTAGTACAAACTTTAATAAAGTAAGAATCAATTATTGGAAAATTTCCAACAATTTCCCCCAATTTTCCAAAATTGGATTTTATCACATTCCTAATTTAGAAATGTACCTCTCTATCCTTTGGTAGGTCCTACTAAGATAAAGGTGTCTTTCGACTTGAACCTTTACTATAAAGTAGTAAAGTCAATCAGAATTCAAAGTAGCCTTAGCCTTGAACTAAGAATCATTGGTGATTGATCATCACAACTATGTGTACAACTTTCCAACCAAATTTCCAAATACCTGCACATTCACAACCATGTGCTACATCTTAGGATTTTCATAAGTGCCATAGAGAGTAGCTCAAATCTCGTAGAAGCGGCCCCACTTCCCGCACTTATATAGGTAAATCTACTAAAGTGCACTTGTATGACTTGCACTCTCCTTTAAGGACATAGATTTATTAAGGGAATAACTCCCACCCTCCTCTTGTTCTCCATACAAGTATGCACTACTTTGAGATGGCATGAAGATCAAAATCTTCATCTTTTAGTGCATCTTTGGTTATAAATACAACGTGTTTTTCCATTGAACTAGAAGACTAAAGGTTACTCTAGTATCTAGTTGGTTTCCACGTGTATGTTACCTCTCTAATTTCATGAGCTTCAAACCCATCTCCCTGGAAGTCTGCCATATTATATCCCTGCCTAGGCCTTTCATAAAGGAATCTGCCAAATTCCTTTGGACTTCACATAACTAATAGTAACAACTCCTTTGCTAAGTTGTTCTCTCACATAGCTATGTCTAAGACTTATATGTCTAGACTTCCCATTGTATACCTTACTATATGCCCGCGTTAACGCTGCCTCGTTATCGCAGAATATAGAAATAGCAGGCATTGGCTTAGGCCATAGAGGAATCTCTATCAACAGGTCTCTTAGCCATTCTGCCTCCTTAATCGTCATTGCCAAAGCAATAAACTCGGACTCCATGGTCGAATGTGAAATCAAAGTTTGTTTCTTGGAACCCCAAGAAATAGCACATCCACCTATGGTAAATATCAAACCACTTGTGGACTTTGTTTCATCTGAGTCCGTGATCCAGTTTGCATCTGTGTACCCTTCCAAAACAGCAGGAAACTCTTTATAAGTTAATGCATAGTCCATTGTGCCCTTAAGGTACTTAAGTACTCTAAACACTGCATTCCAATGAACTTGCCCGGGGTTATGAGTAAATCTACTCAAAACACCAACTGCAAAGGCTATATCTGGCCGGGTACATTGCATGATATACATCAAGCTGCCAATAACACTAGAATACTCTAGCTGAGAGACACATTTCCCTTCATTTGCCCTCAACTTGATAGAAGGGTCATATGGGGTAGTAACCGGGACACAATTCTCGTGATTAAATTTCTTTAAAGTTTTCTCAATATAATGAGACTGTGACAAAGAAATAGAATCCGAGTATCTTATTATTTTCATTCCCAATATAACATTGGCTTCCCCCATATCCTTCATATCAAACGATGAAGATAGAAATAATTTAGTTTCCAACACAACATCTAAATCAGTACCAAAGATTAACATATCATCCACATACAAACATATTATCACACCACGTCCTTTATCAAACTTAGAATAAACGCATTTGTCACATTCATTTATTCTAAATCCATTAGAGAGAATGACTTGATCAAATCGTTCATGCCACTGCTTTGGAGCTTGTTTTAAGCCATACAAAGATTTGATAAGCTTACAAACCTTTGTTTCTTAGCCCTTTAGTACAAAACCTTCCGGTTGTTCCATGTACACCTCCTCATCTAAAATACCATTTAGAAAAGCAGTCTTGACGTCCATTTGGTGTATAACTAGTTTGTTAATGGACGATAACGCAAACAATAATCTTATAGTGCTAAGTCTAGCTACCGGAGCATAAGTGTCGAAATAGTCAATTCCTTCCTTTTGTTTAAAACCCTTGGCTACAAGTCTAGCTTTATACTTATCTACGGATTCGTCTGGCTTAAGCTTTCGCTTAAAGATCCATTTGCAGCCTATTGGTTTAAACCCTAGTGGTAAATCAGTCAATACCCAAGTTTGGTTTGACATTATCGACTCCATTTCATCATTTATAGCTTCTTGCCACAAGTTAGAATCTCGAGAAGTTATGGCTTCTCGATATGTAAGAGGGTCATGTTCTACGTTATACATATGAGAGTAATCACCTTCATTTCTACTTCCCTCAACTAAAAATTGGTAGAAATCTGGACCATAGGTTTTCTCAATTCTTGCTCTCTTACTTCTCCTTAGTTCACCTCCTTCCCCCATTTCCGGAGTAGGGTGAACTTGATCCTCATCGACTGTGTTTTCATTTTTCCGATCTCTAGAGAAAGAATTCTCAAAAAATTCTGCATCTCTAGATTCCAAAATAATATTTTGGCTAACGGATTCCGTTGATTCCACGGTTAAGAATCTATACGCTTTGCTATGTTGAGCATAGCGTATGAAGACACATTCGATAGCCTTTTCCCCCAATTTGGGTCTTTTTGGATCGGTTAGCCTTACTAACGCCCTACACCCCCACACTTTAAGGTGTCCAAAAGAAGGTTTTCTCTTCTTCCATAACTCATAGGGTGTGACATTAGATACCTTGTGGGGTATACGATTAAGTATATATGTGGAAGTCATGAGAGCTTCCCCCCACAAATTCTTAGGCAAATTAGAAGTAAGTAATAAGGTATTAACCATTTCTTGCAAGGTCCTATTTTTCCTCTCGGCTACACCATTTTGTTGTGGACTATAAGGAGCTGTGACTTGGTGTATGATACCCCAAGTTTCAAATAGATCATCAAAGGAAATATATTAACCTCCCCTATCCGACCGTAAAATTTTAATCTTACGATCTAGTTGATCCTCTACTTCCGCTTTGTAAATTTTAAATTTATCCAAAGCTTCATCCTTAGTCCTAAGAAGATACGTGTATGTATAACGTGAACAATCATCTATAAATGTAATGAAGTATTTTTTACCACCCCTTGTTAGATTACCTTCCATTTCACACAAGTCCGAATGTACTAATTCTAATAATTGTGTTTTCCTCTCAACCCCTTTAAAGGGTTTTTTGGCAATTTTAGACTTTATGCAAACTGAACATTTCTCTAAACTAGGTGAAGTAATTTGAGGTATTAAACTCAATTTTACCATACTTCTCATGCGTTTATAATTAACATGACCTAGTCTAGAGTGCCATAAATTAAATGGAACAGTAATATAAGCAAACTCAGTATCTTTATTAGCCATAGTAAGCTTGTACAATCCATTGGTTACATATCCCTTGCCAACATAGTTCCTTCCCTTAGTCAGAATTACACTATCTGACTCAAACAAAATCTTAAATCCAAACTGATTAAGCATACTAACGGATATAAGATTTTTCCTAACATCGGGAACAAAAAACACATCCTTTAAGGTCAGCGTCTTTCCAGAAGAGAGATAGAGCACCACAGTTCCTTTGCCCATGACCTTAGCCGTAGATGAATTTCCCATGCAGAGTTGATATCCCTCCGCAACTAGCTCGAGGTCCTTGAACAGATTTCTGTTTTTAGCAATATGCTTGGTTGCACCGGAGTCCACCCATCACTCTTCATCTTCCCCCATCATGTTGGCTTCGGAAACCACTGCAACGAAGTCCTCGTTGTCAACCACATTGGCATGGTCCTTTTTCTAACTCTTAGCCACTCGGCAATTCTTCTTGAAGTGGCCAATTTTCCCACACTTCCAACATGCCTTTTTAGGCTTGTCTTGCCGGTTGGTAGAAGCAGAAGCATGACCATCAAGCTTACGCTTAGTGCCACTAGAGGAGCCATGATCTATCACAAGAGCCTTGGAGGACTTGTTGTCTTCCAACTCAAGCCTATCCAAGTTTCGAGAATTCTCTTCAACTTGGATATACTTGACCAACTCTTGCATGGTCATGGCATCCTTCTTTTGTTTTAACTCCTTACAACATTCTTTCCAAGCTAACGGCAATTTAGAAATTATAGTAGACACTTGGAAAGACTCGTCAGAGAGTGGCCCTCCGAAATAATTAAATTCATAATCATTTGCAGTTCATGAATCTGAGTAGTAACAAACTTGCTATCTACCATGCGGAAGTCAAATAACTTACTGATTAGGAATTTTTTATTCCCGGCGTCCTCCGTCTTGTACTTGTTGTCGAGATCATCCCAAAGTTCATTTGCGGTGTTGTTTGCATACTTGATCTCGTACACGTCGTATAAAGTGTCGGACAGCCCTCCCAAAATGTAGCCCTTGCAATAGGTGTCATCCTCTTCCCACCTTTGCTTTTGCTTCATGGCAGCCTGCTTTATTGCTTTGTTTGCAGCTTCATCCACAATAGGCTTTGGAATAGTGAGCACATAGGCAATCTTCAATGCAGCAAGAAAGAAGTACATCTTGCTCTTCCATCGCCTAAAGAAAGAGCCATCGAACTTAGCCGGCTTCGAGATGTCGTTGGTCACAGGCATCCTTGAAGTATTCTCCATCGTAGCCAAAATTACTGTCTTAAGATTGTTGTAAATAAAGGCAGTATGGAGAAACTGAACTGAAGATGCCTGAGTCGAATGCGTTGCACTCTTTCCTTAAGACAGTATTTGCTCCCTTATAATCTGCTTAGGGTAGCAGCAAATCTGCCTCCCAAGATAAAACAGGCGAAACTCTGTTGATCACAGCAGAACGCAATCAACAGACAGAAATTTGAGAGAGAGCAAGAGAGAATTCGAAGTATGCTTATGATATGACCATCAACCCTATTTATAGACACCAAAAGGTGCCTAGAACAGGTGCAAACAGTTGTGGCAGTTAAGTGACTCTGCAGATGTCACTTAACAGTCACAATCTGTAGACACAAAATAGAGGTGCAACATTTGAACTAAAAGGCACCAATTGCAGTTGCCATTTCAAAATTAACTGTTTCAGTTCAAGTTGCAGCTCACAAGCTGAATTTGTCGCAAAAATTAAGGTTGGGCTCGGGGCAAGGGCTCCTAGCGACGATGCGCACGTGCGAAGTGCAAAGTGCGCCTTTACGCCGCCGCCGCCGCCAACGGGGCGGTGCGGTGCACCGCACATGTGCAAGTGCATGGCCATGCATACCATGTGTTTCTAGAACAATATGGTATGTCACATGGCCATTTAAATACCCTTAACTTTTCCATTTCCCAAGCCATGTGGGAACCCACTTCATGATTAGTTTCAACCTTATTAAATGCCAATGTTTGAGAGTTAATATCTCTCAAACCAATCAATCAATTTGATTGATTCTTTTTGCAACTTATTCCTTGTAGTACAAACTTTAATAAAGTAAGAATCAATTATTGAAAAATTTCCAACAATAGGTATGTGCTCCGGCGCAGTCATGGTTCCAACCTGTGTGTGTGTGTGTGTGTTATGTGCCCTGTGTTACGTCCGTGTGTTTAATGGGTGCGTAGGTAAAAAAATTGTGGGTTTACAGTGTGGTTTTGTATGTGCTGTATACTATGTGTCTTTTGTGTGTGCATATCTGTGTAAGGAGCAAGAAAAGGGGTTGCAGCGAGGTAGTGTTGTGAGAGTTCGTGTAGTGTGTGCTGGGGGCATGTTATGTATACGTTGTGTGTTTGTGTAGGTTTGAGTGGGTACAACGAGAATGAAGGGGTGGAACAGTGGGTTAAATGGGTGCATGAGTGTGTTTGTGTGTCCGTGAGTGTAGGCGTGTTGTATGTGTGTGTATGTGAGAAATGGAAAGGAGGGAAGGCTGCACAGCAGCCATGAGGTGAGTGCAGTGCGAGTATGTGCGTGGGTGTCTTGGACAAGGAAAGAAGCTACTCACGGCAGTAGCTGTAATGTGAGTGGGTTGTGTGTGTTTGTGTGTTGTGTGCAGATAGTATGTATATGTGTATAGAGTGAAATGGTGGGTGTGCAGTGAAGATGTGTGTGTGTATTACTGTGTACCGTGAGAGTATATCTGTGTATGCGTGTGTGCGATATGAGCAGCTGTGTCTGTAGAGTGTGTGTGTGTAAAGTGTGTAAGTGGTATGTGTCTGTAAGTGTATGTGTGTAGTGTGTATAAGGAGTGAGTGAATGGGGTTGTGCGTTTGAGTTTATTTAAGTGGAAGAAGTCTGTGCGCAGAGGGAGAAAGGAAGAAGATGAGTTGAAGTGTAGTGGGTTAATGCAGTGGGATTGTACATTGTGCTTGCACAGTTGTACCATGTGACTGTTAGATAGGTTACGGTTTGCTGAAACTTTACAGAAAAGTTCTTAGGGCAATATTAGAATTAGAGGTAAATTTTAAGATTTTTCTAGAATCGCTTAGTATTTTTAATAATTTTTGCAAGTTCAATTTTTCTAAAATTTGTTTTGAGTCTTTAAAAAAAAAATTCTGAGAAAATTATAGTAATATCTTTATGATATAAAGAAGTCTCACTTTAAGTTTCATGAATTTTAGAGTTGAATTGGTACCTTTATCCGTATCGCATTTGATTTAGCGAAACGGATGATTTCAAAGTGGTTTCAATTCTTTTAAAGTTCTAATTTCAGTTTTTGTATTTTTCTTATACATTGAAAAGCTATTATAACAAATTATGGGACTTTGATTTGAGCTAGAAGTATTAATGGCTATTTTTTGAGCTTTTCTAGTATTTAAGAAATTTATTTTAATTCGAAAATATTTGAAAATTCGTAGTCATATTTTAACATGTGATGTTGCTTTATGCCACAAAAGTATGTTATAAGAAATCATTATGAATTTTGGGTCTCATAATGCCTCATGGAGTGTGCGGGATTATCGGTTTAGTTTGGCCGTACGTAGGACCCGTTTCGGTCTAGCAATGTTGAGAGTGGCGAAGTGAGCAACGTTTAAGAAATTAGCATTGAGTGCACAGTTTATGAGGCAAGATTGTATTCTAATAATTAATTTGTCAATTTATGTTAATTCGAGATTTTTTAACGAGGTTGAATAGTAGCGAGCGCATAGCTTGGATTGAGGTAAGGGATTTCTATCCGAAACATATTTCCTCGAATTTGATTTTGTGAAATTTTATTCTGGATTGTCATCGAAATTCTTTGAACTCTACTATGTTTGAGATGAGCATGTATTTTTGCCTTTAAAACCCTGCTTTGAGCCTTAGGCGTTCGTTAAAAATTCTAATAGATGCTCATTATTCATTACTCATCGAGCATCGGTTTATTCATTAAATTAACAATTACTGTACTCGGTATATTGACATGAGCTTTCTGCATTGGTGTATTGGCAGGAGTTGGTGTGCATTGGCGGGAGTTGGTGTGCATTGGCGGGAGCTAGTACCTTAATGGACTAGCTAGTGTATATATGTATATGTAGTTTGTGTTAATGAGCACTGCCTGTGTGGCTTTGCTAAACCGTATCCGCATTGCCTGTGTGGCTTTGCCAGTGCTCATGTTCAATACCATTTGAAATTGTTTGCATCATAACTGAAAGTAATACTGATATCTGATCGAATAGGATTGGGCTGAAAAGTTTCCCACAGTGTTATGGAATTATTTGTGAATCGTTGTACTCACTTCTTTTGGTCATTTGGCGACCTTACTGAGTTCTCAAAAGCTCACCCTCATTTTTTCCGTTTCTACAAGTAATAATCATCAGTAGGATACTTTGGAGTGATTAGAGCCTAAGTAAGAAGTTGGTGCGAAGTCTTTATTTCATTGAGTTAAGCCCCTACGAGGGAATCATTGTGTAAATTTACTTAATCGAGCACGTTAATTTGGTATTTTCATTTAAGAACAATTAATTCAAAGTTTGAGTTGTTGTACAAGCTCTGATATACATCGGGGCTTTATTATCGAATTGAGGTATTGAATGATTAAGTATAGATTGAATGATTGTTTAACGCTCCGGAAATTCCGGGGTGTTACACGACAAGCCTAAAGATCAAAACTATAAAAAGCACTGACTAAGGACGAGTTCGAGGGTTCCAAGTATTTCCAGACACCTTGTCCAGTTACTTCATGGACCCAGCATAGTGGACTTCAGTTGAGCCAATGGATCATACGACTTAGTTGATTAATAACAAGGATTGCGACACAATGTGTAGGACAATAAACCTATTTTATCTTCTACCGCTCTTTCAGATAATTATGCTTTTTCATATATTGACCTTCTATTTTGATCAAGTGAACCATCTTATCGCATTGCTATGTAAATCACTTGGTAGGCCAGCAGCCAAAGCAAATCTAAGAGATCGATGTTAAGAGATACCTCTTGTATGATGTCAAACAGATCATGGACAGCGAGAGGGATGACTCCAGGCTCTGCAGCTACTCCTCGCATCGTATGTGTCTTCCCGCTATTAGTTTGTCCATAAGCAAAGACAGTGCCTAAAAAGAGCAAGTGTTGAGCAAAAGAGACAGAGAGAGCATAAGAAATTGAGCAAGACAATATGAGAATGCAGCCAATTTGTACCTTGCGTCAGAACTCTAAAGCTTCAAATTCTAACCCATGCATAATATTTTAGCCATTAGGACCATCAGAAAGGACATAAATTAGCAAAAAAAAGGCCATAGCGGTTCACTATAGTAAAAGAAATGAAAAGGAAAAGCAAGTTAACTTTATTGCATTTTTTTTTAAGTGTTCATTTAGCAAGAAAGTGGCGGAAGCATTTTCCTTAAGTTCCCCAAAAAGATCAACTTTCCCAAAAATGTTGTCCTGCGAAATTCATAAGATTTTGGAAGGAAGTATCATAACAAAGTCATAATACGGTCCTAATCAACTTAAACCTTCTAATTTACTTTCTTCACAGCATGTTGAATAACATTAGTCAATCTTACTTATTTTTGTATCTTAAAAATACAAGTAATTTTTTCTTTATCGTTTCGTACATGTTAAACATCATTGCTCCCATATTTTTTAGCATACAAAAAAGTGACATAGACTACAGTTACTACTAACTTTCCTAACAACTGATCAACCAAATATTTGAGATCCAAAATAAAGTAACAACCAAATTTATATTTCCTGAAAAACTTAGGATCTGTTTGACAAAGCTGTGGTTTTTAGTTTTGGTTTTTGTAAAGCAGTTTTTGTTTTGAGTTTTCTTTCCTCATTCTTTTTTTTCATTTTTCCTTAAAATGTTCTCTTCTTCTCCAACAAAACCCTCCAGCCACGTCCACCTCCAGTCACCACCACCCCCTTTATCAAATCACAGATCGTACAATGACGATGGTATGATTGGCGAAGCTTGCGGGCATGCCTGCAATGTCTGATTTGAGTGACGACAGTTGGTCGTGGCACATCTGCAACAACGATTATCAGGTGGAGCAAATCTATGACAGTGGGCAGATCTACGACGGTGGGCAGATCTGCGATGGCGGTGGCGGGGTAGGAATGTGAGTGGCGACGGTGGCAGCGCTAGTCTCGATGGTGGTCACGGGTGTGTGCGGTCGGCGGTGTTAGATCCTGGTGTTGGCAGCAATGGTGGGACGTTGGCAGTGGTTATGGTTGTCAAGGGCAGTGGCCAGCAGTGGTGTGTGGTGATGGTGAAAATGGCAGTGGTGGTGGGTCATGGTAATGGCGGCAAGTCTGGTGGTCGTAGTGATGCTCCGTGTGCGATGGGGGTTTTGTTAAAATGTTGTTCATTATTTTGCTTTTAACAAAGTTTTAAGGTTGGATCTCAAAACAAAAACCAAAACTGGAAATCCAAACCCGTGTTTAAAATTTTAAGTTTTAAGGTTAAAATTGATTTTTCAAAAACAGCCCCGTGTTAAAAACTGATTTTCAAAACTAAACGGAAAAAAAAGACCGAAATTGTCTGTGGGTTTTTTTCCTCCAGTTTTAAAAACTGGAAAAAAAAACTCTATCAAACGCTACCTTAGTTTGTCAAATGAACACGACAAAAAAATGTTTCTTCTTCTTTTACTTCAGTTTATCTCATTTCTCCCAAGAAACTGTTTCTAACAACGAAGCCTCAAAGGAGGGGTTTAAATCCATGGAAGAATCATCCAACACTCCAAGGTGCATATCGTTGCACTAGCCAAATGCATAACTAGAACACTAGACATATCTTGGAAAAGACCCAAAAAGCATGATGCAGGAACCAAGACATCACAAAACCGAGTACAAAGAAACAACAAACTACTAGACGCCCCCCCACCCCTCCACCCTCCGGTTCTTGTACATGCAGCTAAACCGCACTTCCAGAAAAGTACACCACACAACATGTGAGCCTTTAGAGGCATCTCAGTAGTTTTCCATGTGAAGGAACCACGAAAATCCAATGAAAAGACTATATCAACAACCTTTGAATAAAGCTGCCACCTTAACCATCCACAGCATCAAAAATATGTAACACATCGAAGAAATTATCAAAAACCTCCAAGACCTAGCCTAAAACGAAAACTGAGGTGACAGTCACACCACTAGGTCAGAAAGAAAATCTCTAAGATTGTGCTCAACACTTCCTCAAGACTGAGGGTAAAAAAGAAGCAACAAGAATAACAGCATAATCAGCAAGTTAAGAACTCTTATCTAGGGCAAAATGCAAAGGCTTGCTATGCTTAACAGCACTTTGACCTTCTTAAGGAATGGCTCGGCCAGCATAAGAATGATTCTACCAAAACGAAAGAAGTGACTCTAATACTTTTTTCGGTCTTGAAAAGCAAGTTCGTACTCAACGTCTTGTACACTCCCAACACAGAAAAAAACCTTAAGATTATTAAAAATCGTAAATTTTATGTCAAACTAGTTTACTTGCAACTTGAGTGATTAAGGACTATGCTAAAGACGTTGGACATAAATACAACATTAAGAATCAAATCACCAAGTATAGAGCCACGACAAGTAAAGGAACTATATAATCACTCTATATTACGGACTTGCAAGTTTGGTTGAACAAGATAGATGACCAAGAGAAGTTTTGAGAAGAGCTCTTGCTAGACTTTCAAGAGACCTTTTATAAACATCGGCCTACTGCTTGTTACTTTTTACTAGGGTTCCTTGAACAAGATATACGACAAGAAGCAAATACTCAAATAGAGATTTCCTACAATATCAAGACATGTCTTGCATCATTGCCGTTAAAAAATCTTAGTCGTTGATTTAAGAGCCTAAGGAAAATGCACACCACCTTAAGAATAAATCTTACTAAAAAAAGGAGTCAAAGCTTAGAACAATAGGAAGAAACTCAAGTTCATTGAGGTCACCAAAATTCCAGACATTAGGAAGAGACCCAACTATAATCAGATCATTTAAAGAACATCATCTGCTTGTCCACCAAACCAACTGACCTTCTAAAACAACCATGGCAACATGCTAAGAAGCCCAGAGTCTGCGATGTTGGTTTCTTGAAGGGAGGAAACAGACAGTGAGTGTCAGATATCAAGATGGTAAATGTACGTCTCATTATGCAAAGAGATTAGTAGGTGACGTGTAACTATCTTAATTAAATTCAACAAATATCCATCTAATAACTATTAACAATAAGTACAACAACTTTTTTTTCGGCATTGAGAATGTTTATTTTCCTTCTTCTTTTGGTGCTTTAATCCAAAAACGACGATAAGCACTTGCTAAGAAACAAAAGTTATCATTAATTCTTAAATTGATACGAACAGAATAATAAGTCCTTCAATGACCCCGCTACGAGCTCCAGTGCACAATATAATTTGCATCATGCCCAAAAAAGCTCAACAAACAACAAGTCCACAAAACAAAACCTAGTCACATCAACCAACATTTAACCAAAGATAATACTTGATTAACGTGGAGAGGTATCATAGTCGACTGATTATATCTTTGATTCAATTTACATCAACAGATTAAGGCAAATTTTGGCGTCATTCCCAACACACGACCTTATTAATCGACTTTGGAAACCTAGGAGCAAGAAATTAGTACAAAATTAACCAGTAACTACCAGAATATCGAGCGATAGAGCAATAGAATGTGAGGCGATACCATTAAATCCGCGAACAGCGGCGTCCACAAGTTGTTTAGTGCGAGCTTTGTAAACCTCTATGGTCTTGCACTCCTCCCCGAAAATACGATCTAATAGGGCAAGAGATAGAGGGAGATTTAAAAAAGAAAGCTCAAATTTGAGTTTAAAATAGTAAATTGGACGGATTAGGGGATAAACCTTACCAAATTCGAACTTGGAAGGCTGGTTAGGGATGAAGATGGAGTTGCCGGAGATTCGCCAGGGGCTGGTCTTGCCGTCCTCCGGCGGGAGCGGCCGCGAACGAACGGACACGTGGATTCGCTCCATCGTTTCGCGGATTTCGGTAGAATTGGAGGGGGTAAGTTCAAATGTCAACGCGAGGAGGGTTTTCGAATTTTCCTAATTTTCCCGCCTAAAAGTGGCCTCCTGTTTCTTCGGAATGTGCGGCTCCCTTACGCATCAGAACTATAGTACCGTTGATATGTATATACAAATATTGCAAAAACATCATTAACAAGGGTAACAATGAAAAAGAAAGCAATTCTTAATCGATCATATTACACGGTCTTTGAGTAGCGGACACTTTGTTTGATTTGCAAATTTATTGCATTCGTTTTGGTGTTTCTAAGTTTGTTAAAAAGATTTTAGAGGCAATTATCTGGATGATCCCAATAACGATTATCGTAGAATTATCGCAATTAGGATTTTTAGACCTTAATTGACGATTAGGGTTTCGATTAGTACCATAATCGAGATTAGTGCTACAATCGAGGACAATGAGTTGGGAGAAGAGGCCAAGGGACGTGATGGTGGACAACTCAAAGCTTTATGGTATGTCTGCTTGCATTATCTGAAATTTTTTTCCTTACAGATTCTCACCATTTGTAATCCACATGTGATATAATATAGTTGTTCCATCAACTCTGTCAGATTGATTATTGTTATTTTATAGTTAGGTTGGTGAAACAATGTTAGTGCTTGATTTAGAATTGGTAATGGTCGTGCATAGATTTTGTCATGTATTAACTTGTGTGTTTGTGGTCTCCTAATTCCCCTTCTCCCAACATCAGATAACATAGATAATCATTTTTCATGTTTTTCTTGTACCATAATATTAGCCTTAATTTATTTGCGGTGGATGGCTCAAAATATTTCACAGTTGAATTCCACCATTGGAAAAAGTTTGTGGGCACTCCCACTATTCACTACGTTGATGTGGTGGTTGATCACTACGACGTGTGTCATAGTATTTATTTTTTTGTGTGTGAGGTAGTTCGATGGTAGTGGAAGAAGGGTATAAGGGAAAATGTTTTTTTATTATAAAGTGCCTGGAAAAAATCTATATGATGAGTTGAGAAGTTTAAGAAATGATTCAGATGTTAGGGATATGTTGGATTTTGTTGGTACCAATAAAATAATAGAGGTTTACATAGAATTTGGACATACAACAGTGGGTGACAATGGCACATGATTCATAATAGTAACTGGAGAAAATGGTGGTCATCCATTTTGTGTTATGTCAAGATGTGGTTGATGTTAACTATAATCAAATAGAGGGAATGATAGTTGAGAGTCAAAATGTAACTGAGCTTAATATTCAATTAGACCATAATGACAATGAAAAGAGGCAGACATTGACTAAGATAGAAGGAATGATTGTGGATCAGGAACATGAAAATGAAGGTGAAGTTAACAATGACTCAGAAGTAGGATATGAAACATTTAAAGATAGTGACTATGACTTCAGGAAGGATGATATGGAGGTTGACAAAAAAGGAAGGAAAGGTGATTGATGAGAGCATTTATGATCTGGAGGTCAATAAGGTTGTGGACAGGGGAAGAGATGAAATTTATGAATTATCAGATGAGTTAAGGAGTTTACCTTCTGAAGAAGATTCTGAAGAAGATTCTGAAGAAAAAGGTGGATGAGTGAGGTATCCACAGTTTAAGCATGAAAAGGACATGACAAATCCTGAATTTGCTTTGGGCATGACATTTTCTGGTAGAGAAGTAGTTAAGATGCAATTAAAGAATATGCTATTAGGAATAAGTTGGAGATAGAGTTTGTTAAAAATGACAAGTGCAGAGTGATGACCATATGCATTTGGGAGTATGCAATGTCAGTTGTGCATTTTAGGGTCAATCATGCAGGGACCACAACTTGGCAGATAAAGACATACTTTAAGGAACATGACTGTCCTTTTGTTTATTACCATAGGAGGGCAACTGCAAAGTGGTTGTCTAAGATCTATATAGACATAATTAGGTCAAATCATGAAATGCCAATGCCAACTTTGAGAGACGCTACAGGGGAGGAGTTCACACTTGGTATTAGCAGGACCCAAGCCTATAAAGCCAAGAGAAAAGCCTTAGATCAGATTAATGGAAGCCACATAGAACAACACAAAGGGTATGGGACTACTGTGGTGAGGTTTGCAAGACTAATCCCAACACAACAATGGCTGTAAAAAATGTGGCTGACAGCGAGGAGAATGAGAACAAATCACAGAGACTGTATGTTTGTTTAGGAGCATGTAAGGCAGGTTTTAAGCATGTGTAGGGTATTTGTGGGATTAGATGGCTATTTTTTAAAGAGGTCATTCCCTTGTCAATTGTTGGCTGCTGTTGGAATAAATGTAGATAATTCCATGTTTCCAGTTGCCTATGATGTGGTGGAAGCTAAAAACAAAAGTGCTTGGACATATTCATATAGTTGTTTTGCAGAGATGTTGGAATAAATTGTGATCATCAATTTATGTGGACATTCATCTCAAATCAACAGAAGGTAACCAAATAATTTATAATTCATTGAATTTATTACTTCATTGTTAATAATCCAAGTTTTTGTTATTCTATGTTTGGTTCCAACACTGCATGATTTGTTGTCAGATGCAGAGTACAGATTCTGCAATTTACACATGTATAAGAACTTCAAAAAATTGTTCAAAGGTTAGAAGATGAAAGAGTTTATGCAAAATGCAAGCAAGGCATCATGTGTCAAGTATTTTGCCAGAATTATGGAGCTAAAAAAATAGGTAGACCCTAAGGCACATGACTAGTTAATGAATGTGCATCCTAGACATTGGAGTAGGTCTCATTTCTCCACATTTCCCAAATGTGATAAGCTATTAAACAACTAATGTAAGCAATTTAATAGCCTTTTCTTAGAAATTAGGGATAAGCCTAAATTAACCATGTTTGAGAGGATAAGGGCGCTACTAATAAGAGAATGTATAAAAAAAGATTGATGCCACGGAAGTGGGTTCGTACCTACGTGGAGGTGTCACAAAGGCTGCAGTCCAAGTCAGCTTCTAAGTATGCAAAGTGAGAGAGAGTGAGGGCGGAGCAAGGTCAAAGAGCAAGGCTTCCCAGACAGGCCGTGAGGAGTGGCAGTGCTACAAAGACAAGGCTGAGACGAACAGGGCTGGCAGTCGACAGTCCAAGTCAAGGTCCGAGTCGGGGTCCAATGTTACGGTCCAAAGTCATGGTCCAAAGTTATGTCCAATTTTGTGTTTCTCTCTCTAGAATCCAAGAGCTCTCAAATTCTAGAATGAGAAAGTGATTTTGTGAGAATGAAGAAGAAGTCCTTTTTTTAGTCATCAAGTTCACTATTTATAGGAAACAATGTGCTTATGTCATAAAGTGCCACATGTCGTCCCCTGGGAGTGACACGTCACCAGGGGGTCCCAAAATACCAGTTCTCCGTTGGACTGCCGGTTCCCAAATTCACGTTGTCTACCTCGCACAGCGTCGCTTTACCTATATGAGAAGACTGACCACACCATGACAACATGATCAGAGTAAGCCTATTGCCCCAGCCACCGGTCCAAGCCCTTACTGAATCCCACGAGGTGCATCAAGAGACGCGTAGAGAACCTGACAGCTGTGAGGGTTGCCCATGTAGCCAACTGCCAAGCGAACTAGGCGCGATGCCCTCCAAGGACCAGCTCATATCCCGAAGTGACCCGTGGGTCATTGTCCTGGTGGTGTCAACGATCAATGGTAACATGAGTGGACATGGTCGCAGCCCAGTGCTCAAAGTCACGCAAATCAAACCAGGCGGCGATAGCTTTGTGGTAACGAGCCTATCCCGCTGCGAGTGGTCCTTGTGCTGGGGCACTACGAACGGATCCCCCCGTGAGGATAACGGGCGATGGCTTTGAGGTAGTGAGCCCTCCCCGTGGTGGTGATGACTTTAAGGTTGTGAGTTCATCCCGCTACAAGGGGTCCTCGTGATGGAGCACTACGAACGGAGCCCCCCGGAAGCATGTAGCATGATTATGGCGCATGGGCACGGTGCCTACAGTATGAGACATGATTGTGGCGCACGAGCGCGATGCCCAAAGGCATGAGACATAATTGTGGTGCGTGGTCGCGGCGACGACCGTCACGAGACAATACCTAGTGTTGTGGGCACATGTCACGGACGTGGCACACAGGCGCAGCGACGAACGTCGTAGAGACAATACCTGGTGTCGGGGCACGTATCATGGAAGTGGCGCACGAGCGCGGCGACGAGTGTCGCAGAGACAACACTTGGTGTCGGGGCACGTGTTATGTACGTGGCGCACGGGCGCGAAGACGAACTTCGGGGAGACAATAGGTGCCATGGGCACATGTCATGGAAGTGGCGCACAGGTGCGGTGACGAACGTTACAGAGACAATACCTGGTGCCGGGGGCACATGTTATGAAAATGGCGCGACGACGAACGTTGCGGAGCAATACTTGGTGCCTGGGGCACGTATCATGACGATGGCGCACGGGCGCGGCGACGAACGTCGAGGAGAAATACTTGGTGCCGGAGCACGTATCATGACGATGGCGCACGGGCGCGGTGACGAACGTCGCGGAGCAAATGGGCGCGCGTCGGGTGTCCCAAAGACGGGATGTGAGTTGAGTGTGCCTGTGATAACAAAATAATGAATGCAACATGTAGTAATGACAAAGTTGGGAGTGATGGTATGCGGTCGTCTGCGACGGGTCATTCGGCGATAACGCGCGACTTTGGGTGATGGGCATCGCGGGAGTGGTGTACGGTCACGGACGACGAATGTCACGAGGTTGATGCACGACGGATGTCGCGAGGATGATGCATGACGGACGTCGTGAGGTTGATGTATGAATGTCCGTAAACATCGCGGAGGTGCAAAGACTCGAGAAAACAAGTGCGCGCAGGAGGGGAGGCCATAGGCCAAAAATTAGGGGAAGGCCAAGGTCACCACCCCTAGGGAAGCCGAGGCCGACCCTAAGGGGTGGCCAAGGCCAATAGCCAACTCTCATGAAGGGAGGCCAAGGCCACTCCCCCTTTCGGTGAACTTCGGGCGCGCCGATGTTAGGTGTTTTGATGGACAATGACAAATCCGAAAGTTGCATTATGACGAGCGTGTCGACGTGAATCGTACCTATGTGACGAACAAGGTGCCAAAGTCACATACAAAGCGAAAAAAGTCCGAAAAGGGGATTTGCGCGAATGGGTGAACCATCGGGGGAAAATGGCAGAGGCCAACCCTTCATGGAGGCCGAGGCCGACCCGCTAGGCATGGGGAAGGCCGAGGCAGACCCCCTGGGGTTGGCCAAGGCCATTTTCCCCTTGACCCCGTTGCTCCAAATGCACTGTCGACCGATGTTTTTGATGAAAAAGTGTTCGGGTGGTCTCGGTGTGACGAACGTGCTAGCGTGAGTAACGTTAACGTGAAATAATCGGCGCCTAAGTCGTGCACGAAACGTGCGAAGCGAGAAACACATGTGACTTAGGTGTGCGCACTTTGACCGGTTCGACGCGTTGGAAAAAAGACTATTGCATCCGTCGACGTGTTTGTGCGAAGCGGGACCCCTAGTGGGTCCTTGGGTACGACCAGAATAGGTTGGGAACAAAGATGAGATGAAGAAACAACATGGTAGGCTTACCCGTCACATTCAAGAAATCTTGGAAAAGGAACAAGAACATAAGTAATATTTGTATATGTAGTTGGAAGGGAGGGAGTGAGTACCAGCTTAAGCTTCCACACGGGGTTCAATATGTTGTGAACTTAGAGAAGAAGACTTGCACCTGTAAAAGATGGGGACTTGAGTGGCATTCCATGTGCTCATGTTGTCTCTGCCATTTTTTTTTATGAGGCAAATGGCAGAAATAGAGGGATGAAGCCAGGGGATTGGTGGATGACTGTTATACTAGAGAGACACAACTAAAGATATATTCAAATCGTATCCACCCAATTAATGGTCCTCTACTCTGGGAATCTGTTAACAAGCATGAGTTTCTACCCCCAGTATATCATGCTCAACCAGGGAGGCCTAAGAAGAGAAGCAGAAGAGCTGAAGGGTCTTACCAACCTAGGGAGAAAGATAGTGAAAATGTCATGTGCTAAGTGTGGTAATTATACGCATAATATGAGGACATGCAAAGGGCAGAGCAAGGCATTAAAAACTGAGGAAAATGTGTTGCTTGAGATAGTTAAGCAGAGCAAAAAAAATTCATGTAAGTGCATTTGCTTATGCTATATGTATATCTTATTTAAGTTATGTTAACTGTTTTGATAGGTTTAGAGTTTATTCTGTACAAACAGGTTAGGAGGATGATAGCAGACCATGCTAAGGCTCATTTGTCAAAGAGGAAAGCTTTGATTGCAAAGAAAACTGCAAAAAGCAAGGCCCCAGCAAAGAAAAAGGTAAATAGATTTCAAGTGCTAAGGCTAATAAAGACATTATGGGCAGGTTCGTCGGCGATGACTCTGTACGTGCAAGAAGGACTATCCTTTCACAAAAGTGGGAATTTTTAAAGAGTAACAAAGGCATAAATGAAGATGTCGTTGTAGGTCCCTTAACACACCTAGGGGGTGAATAGTTGTTTACAACTTTTGAGCAAAAATTTAAAAACTAAATTTACAAAGTAATGACAGGAACGGTAAATATAGATCAACACAGAGATTTATACTGGTTCAGTCCTACCAACCTACGTCCAGTCCTCGAGCACTCCACACAAGGGATACCTACTCGAGCCTTTCACTAACCAGCTAGCATAGGGTGCTAACTCAAAACATAGTACAGATTTTGAAACCATTCAAGGTTTCCAACGATTACAAGTGAAAATAAGATTTACAATTGAGATACAATAGCATACTCATTTATGAGTAGATATTACAATGAATACAACAAGGCTAAGCTTTCTTAGGTGGGAAGATCTATAATCTTTCAAGAACTAAACCAAGAAGCTTGATGTTCAAATTCTCAAAGTATGAAATCATTCAAAAGAATAGATGAAAATGTGAAATAGGTTGAAAGAGTATTTTGAGAAGTGAGAGAGAGAGATTTTTCAGAGATTAGCCAAGTTAGCAATAAATGCTCTCAAAGTCCTTTTTTATACTGGAAGAGAAAAATGACAGTTAAAAAGAGATGACACAAGATTTGATTCGAATGAAAAATATCCCTGAAGAATTCGGTTGAATGAAAACGTTGTTTCAAATGAAAACTTTGGCTTTAACCGAAATCTCTTGGCTTCGAGCGAAAGTTTTGGTTTTGACCGAAAACTCTTGGCTTCGACTGAAAGTTTTGGCTTCGACCGAAAACTCTGTGCAAACGAGAATGAAAGACGCTGAAGGATTACTTCGAATGAAAAGTCACTTTGCTTCGAATGAAAACTCTTTTTGCTTCGAATGAAAACTCTTTTCGCTTTGAATGAAAACTTGAATAAAAGAGACTGAAGGATTACTTCGAATGAAAGTCACTTTGCTTCGAATGAAAGTCACTTTGCTTCGAATGAAAACTCTTTTTGCTTCAAATGAAAAATCTTTTCGCTTAGAATGAAAACTTGAATAAAAGAGACTAAAGGATTACTTTGAATGAAAAGTCACTTTGCTTCGAATGAAAAGTCACTTTGCTTCGAATGAAAAGTCTTTTTGCTTCGAATGAAAAGTCTTTTCGATTTGTTCTTTACTTGATTTTTCTGGAGATCTTTAAAAAAGACTTAGATACAAACAATAATTACACAAAGATAAAGTATACGTTAAGTCCAAATCTAAATCTTCGTTCAGGTCAACGTCCAAGTCCAAGTCCAAAGTCCAAAGTCCAAGTCCAATATAAGCAATATTCCACGTTTATGTTTGACTATGATTGAACCTGAAAATTAGCTTAATAACAGTGTTAGATCAACGTTAGGAATAATAATGTTAGAATTATCAAAATCAGTCAAGTCAACAATCTCCCCCTTTTTTATGATGACAACATTAATTTAACATATTATAATATACTCCCCCTGGATAAGATAATTATTCATAAACAAACAACTATCTTATGAATTGTTTTAAATATTAGCAAAAAGTTACAGTTCAATTAATAAGAATAGTTACATTGTCTCCCCCTTTGTCAAATCAAAAAGAGGGATATACACATGCTAAACTAAAAAAATAAACTACAGTCGACGATGGGCACCCTGAGCCGATGAGGTAGGATCAGTCGGTGGAGGAGCAACAATAGTGGGGACTTCAACAATTTCCACGACACGGGGAGAGCGCTGCATCGGAGGATTGTAGGGAAGATAAAGGTTGAAGAACCATTCTTCACCTTCGGTGCCGGTGTGACGAGAGGGAAAGATGTTCAGACGAGTGACCAGGAAGCCATGCGCTTGATCGAATATCTGATTCACCAGATATCGGTTCTGCTCAGTCAGGATGCTGGTAGCGAGATAGGCTTGGCGACAGTGAGCTTGAAGGGCGGCTTTCTGTTAGTGGTGTAGGTCATGCTGCATGCGGCTCTAGCTCTCCAAAATTAGGGTGTGGTTGAGAGGAAGAGAGGTGACGTTGGAAACAAGTTCGTTTAGAAGAATTTGAAAATCAATTTGGTTGGAGAGGAGCTGAGCGGAGGATTGGTGAAGGGACTGCTGAATGGAGGAGAGTTCGTTAAGAAAAGTCGTGTGATTGGCAGTGATAGAAGCAACTGAGGTAGTCTGAGAGTCAAGAATAAGCTGAACTGTGGTGGAGAGACGAGAGAGCTGTTCCGAAAGGTCAGAAGTGTCAGAAGGTAAAAATTTGTCAAAGTTTAAGTTGGAAAAATCGGGAAGGGAACCAAATAAAGGATCAGAAGGGTGAGGTGGTGTGGGCAGAGGAGGTACAAAATATGAAGGGTCAGAGAACAGTGGAAGTGCGGAAGGGGAAGGGTCAATCAGTGGTGGTGGTGGTGGCACATAGGGGGAAGGGTCAGATAGCGGAGGTGGATGAAAGGAAGGAGCAGGAACAGGAAGGGACTCAGATGCGTGAGTCAACTCAGAAAGTGTGACTCGCTCAAGAGAATGAACGTGAGTGACAGGATTAGTGTGAATGGTAAAACCCGCACGACGAAGGGAAGTCTCATCAAGGATGTGTGTGCTCAGAATAAACACACATTCTGAGACAGCTGTCGGAAGGGGAACGTGAAAGTATTCAAAAACGCGGGTCAAAATAAGACCAAAGGGAAGATGAGCAGAAGGTTTCTTTATACGGGCAGCCATGACATGGAGAATTATGCCCGCAATATTTAAAGGGGCGCCCCGAATAAAATGGGTGAGAATAATGATATCTAAGTAGGTGAAAGAAGCATAAGAACCGGAGCGCACAAAAAGATTATACGAAAGAATGAGATGAAGAATACAGGATAGGGGTAAAAGTTCACTCAGGTTAGTTTTACGGTGTTGAGTAATGGAAGAGTTGTTGAGTATGGTTTGAGTTTGGTCGAGTGGGGTGAAAAGGCCACGAGTGGACCAAGTGTTACCGGGAAAGATCACTAGAGAGGACTAGTTTGTGAAACCAAGAATATGGGCCAGTGTAGTGTCGTCGAGGCGGATAGTGACCCTATTTACGTAGGTTGTAAGATAGGCGGAGGCAGAGGAGTCAAAAGTCATGTTTGAATAAAACATACGGATCAAGTGGGGATAAAAGACTCTAGGAGGAGATAGGAGAGATAGACAACCCATTCGCTCAAAGAACGGAGTCACACCAAGTTGACCCATAAGGATGAGATCACCAGGACGAACGGGCTCTTCCTATCGATCGGCGAAGTTTGTATAAAAATTGATTTGGTCTTGAGGGGTTTCAAAGAAATGTGGTATGTGGAGTATAACGGTAGGAGAGCTGTATGGACATGTAGGAGGAGGACGGGTAGGTGGAGGAGCAGAGGAGGAAGAGGGAGCAGAAGGAGTAGGAAGAGGAGGAGCAACTGTACCTGGAGTAGGTGGATGAGCGGTGGATGGTTGTTGAACATGAGCAGATGAGCCAGCAGTAGCCTGAGTAGCAGATCGTGTACTGTGACAAGATGGAGGGGGAATAACATCAGGTTCGTCGTTGTCTGAGGTTTCATGCAAGAAAGGCGACGACGACTTCTAGGGCGTGTGCATGGGTCCATCGTAGAAAGCGTTGAAAAGTGTACGAAAGAGAAAGTCAAAAAGATTTTACAGGAAAAAGTAAACAGTAAAAAGTGACTGCGGTATAAATAGATAAAAAAATTCGGTCGAATGAAAGTGAGGTTTCATTCGAATGAAAACAAGTTTTCATTCGACCGAAACCAATAGAAGGGTTAAACAAGACAGGGGGAGGAGAGTTTTCATTCGAATGAAAAGTTTTCATTCGAAGGAAAATTTTCCTTTCGAATGAAAAGTTTTCTTTAGAAGGAAAAGTTTTCATTCGAAGGAAAAGTTTTCTTTCGAATGAAGAGTTTCCTTTCGAAGGAAAACTTTCCATTCCAAGGAAAATGGTTCCCTTTGACTAAAAAGACGAAAAAATAAAATATATTAACAAAAATAAGACAAAAATCAGCTCAGATCACACATCCCTAAGCGGCGACGAAGAGAACAGAAACTAGATTCAGCTAAAGGTTAGGTAAAAATATCTGCAAGCTGATCTCCCGAACCAACTTTCTTGAGTTCGATTAAACCTTTCTGAACGTTGTCTCGAAGAAAGTGGTGACGAATATCGATGTGCTTAGTGCGAGAGTGTTGAAAATGATTTTTACAAATATCTATAACACTGCTACTATCGCATATAATGGGAATATTATCTATGGAAACACCAAAATCCCGTAAGGTTTGACGCATCCAAAGAACTTGAGCACAACAACTTCCGGCCGCAACATATTCTGCCTCTGCTTTGGAAAGCGCCACAGATGTCTGTTTCTTGCTGTGCCAAGATACTAGTGCATCACCAATAAATTGGCAAGTACCACTAGTACTTTTACGATCGACAAGACATCCGGCATAATCAGAATCAGAGAAACCTACTAGATCGAGGGAAGAATTACGCGGATACCAAAGTCCTAAATTTATAATCCCAGAGAGATATTTGAGATTCTTTGGGGACAAGCTTGAAAACGAGCACATATGCACACACTAAACATATTATCAGGTCTAGAGGCGGTGAGATAAAGTAAATTACCAATCATACCACGGTAAAGTCTTTGATCAACATTTTTACCATTTTCATCTTTTGCAAGATTAACACTAGGAGAGGTAGGAGTACTTCTAGGTTTAACATTATCCATACCAAACATTTTCAAAAGCTCTCACGTCTACTTGGACTGATTAATAAAAATTCCTTCTTTTGATTGGTTGATTTAGAGTCCAAGGAAGACGGTAAGTTCTCCCATCATGTTCATCTCGAATTTCCTGCGCATACTCTCAACAAACTTTTGGAATAGATCATTGTTAGTAGCTCCAAAAATAATATCATCAACGTAAATTTGAACTATAAGAATATGAGAATTTTGAGATTTTGTAAAAAGAGTAGTATCGACTTTGCCACGTGAGAATCCATGATCAATAAGAAAGCTGCTAAGACGATCGTACCAAGCTCGAGGAGCTTGTCTAAGACCGTACAATGCCTTTTTCAACTTAAAAACATGATTGGGGTATTTTTCATTTTCAAAACCGGGAGGTTGTTTAACAAAAGCTTCCTCCTGAATTACCCCATTCAAGAAGACACTTTTCACGTCCATTTGAAAAAGTTTGAAATTCATGTGACATGAAAATGCCAAAAGCATTCGGATAGCTTCAAGTCGAGCAACAGGGGCAAAAGTTTCGTCAAAATCAATCCCTTCAACTTGATTGTATCCTTGAGCTACTAATCCAGCCTTCTTTCGAACAATATGGCCATCTTCATCAAGTTTGTTTCGAAAAATCCACTTGGTGCCAATGACCTTTTGTTAAGCAGAAGGCGGGACTAGAGACCAAACATTACTTCTTTCAAATTGATTTAATTCTTCTTGCATGGCAAGGATCCACCCGTCATCTTTTAGGCCTCAGAAATATTTGTAGGCTCTATTTGAGAAAAAAAGCAAAATCAGCGCATAAAATATTTACCGACGATCGTGTCGTTACTCCACGCTCAACATTACCGATTACTTGCTCCTTCGGGTGGCTAGAGGAATATCTCCAGCTTTTTGGAAAGGGTTGATTCTGGGCATTTTCTTTTTGAGATGACGTTGAGCACTCTACTTCATTTGAGGAAACATCTAACTTGTTGTTTAATTTGAGAGAGAGTTCCTCGCTATCATCACATGCATGCTTACTTGATTTTCAGCATTAGATTCTTCAAATACCACATGCATGGACTCTTCAATTGCAAGAGTACTACAATTATAAACTCTATATGCTCTACTCTTTAATGAATAAGCAAGAAAAATACCTTCATCAGACTTTGCATCAAACTTACCCAAGTTCTAATGATTGTTTAAAATAAAGCATTTACAAGCGAAAACTTTGAAATAATCGATTTTTGGTTTTTGATTTGAGAAAATTTCGTAAGAAGTTTTATCAAGAATCGATCTGATAAGTACACAGTTCAATACGTAACAAGGAGTGTTGACGGCTTCAGTCCAAAAATATTTTGGTAAAGAATTTTCATGAAGCATTGTCCTGGCCATCTCTTGAAGAGTTCGATTCTTTATCTCTACAACCCCATTTTGTTAGGGGGTTCGAGGAGCAGAAAACTCATGAGCAATGCCATTTTGATCACAAAAAGGTATAAAATCTTTTTCAAACTCACCGCCATGATCACTCCAGATTTTCACAAGTTTCAACTCCTTCTCATTTTGTAGAAGCTTTACGAGGTTAAAGAATTTTTCAAAAGCTTCATCCTTATGAGTTAGAAAAAGAACCCAGGTATATCTTGAAAAATCATCAACAATGACGAAAGCATAAATTTTTTCATGTAGGCTAGTGTTTCTAGTTGGGCCAAAAGATCTAAATGAAGAAGTTGAAGAGGGTGAGAGGTAGAAACAACATGTTTGGCTTGAAAATATGTTTTTAACTGTTTGCCGTATTGACAGGCATCACAAACCTTGTCTTTGACAAACTTTAACTTTAGTAAGCCTCTGACAACCAAATTCGAGAGAAGTTTCTTGATTAGATACATATGCACATGACCTAGTCTACGATGCCACAACCAAATATTATTTTTGTTAAACAGAAAGACATATATCTCAAGAAGTGCCAAAAGCATCAAATGATAAAGTGTAAATATTACCATCTCTCTTACCAACCAAAGTACCTCCATCTGAGGCATGACTGATCAGGCATTGGTCACCTTTAAAATGAACTTTGTGTCCACAATCGATTAGTTGACTAATGCTTATCAAATTGAACTTTAAACCGTCAACCAAATACACATTATCAATGGACATCGAGCCAATACCAATTTTACCTTTACCGATGATCTTCCCATTTGAGTTATCTCTGAAAGTAACAAGGCCGCCGTCCTTCGGAGTGATATGAGAGAACAGTGAACGATCACTTGTCATATGCCTTGAACATCCGCTATCGAGGATTCATTTGTTTGAATCCACCTTTGCTTTCAAGCATACCTACAACATATTATGGTTTCGTTCTTTTAGGTACCAACACTTTCTTGAGTTCTGGAAGATTAGACAGACAAGATTTTGGCAGCCAAACTTACTTTATGTTACTTTTATTGATAGAAAAGGATGGTTGATTTCTAGCTACTTTAAGATGACAGTTTTTAACTAAGTGACATTTCTTGTTGCACACCGTACATAGTGTGAATGGTGAGTAAGACGTTAGATTATTGTTAAAGAAAATTTTATAATCTTTTTGCTTCTTTGAAGGATCATAACCAATTCCACTCTTTTCAAAAACACATATTTGTCTTCCTAAAAGTATATCCAAATTCTCTCTTCCTTGTGTAAATTTTGAAAGTGTGAGATTCAGATCTTCGATCTCCTTTTCTAAATTCCATTTTTGTGTAGAATTTTCTCCAGTTGTGATTTTAAAAGCTCATTTTCTTCAGGGATTTTTACACTTCTGAGATATTGGATTTCTGAAGACAAATAAGAATTTTCCTTCTTAGAAGCAATCATATTATCTTTTAAAGAACCATTTTCAGCAATATAGAAATCAACTTTTTCATCTAGCTCTACCTTTTCACCTTCCCACTCCTCAACAATGTTTAACAAAGAAAGAACATTCTTTTTAAGAGCAGTGTTTTTAAGTTTTAGCTTCTCATGGTTTCACTGAGTTCAAGAAAAGCTAACTCAAGTTTATTATACTCAGCATTTTTAGCAGTGATTACCTCATCAGAGTGATCATCCTTGGCCATAAAGCATCGATGAGCTACGTCATCATCTTCGCTCGTCTCTTTCTCACTTTCGTCAGAATCATCCCAAGTCAACAGAGCTTTTCTGGGTTTGAATTTATTTTCTTTGATATCTCGGCCGCTGCTGCTTGCTGACTTATTCTTGAGCTGTGGGCAGTACTTTTTGATGTGTCCAGTTCTGCTACAATCATAGTAAGCGTCATAATTTTCTCTTGCATTCCAGTCACCATTATTTCTTTGATGTGACTGATTTGTCTGACTTCTCCTGATCTTTCCATCTCGTCGGCTCGTAAGGAACTTCTTGAACTTATGAGTGATGAGAGCCATTTATGGATCAGTGTCATCACTACTTTCGGCAGGTTCATGAGAGGCCTCAGCTTTGAGAGCTAGGTTTTTCTTCTTCGAAGTGGTCTCTTCCTCGTCATGAATCTTCATCGTGATTTCATGAGTCATTAGAGAACCCACCAACTCTTCCAACTTTAGCACATTCAGATCTTTGACTTCTTGAATGACTGTGAGTTTTGCTTCTCATCTCTTGGGAAGAGATCTAAGAACTTTTCTTACAATCTCCTTTTCTGGGTATGATTTTCCCAAGAGCTTGAGTCCATTTATAATGAGAGTAAACCTGGAGTACATCTCATTTATGGACTCGTGTTCTTTCATTTTGAAGGCCACATACTACTGGACTGACGTGTTAATTTTAGTCTCCTTCACCTGATTGGTACCTTTGTGAGTAACCTCCAGTAGCCTCCACATTTCTTTAGCTGTCTCACACGCTGAGACACGATTATACTTATTCATGTTAAGACCACAGCTGATGATGTTCTTTGCTTTGTCGTCCATGGAGAAAAGATGTGCCTCATGAGCATCCATTTCAAGAATTCCTTTGGGAACCTTGGTTCCATCTGGTCCATCCTTCATGGGTATAATAAGACCATTCTCTACGACATACCGGACATGAGTGTCATGTCTCAGAAAATCACTCATCCGATTTTTCCAGCAGCTGTAGTTGTCGCTCTTTAATAAGGGTGGTCTAATGGTTGCTGAACCTTCTTCCATAATGAGATCTTTAGCTCTTGACTGTGAAGTCACAAATAAAATACCAGGGCACACGGCTCTAATACCACTTATAGGTCCCTTAATATAAAATAGAAAGAGAGGGGGGTGGGGGGTGAATAGGTGTTTACAACTTTTGAGCAGAAATTTAAAAACTAAATTTACAAAGTAATGACAGGAACGGTAAATATAAATCAACACAGAGATTTATACTGGTTCGGCTCCACCAGCCTACGTCCTGTCCCCGAACACTCCACACAAGGGAGACCTACTCGAGCCTTTCACTAACCAGCTAGCTTAGGGTGCTAACTCAAACCACAGTACAGATTTCGAAACCCTTCAAGGTTTCCAACGATTACGAGTGAAAATAAGATTTACAATTGAGATACAATAGAATACCCATTTATGAGTAGATATTACAATGAATACAACAAGACTAAGCTTTCTTAGGTGGGAAGATCTGTGATCTTTCAAGAACTAAACCAAGAAGCTTGCTGCTCAAATTCTCAAAGTATGAACTCACTCAAAAGAATAGATGAAAATGTGAAATAGGTTGAGAGAGTATTTTGAGAAGTGAGAGAGATTTTTCAAAGATTAGCCAAGTTAGCAATAAATGCTCTCAAAGTCCCTTTTTATACTGGAAAAGAAAAATGACCGTTAAAAAGGGATGACACAAGATTTAATTCGAATGAAAAATATCTCTGAAAAATTCAGTCGAATGAAAACGTTGCTTCGAATGAAAACTTTGGCTTCGACCAAAAACTCTTGGCTTCGAGCGAAAGTTTTGGCTTCCGAACGAAAACTTTGGCTTCGATCGAAAACTCTTGGCTTCGAGAGAAAGTTTTGGCTTCGACCAAAAACTTTGTAAAAACTAGAATGAAAGACACTGAAGGATTACTTCGAATGAAAAGTCTTTTTACTTCGAATGAAAACTCTTTTCGCTTCGAATGAAAACTCTTGTCGCTTCAAATGAAAACTTGAATAAAAGAGACTGAAGGATTACTTCGAATGAAAGTCACTTTGCTTCGAATGAAAAGTCTTTTTGCTTCGAATGAAAAGTCTTTTCGCTTTGAATGAAAAATCTTTTCGCTTCGAACGAAAACTTGAATAAAAGAGATTGAAGGATTACTTCGTATGAAAAGTCATTTTGCTTCGAATGAAAAGTCATTTTGCTTTGAATGAAAAGTCTTTTTGCTTCGAATGAAAACTCTTTTCGGTTTGTTCTTTACTTGATTTTTCTAGAAACCTTTAAGAAAGACTTAGATACAGACAATAATTACACATAGATAAAGTATACGTTAAGTCCAGATCCAAATCTTCGTTCAGGTCAACGTCCAAGTCCAATCTAAGAAGTATTCCACGTCTATGTTTGACTATGATTGAACCTAAAAATTAGCTTAATAACAGTGTTAGATTAATGTTTTGAATAATAATGTTGGAATTATCAAAATCAGTCAAGTCAACAGTCATGAGTGAAGCTGCACCAACAGAGGTTGCATTGCTTGAGGCTGCACCACCAGAGGCTGCAGGGTTATTACAAGTCTAAAGAAACCTGCAACCCCAAGGAAGCCGACAAATACACGCAAGACTCAAGAGAAGCCTGCATGTAAAGATCAAAGTGACATAACAAAGAAACATGCAAAAATCAATGCAGGAAGAGTTATTGCAGCTGAAGAAAGAGGTTGACAGTACAAAAGAATTGTTGCTGTTAGAGCTAAAAAGGATTCAAGACCTAAGAAAAAGTGGTGTAGGTCTCTAATGGTTTCTTGGGGTACTAGTAGTGGCTGGAAATTATGGCTTATAGCTTTTTAAGTATGGTTGGTAGTTGCTTGGATACAATTAGGACCATTAAACAACATAGATTTCACATGTTTGGGTACTAGAAATGGTTGTAATTATGGCTTGTATCAAACTTAGCAACTTTTAAAATTTGGAGGCCAACTTTGTAAGGTAGCTTGGTAATTGGTAATGCCAGCTTTGTTTTGCTTTTGACTTATGATTACATTTTTGTCACTTGGAATTGCATTGCAATCATGTTGTGAGTTGCCATTTCACAAAACTCATGCATTCTAGTGAACTCATGTGTAAATGAAAATAAGTTAGGCATTAAACATTACAAAATGATAGATTTCATTCATTTGCTTTAAATCACTGGTTACATTGACACAAGAGTTAAAGTTACAATGACACAAAAAATTTTAACTTAGCATTACTTCTCAAAACCTAGCCATACATTTTACAACACCTATACACATCATCACTTAGCATTGGTTGTCACCATATAGAAATTCGTAGCAGCAATTACACACGTACCAATCATAGCAATCCACAATGCCATCTATTTTATTCTTGCCCTCGCCTTACTAGCTTCCAGTTCATTAATCCTTTGCAAGAGTCCAGGGATCAATTGAACTAATCTAGCAGACATTGGGGGGTCACGCCCTTCAAAGAATCTACATGAGGCATTCTGTCAAACATTTGGTGTGCAAAAAGTTAGTATCTTGAAAATTTGTAAATAAAGATTGAAGTGCATATAGAGAGGAGGGAGGTGGGGGAACAAGCTACCACACAAGAAAAAACTTTGACTTACACCAACAACTTGCCTCCTTCAAGATTGCGATTGGTCCATGACGTTCGTTGTACAGCCTTTAGCCCACATCAGCAGTATACCTCTATGGATATATTTCCTTGCCAACACAACAATGTTGGGTCTTGATGTTTTAGACAGGAAATACATTAATCGGAAGATTAGGGCTGGCAGTTATACATTTGAGTGGGAGAAAGGGTGTGTTGTTTTGGAGGGAAAGGAAACAGACGGGTAGAGTAGAGGGAAAGTGTCATTTGTGTCCCTCGTGTGGGTCCACAAATAGGCATTTTTGGACGAAAATGGAGAAAAAGACAACGATGACAAATGGCATAGTGTGTAAGGACTAATATGGCAAATTTTTTTGTTCAAGGACTAATATGGAGAAATGCTTATAGTTGAGGGACCATCCTAGTAGTTGTCTCAAGGTTTTATTTTAAAATTATATTGTAACTCAATTTTATTATTTGGTCGGGTTAATTACAAAACTCTCTCCTGAGGTTTACAAGTTTTTGCACTCTGCCCCCTGTGTTTACAACTTTTACAATAATTTCCCTCGAGGTTGAAAAAACCGTTGCAAATAGCTCCAAAATTGGACGTCCGTTCAATTTTAGACGTTAAGTGGTCATGTGCGGTGCACATGCCATTTTGGCATGGGCAAATGTATAATTCCCTTACCCATCTTCCCCACTGATTACCCACCTTCCCCACTGGTCTTTCTTCGCCGGAGGACTGCCAATATCAGAGCTACATCATCAGAGACCACCCACCACTACCACCATTGCAAACCTCGTCCCTGCCATATCTCTCTCCCTTCGTCCGTCACATAACACATCACCGCCACCTCACAAGAATACATCACCGCCAAAATTATGGAAACCCACCACTGTGACCAACCAAACCCTGTCACCATCATAGATTTTTGTTGCCACCACTATATCATGCACCTTCCTCATACCAGAAACCCACTACCGTAACACCCTACCCCCGCTTCCCGCTTCCTGCCTCCTGCCTACGACTTCTACCTTCTGCCTCCGTCTACCTCCACCTCATTGAAGCATTCCACATCAATACAACCAAGCGTCAGCAGAACCAACCACCATGGCTGGTTTGGAGGTTAACTGGCGATGATGGCTATCTGGTTTGGCTGATCTGCGGTAATAGTGGGTCGACGGCGTGGAGGCTGTTTGAAGCGGAAACGTGTGATCTCGCTGGAGGATAGAGGCGTCGTGGCAGTGGTGGCATTGGTGGGTCGCTGGTGTGGAGGTTGGCCGACGACGGTGGCCGGCAAGGGGATTATCTGGTTTGGCTGAACTAATGAAAGAAATAGAGAGAGAGAGTGTGGGATGGGTACAGGGTGGAGGAGTATGATGGGTGTCTCATGCTGGGTTGGCATTTGAGGCCACTCATCAGCACCTCAGTCTGGAAACTTAGCTGAGAGACCGAGTTCACTCGGAGAGACTCAGTTGGTAGAAATGAGGAAGATGGGTAGGGAAATTACACATTTGCCCATGCCAAAATGGCTAGTGCACCGCACATGACCACTTAACGTCCAAAATTGAACGGACGTCCAATTTTGGAGCTATTTGCAATTGTTTTGTCAACCTCGAGGGACATTATTGCAAAAGTTGTAAACACAGGGGGCAAAGTGCAAAAACGTGTAAACTTCATGGGACAATTTTGTAATTAACCCTATTTGGTCAGCAAATTTGAGTTCAGCATTCAATTAAAATTGTGTTTGGATGTCAAATGCAAATATGGACATGTTTTTAGGCTTAATTACACTAAATCTCTGAAGTTAGGGTGAAATGACAGTCAAGGATTTTAAATTTCAAAATGTAACAGACTATGACCAACAAATTTGCAAAGATCTCATCCCGGTCTTTTTTGTCGTTGACCCTTTAAAAATATACCTTTTTACTGATGTCATCATTAATTATTTTTAAAATGTTAATACTGCCCTTATTCTATATATACATTATACTATATACATATTCAAATTGGCATCTTCATATCTCCAACTCTTATAGTTCTCCAAATCTTCTCTACCTACCCCGTTATCGCCCCTTCTTTCCCCCCACCCCTTCGTTGCCCCTTTCCTCCCCTCACCATGTTGCCATTACATCCCTTATCCCACCCTACACTACGACCCTTCCGTGACCCACCGCACAGCTCACCCCTTCCCTAACCTTATCCCATCGCCACCATATCCCTCATCTCGACGTGCCGACTTGCTCTCTACCATAGTCACAATCATGGTATTAGATCTATCACCATCATTACATTGACCTATTGGTGGACATGGTGGGTTCGACGATCATTGGGTTTTAACAATCAATTTGACAGTTGGGTGGGAACGATGACGGGGTTGAGGTAAGTGGTTGAATATGAGATTTTGGTGGAAGTAGAGAAGTTGATGTGAGTGTGTATGTGTGTGTGATGAGGTGGAGTTGATGGTGTTTGGTGGTGGTTGATGAGGGGTCATGGTGTAATGCCCGAAACATTTTTGGTAGTATTATTTTTTTTCGGGCCAAAATAAAAAATTTATTAGCGACAAACTCTTACTTAGCATTGATACTTTTATTAGAGCGACTTATAGAGACAATTGGTGTAGCAAGCGACGCAACAACCCGTTAAAATTTTCTTTTTAGTACATAAAATATCGTAAATAATTTTTGGGCCTTTTGATAATAAGAGGAAACTTCGTGTAAAAGTTAAACTAACTAACAAAGAATAAGGGGGCTTTTGGTAATTCTTTATATTGGTAGTTATAAAAAACCATCCGACCCTAATAATAACCTCTCCAGCATTTCGGTTCACGGCAAGGGACATTGAGAGAGAGATTAGAAGAAGGATCAAAGAATTTTCGGCGAGATTCTGGTAAGCTTCTAGCCTTTCTCCTCTAGGTTATTTACGGGGTTCATAGGGTTTTAATCAGGGAAGTGAAATGATGGAAAACCGAACAAGTCATAGCCATGGTGGTTGTGACTATATATCTCACAGGTATGTTTAAAGAATTGGAGAGGAAACCGTGAAAAGGGTGGGATTTATGTGTGTGTTTTAAACCATTTGTATGTGATATTGCATGAGTTAGATGAAAGGAAGGGTTTCGGATAGGGAAAAACCATGGTTGTCATGGGTATAGATATTTCAGCGCAGCCTTGGTTTATCGAGAGGAGCACAACGAGAACGGCCTTGGAGGAAGGAGAAGAGGCTGTCGTGAAAGGTTGACGGATGCCGTGAGGATTTTTTCAGTGTGATATGATGTGGGTTTTGGAAATCTTGTAGTAACAGGTGTGAGTTGCGGCAGAAGAGCACCACTGTCGCGAGGCAGTGGGCTAAAAAACAAGACTGTCGTGAGGCAGTGGGAATGGCATAGTAAGCGTGGGTGTGTGCGTTAGTGTGCGGTGCGTGAGTTATGCTGTGTGTGTGTGTGTGAGCTATGTTCGGGTGTGTGTGTGTGTATATTGTGACTTGTGAGTGAGTGTAATATCTCGAACTTCGAGAGCTGTTTAAAATAACCATCCGTGCTCCGAAAAATAAACGGTCAATAAATTTGAGCAATGCTCGAGTATTAGTATAGTATTGGAGCTTAAAAGATTTTTGGGACAAAAATGTAATTTTTGAAATTTTTAGCGTTATTTTGTAAATTTGAAAATTTTGGGGGGTATAATTGTAAATTAATATTTTTAGTGATGAAAAATAATAAAATAAGTGATAGTATATGTTTTAGTGACATTTAATTAAATTAATAGAGATTACAATAAATTTAGTGCCTAGATGCAAGTACACAAAGTTAGGGGCCTATTTTACAAATCTTGAAAAAATGGTATAGGTGTCAAATTTGGGAGAATTTTCACAATGTGGATGACACCTCCTACTTATTCTACCTGATGACTAACCCAATTAAATATAAATTAGTGGATTAGATACGATGGGAACAAAAGAAAATAAGAAAAAGGAATTTGAGGGGAGGAAAATAGAAATAAGGAAAATTCGACAAAAGAAAGAAAAGAGCAAAAGAAGAAACATAGCAAGGGAGAAGAGAAACACGGAGCTTCGGGTAGGAGAAAGAAATGAGAGAGGAAGAAAGAGAAAGAAAAAGGAGAAAAAAAGGAATTGGGGGAAAATCCATGAAGGTAGTCTCCCTAATTTTCATGTTAGTGTGTGATTTTAGTGTGTCTATTGTGTGAAGTGGGTGTGCCGTGTGTTAACATGTGTGTGTTTCAGTGTGTGTTTAGGTTTGTAGTGGAGTGGGTTTGTCATGGAAATGGGTTTGTAGGTGTGTTAATAGGAATAAGGATGGCTGCCGAAGGACAGGGATGGTGAACAGTAGCCATTTAGGATATTTTAAGTCTTGAAATCAAAAGTGTTGCTAAAGATAATTTTATTCCAGCAAATTTTTTATGAATTTTTAAAACATGTTTATAATTTTATTTGGACAAAGTGCAAAATAGTAACCCTATTATTTGTACGAAACCTACAACTGAAATGTTTTGAGAATTTTTTATGTTCACGAAGGATGCTAAATTAGGGTATCGGTTAAAAAGAATTATAAAATTATTTAGCATAGCAAATCAAGCTATTTTAATCTGAAAATTTTATGAAAACCTTATTTTCCTGATATGATTCATTATCTAAAATTTCATGCCATTCTGAGGCTGATAGGTAATTTTAGCGAAATTGACTTTTGAGCGCTCGGTCCGGACACCGGTTTTGGATTTTCGGACGAAAATTTTTCAAAATATTTTTAGGGATAATTGCAAAAAATACCCTTGTGGTTTGGAATAATTGCAAAATGACCCCTCTTGTTACAAAAGTTGCAGGAAGACACCTGAGCTTACAAAGGTGTTCTATCATAAAATTTCCGTAACGGAATGACGAAAATGTCTAAGTTGCCCCTCTATATAATTTCGAAATGCATCAATTTTTTCATTTATAAGTTTTTCATTTCTAAGTTGTGACTTCCAAAGGCATAAAAAATTGGTGGTAAACCCAACTGCACCTAGGTGTGCAACTTGGGCCAGGTAACCTGTGGACAACCCGTGCCAGCCCGCAAAAATATGGGCATGGACTTATTTTTGTAGTAACTGTGGTGGACGTGGGCTCAAAATTTTGAGCCCGTAAAAAATATGGGCTGGACATGGGCAAATGTTTCTACAAGCTCGTCCAGCCCATGGGAAAACCAGCCCGTCTAACTATTATATATATATATAATTATTTTGTTTCCTTTACTCATTAAAAACTGTGGATCACATAAGTCTATGCAGTCTCGACCCACAAACTCTTAACCTAATAGAATACTACTATATTTATTTTTTGTACTTTCTGAACTCTCAGCCCCCACTTCGACAAAGTCAAAGCTTCAAAGCGAAAGGTATGCTCATATTTTTGTCTTATTTTTCTGAACCAGGTTGAGCGACGGTTTCCACTTTTGTTCATGTTTAAAGATCTTTGAAGACTTTACATTTTCTACTTTATTTCTTATTATAGGATTAGAGATTCTTATCCTTTTCTCTCTCATTATGTCCCAAATAGTTGTTTCCATGCTTATATTTAAGTTTTTTTTTTAGATTTTAATGTACTTTATTTCATTATCATGACTAAATTGTATAGTTGGATGGTCAATAATATGTTTTGGAATCGTTTTTTTTTTATAAGTAATTCTTAACCATGGACAACTCGTGGACAGCCCGCGTCCAGCCCGTGTCCACCAAAATTTTGATGGGCTTGACGTGGACACATATTATTTGGCCCGTAGATGGGCTGGGCTGGATATGGGAACGACTTTTGGAGAGTGGGCTGGTCATGATCTAACCCTTGGGCCCGTCCAGCCTGCCCAAGTTGCACCCCTAACTCCACCTAGGTTCATCTCAATCCATCCAAAGACATCAGAAGATTTAGGATTTTTTGTGGTGGGTGCTTAAGGCTAGTGGCAGTGATGCAGTAAGAGTTTAGGCTCGATCGCAGTGAGACTGGCGGCGGCGCAACAAATGGCTGGGCTCAATCGCGGTGGGGCTGGCAGCGACGTAAGTTAGGATTGATTGGGCTGTCTCGAACGGTGACGACACCATATGTGACTGATTTACCCGGATCGATTGGACAAACTCAGATCTAGGGTTTAAATCGCACAATGCGATTTGAAACCCTAGATCTTAGTTTGTGCGATTACGGTTCGGTGCAACCGGACGGTGATGGCAGCTGCGGCATTGGGTGCCGGTTGTGGATGGCACCGGTTGTAAATCTAGGGTTTGTTGTTTGAATGGTGGACAGGGTTAGGAACATGGTGGGTGATTGGGGCTGGTTGCGGTGGCGTAAGTGTCGGGGTGATGAAGGGGCTTTCGCCGACAGCGCAAGGTAGCGGGGCTGGCGGCTGACGGGAAATGAGATGTCAGTGGTTGACGGGAAATTTAGAGGAGCAGGTGGGCTCGGTGTCATCCGCTGGTGCAAGTGGAGGCGTCCAAGGTGGGTGGTGGCAGATGGGGCAATGGCGGCTAGGGTGGTGGTTGGCAAAGGTGGCGGCTAGGGTTAGGTTTTGGTGAAATTGAAGAGATAAAAAGTGAGGGTATTTTTGTCTTTTTAAAGTATAATTTTTTTACTAAACCTATTTTTAAAGAGCGTGAAGAGCACGCTCTGTTAATTTAGATGATTTGTCAAACAGTTGCAACGAAATAAGCACTAGAGGGAGGTCTTTGTAATATTTGTAACAACATGTGTGTTTTTGCAACTACTCCAAACCACAGGGATATTTTACGCAATTATCCTTATTTTTTAACCCAAAAATGACTTCGAGATACTTAAAATAGTGTTTTAAGATGTTTTGAAATTTTTTCGGCGCCGGAAACTCCCAGGGGGTATTTTGGTAATTTACCACCCGTAGGGTGTATTTTGGTAATTTTACGTGTAAAAGGTATTTTTTTTTGCATCAATTCACATACAATAAGGATATTTTGATGATTTTACTTATGAGAATGACGTTTTGGTGATTTAGGTATAAGATGGGGTGTTTGGGTAATTTTACCCAATCCTAAGAGTATTTTGGTAATTTCCACACTCGGTGGTGACCTGAGTGAAAGCACATAGTTAAGTGCCTAGGATTGATTTATTGTTGATTCGTTTGTTCAGATACGATAGAAGGCAACTAAGATCAGATTAAGAGAAAAATTTCAGGATTCGGTTAATGGTTCTGTAAGTGACCTGCTGATTCAACTAGTGTTTCTATAAAGCATATATGCTATTTACTTTTGATACACTGTTTATCAGCTATGAACTATTTTGGCTACGTTACCTGCTTTTGCCTTGGAGAAAAGAATTTTGTCAAAAAGTTTATGGCGATGCTTATTTTCTTGTTAAAAACTGGACCAGCATGTATATGTTATTTTGTTTGAAGTTATAATGGATTTTGCATTTGAAGCGCTTGGTGCAAATGAGATGTTTGGGTGTTGATCTATTATGATTATGAAATGTTCGGAAAATTATTGATATGTTGTGAGATGGTTTGACCATCAATGATTGAAGGATTATATTGTGATAAACGGAAAGGTGATTTTTGCTTACTCAATTGTTGTGTCCCACATCTAACGGGGGAAAGTTAGATTGTGGACCCTTCTCAACAGGGAGTTGTATGTTGACGTAATGCGCATTACTACTTTAAGTGGTCGCTCCTGCTTCCACTGTGATTATTATCCCAAGATAGGATTTCGGGTTCAAGTCAGTGGGACGATGTAAGCTGACGGGTCCAAGTCAGTGGGACCAAACGCTGATCGCAGCATATTGTTTGAGCCGGTGTTTGGTTGGAACAGTTTGGTGATGACATTTTTGGGTTAACTGATTTTTATGCCCTCAGATTTGTTCCCTTTATTCTATTACGTTTTACAGAATGATTTCTTATAGAAGTGATTATTTACTCCGTGATTTCATTTCTTAAAATTGCTATATTGTAACCTGAGTTATTATTTTGACGTACTATGGTCCAGCTAGTTGGATCACTGGTTACTTACTAAGCACGTGAAAGCTCATTCCTTACTTATCATTTCAGGTTAAAAAGTAGGGCAAGGATGACGAGCGTGGGAATATAATTAAGAGTGGAGATCTAGAAACTACACTAGACGACGTTGAATCCTACACTAGGTGCTATCGTAAGAAGGGTTGTAATGAGTTTGGGCATACAGTTATATATGGAGTTGTAGTTGGGTTTCAAGTAGTGTTCTTGTTGCCTTTTGGGACAAGTTCATAATTGTTGATAAATGTTTTTTTTGTATTAAGATTAGAACTGAAGTTTTATTTTTGGAGTTGTATAAGATTCAGTTTCCGCTGTAGTTGTATTGATTTTAGTGAGTAAGGCCTAGCAGAGCCCTTGGTGGGAGCCCAATGGGTCTGCGACCAATCACGAACCTGGTTCACAGGCTCACTCTTGGGTTCGGGTCGTGACAGTGGGTGTGTGGGTGTGTATACAATGTGAGAGTGTTGTGCAACAGTGTGTGTATATATGTGTGCGTGCGTGAGTCATGCATTGAGGATATATTGGTGTAAGGTTGTGTGGTATTATGGATGTAAGTGGGGTTGAAGGTAGTCCGCGCAGAGAGGGAGAGAAGGAAAAAGTGAGTTCAATTATTGAACATAAAAGTGTCGCTAAAGGAAAAATTTCTTAGGTAGTTCCTTTCCTAATTTTTTTTTTATATATCTAGGAACTTATTATGGTGAAGTTCAAAAGAGTAACTCATAATATTTTTGTAAAATAACCTGGAAAATGTTTAGATTTTTTTGAGCTTGGCAAGCATGCTAACTAATTTTATTTGAACAAGGGATTTTGGGTTATTTTAAAATAGTAAATTAAGTTATTAAATTCTAAAACTTTTACAATAATTATGTGTAGCTAAGATAGTATGTTTCCAAAGTTTCGAAAGTTTTTAAATTTTTTTGCTAGTTTTAACGTTGTTAGTGGAGTAGCGCTCGATCAGATATCGCTTAGCGCGCTATTATTACAACAGTTTACTAAGATATTTTTAAAGACCAATTCCAAGCAGATTTAGGCAAAGTGAAAAACTAAAATTCCCATTATTCTAGCGATGCCCTCGACGTGAAATTTTCTGAGATTTTTCTAGCCATGGGAAGGGTCTCAAATGATTTATTTTTTAAAACAGTTTTTTTTAATTATTTGGTATAGTGAACAAAATTATTTTTAGCCTAGAATTTTACAGTGATCTAAAATTACTGTGACTCTTGAGTATCTGATATTTCGTGGCATTCCGGTGCCGTTTGATATATTTTGAAAACAGGAACATTAGCCCTCAAATTAAAGAGCGGTTTAGGGTTCTGAGCGAAAAATTCTCCGAAAGGCCATTCTTGTCCGAAAAGCCCACCTAGTTATTTAAAAAAAATTCTCTTTGGTTATATCTAGGTATGTAACGGTACGTTAGGTGTCGGGGGTAAATAATTTTACAGAAGTTAAGGGACAGTTTGGTAATTTTACATCCATGGGAGAAACTTAATACTTAGGCATGCTCGAGCGGCGATGAATAACACCCGTGTGGTTTGTTATTTAGGTTTCGATAGACAAGAGTTAGAACCGACTGTTGAGCGAGCACAAGAACCAGCTATTGGGCGAGGTAAGTACCCTGCCATATTCCTCCTCATACCCTATTTGAAATTTTTTATGTATTGTATACTGTTTTCAGTCAAATGAAAGTTTTAAAGTACTTTTATTGCATCTGTGTTCGTGATGAGAATTTGAAATAGAATGCCATGGAATTATGTGTGAGTAAATGAACTATGTTTCGGTACATGTTGAATGAGATGATAATTTGACTAGGTTATTGTGCCCCATATCCACGGGGGAAAGTGGATTCCGAGTCCTGATCAACGGGACCATATGTTGACGCACAGTACTGTTGCACCGTGGTTCGTCATTGCGTCCACATTTTGTTATCCCGGGTGGAGGAGGGATTCTGGGTCCTAGTCAGTGGGACCATACGCTGACCGCAGTATACCAAGTTATGAATAATTGTGACAGTTCTTGATGAACCTTCTTGTTGATTATATTCCATTTCGAGATTTCTCTTACTGCTAGTGCATATATGTATGTAGATATGTTGACTAAAATTTTATTTTAGTAACATTAAATTCCTAATTTTGAAAAAGGAAAACCATGGCATGCTTAAGACTTTGAAACCTATTTTAGGGATATGGTATGTGTATTTACTGGGCCCCCAGCTCACCCCTTTTATAAATGTTTTCAGGTGATCACTTAGATGAACCCGAGTACTATGAGGGTAACGAGGATGGAGATGCTCGTTAGGAAGTTAATTTAAGCCTTTTGAGAGAATGTAGTTCTACTTTATTTATGTTCGAGAATTGTTTGAAGCTTAGATCTTCATGGGATTTTTGATGATTTACGTTAGTCAGTTATGGAGGAATTTAGTAGAGAATATTTTTGGAAAAATCTTTGGGTATCACTCGAAGTCTTATTAAGAGGTTTAGTTAAATGCATGGCTCTAAAATTGTATACAGGTTTTAAATAAGGCCTGGTAGAGCCCTGAATGGATGTCTGAATGGGTCTACGGCCAGTCATGGATCTAGCTCACGGACCTACCTGTGGGTTCGGGTCGTGACACATGGTGCTGCCTTGGTAATGGGATGGTGTCGAGGTGCTGGGCTAACTGTCAATAGTTGTGTTGTCGTAATCATTGGAGATGGCTCACCATTATCTCTGCCCACCACCAGTTGAGTTATGGCTGAAAATCGATAGGTTATGATTGGGAGTTTGTGGTGAGGGGCCGTCACGATGTGGTTGTGGGCTTGCGCTGGCAGATTTCGGATGTTGATGATGGCCGCATGGTGGCAGAGTTTGGAGGTTGATGATGGCAGCACGATGGAGGTTGATGATGGTGGTTGCGGCGGTAGTGTTCATGAAGATGAAGTGGGGGAATTTATTCTCCAAATCATGGGTAATATGGACATTTTTTTTAAAATCCTTATGTATTTCATGACTTTGATTGGTCAGCAGATATAACTGTTATTTGTACAAACTAATGCACATATGTGTAATTTCACCCTAACCTCATGATATGGGTGTAATTAACCCTGTTTTTTTTATGAAAAATAAACTAGAAATACACTTATAACACTGTAAGAGAACATTTGTATAATGAGCAGATAGTCATCAACTGAAAAATAGCTAACTACGATTCTTATATTAAAAGTAATATAGACCAATTATCTTATTAAAAGCATAAGAGAGAAATGAGAGTGTGGCAGCTGTGAGAGAGGAATTGTAAGGTTAATCGCTTGGTTTTCTAAGTGGTAGGATTTTGGGTATAAAGAACAGATTGTAAAAACTATTTGAAATTGGTTAAACAATCAAACTTTTTCATTTACACTAAAGTTAAATCACTTTGTAATTAGAGGAATTGGGTTACCAAATTAAGTGATGCATTTCAAAGTATTGTCAATATGCTGTATTTCCACTTTCTAGTTTCTGGTGAATAAAAACTGATAGTTATCTCATAAAAAGTAACAACTAGCTACCCTTGTTGTTAGCTCCCTAAGTTCATTCAAATACTCAATGAATGAACCCAGAGCATACGCTCAATGTCACGTCCTGTCATATTATTGAAAAATAATCCAGATTTTTGAAAGATTGTGCCTTCTCCCGCCAAATAGGATCTCCACGTGCCTTCTCCCAAGTGGGGTTGGCCGGCCTTCCTTCCCAAGAAGGTTGACTTGTGCCTTCCGCTCGAGAGGTCGGCCAGTCCTTTACGACCACTTTGCTTCCATGCCTTTTTTTTTTGGTAGAAACGCAGAATAGCATAGATAAACATAAGTATTTTTCACCCAGATGTGAATACAGAAAGCATAGTGCAGCTTTACACAAAAGACTCCACCGAATCTATAATACAAGAGTTAAAAAAACAGCTAGTGATCTGGATTCCTAGAGCTGAGGCGACGTGACTTTGTCAAAACTAAACTGGTGAAAATCAGATAATAAGTAGCAAAAGTCGTACATTATCGGTGCAGTGGGTGCCTTTCTTCTAACCTATGAAAATTTTAGCACCGTTTTCACCTGTGGGTGCCTTGGCAGTTGGCACCTTGCTTTGGGCACCCCATAACCCCACATGTATAGCCTTTTCTCATTTGAGACTTTGGTTGGGTCACCAACATGTCTTTGAGACTTTTGTACTTAACCATATCTTGGCTCTTGGGGGCTCTACAACCCATCCATGCATCGCTGCACCCTCTGCGCTTGAGCGTCGGCTTTATGCTACGTGCCCTAGCATTAATCCATTGTGGTGCCCATGCACCATTTCTGAGTTACATGCCCCCGGCGCAACACCTGTTGCCATGTATATTCAATCTCCGTAACATAACCACTTTTTTGCAAACTCCCGTCGTGCCTATGTGACCTGCCACTGCTACCACATGTTACTAACACGCCTCTGTCATTAGTCCTTATCTTCACTGCACCCTAAGCCCTTGCCCTTGGTCCTGAAACATACTTCAATCCACTCTTTAATGGGAGTGACATTTTGAGGGGCTTGACTCATATATACTACTCTGGCATAAAGACCTTTTTTCCAGGACGGGTTAATTCTTTGATATACTATCTTTACTTGGGCGACTTGCGTGACACTAAGCATGTTTAAGCTTTGATCCATCACTCACATCACCCGTGATCATAGATACCGATAATATCATGCATTCAAGTCACTTATGAGACGTGAGTAGGTCTCTAGAGGCCATTGCCCCTAGTCTGTCTGGCATTGCGACACGGACTTCCCCACCACTATCGAATTCTTCGTGTCTCTTGACGCCACTGTGAGACTTAATAAAGGTGTTGGATTGGTGGCTAATTCAAAGACGTTCTCTAGCCAGGATGGCATAACCTTTTTACACAGACAAAGTGAAGTTGTGCAGGGCAAACTAACGATCTAACGTCAGTACAATGAAACACTGGCACATGGTGCACACTCGGTGTATTCACTTCGAAGGAGCACCATGTCACTTGATGCAAGACACTTTCAATTGTCTGTACATTGTAGATTTGGAATGCATATGCACGACAACGCACTTCATTTGCACACTTTACTTTCTCAATCTAATCTAGAACTTCATACGTAAAGAATTCTAGATACATAAAGAATATGAGCATTGAACTTGTGGCTGTCACTTCCTTACTCACTCTGCACATTTGCCCTCGCAACGCTTACACTTATGAGGCTCTGTCTAGGTTGCCCCATTTTCTGCCCTTGCTCTATCCCACACTATCACATTGCGAAGCTGACTCAGACTACACTCCTTGTAACATCACCATGTGTACAACAAGCCCATTTCTTTAGCATTGACCTTACTTTTTGAATCGTCGAAAAGTTACCTACGAAAGTTCTTTTTTGCTAGAAACAAGTAAAAGAAACAAATAACACGTTTTATCGACGAGATAAGGGATAAAAAAAATTTCTTTTATTTTATACGCCGTTCGTCTCAAAAAAATTGATAATATTTTTTTTTTGAGCTGTCGCAGAAAAGTTGATCACTTTCAAAATTAAGAAAGATTTTGTAGGTATCTTTCATGTTTACCCTTTTAAAACTTGTTTTATTCTATTTTATCTCTCCACATTTAATCCCTCAACCAATACATTTTTCTTTGTCTCTCGGGATAGAATGAAAAACTTATAAATATATGATTCATGTCCTAAATAAACGTGCAAGTCAAACACGATAAAATATTTTGGACAGAGTCAGTCTCAAGCAAAACACAAAATGCATGGCGAGTGATATAACTTTGGGAGATGGTACTTGTAACGACCCATTTTAACGGCTTCAAACATTTCCATTTTAGACCTAGCCAGATACAGAGGACTTCCTTGAGTCGGCGCCATTGATTCCTCACGCCACTTACTTTTGGGTCTTGGCCTCAGTTTTCAGGTCTTTGGTGTACCAGTCGGCCTTCATTATACAGTATTTCATTTTCTCGCGCATACCTAATATGTTTCAAAATCATGGGCTACGACGGAAGAAAATTTACCAAGACAATGTTCACAGAGGTCAAACAAAAGATCTTTTCTGTTACTCTTATATATGACCATGGCCAGATTCAAGTAAAACAGCACAGATGACTAGTACATTTCTTGTGCATTCTTAAAGCCATTCGGGACTACAGCCTTAGATCATCAACTTGAAAAGTTTCAACAGAGCAAAATAGCAAAGGCTCGCTAACTGGATACCACTAACTGCTGCTTTATTTATCCTTACACTACTTTACATCTCTGATCCCCGGCATACAGATTACACAAGAGCCGAATATATACACAACTGGCATGAGGAGATGCAGGATGAAGAACTTTTGCACCCTACAAGAAGTTGATGGAGACTTCCTTTGCTTAGACTTGGACTCCTATCCTTTGTGCAACCTGCAGCAGGAAATGCAATGGCTCTCATTCTTATAGGATTTTTGACTAGATAACGCTGTTACATGTATTAACAGTTGGGAAGCGCGTGGCTCCTTTTACAACTTGACCGACCAGAATTGGGACAACAACGAACTAGATAAACTTGCCAGGTTTCAAAATTAAGCGACAAGCGTACTCTGATCCCCGAGTCACAGATGATGTAGAAAATAACAAACATCAAAAAGTATTGCCTCTGCGCGAGAACACATATACCAAAAGAAGGGCAGGGAAAGGGAAACTTTAACTGATTCTGGTCAAGTATCAAAGAGTATGGAGGGGAGACGGTCTCGCGGGGGTGGGGGGGGGGGGGGTGGGGAGGAGGGAGATAGAGTTCCAAACATTTGTTACGTACAGATCACCAGTATATATAACCAGTTGTACAAGTGTGTTCATGGTTTGTGTTATTACAAGCGTCATGAATAAATTGGGTGGATGGGGTAATCATAAAATGTTATTTATAGTATTTAAGCCTTCAAAGTCTGTATTCCTAGTACTATCGAGTTGAATAACCTTCGCATGTATGCGATTATACAGTGTAACATGTCCCAACTGTTTAGGAAAGTTACAGTTTCAATAGGGCAAGATCATCAGATTAGTGGATTCTTTTCTGCATTCCCACTGTTCCACTATAAGAGTCTCATTATTAGGTGTCCTTTCTCTCCCCCTCCCTTTTCCTTTTTTTTTCTCCTCATCCTTTTTCTCTAGGATTTGCCAGAAAGCACATTGCATTTAAGTAGAATTGTAACATGCGGTTTATATTGCAATTAAAGTGAACATGCAGTTTCTGACAAAAGGAAAGAGTACAAAACATGCAGATGAAATGTGAATTCATTAAATACCTCCTTGAAGGAGTAAACATCACTTCCCCAGAGCCAAGCGTCGCAACCTGCATCTCTGGCACCCCATATATCATTCCGACGATCATCCCCAACATGAACAGCATCCTCAGGTTCTACTCCTAACAGCTCACAAGCTTTGAGAAAAATCATAGGGTTTGGCTTCTCTGCTGCAACCTGTGAGATGGGGACAGACTTGAAAATCTAGAAACTGGGCAACCCAAAGGCAAAAGTTAATTGTAGTGTCGCTGTCACTTACTTCGGCTGACACTGCCACAGCATCAAACCAGTGGTCACAATTCAGAGCTCTCAACAGAGGTCTTAATCTCGTGTCAAAGTTTGACACAACAGCCAATTTTACGCCCGCTTTTCGAAGGGCTTTAAATACTTCCTCAGCATTTGGATCGCAGAGATGCCAGGCCTTTTATTAAAAACAACAAAAAATAAGTTTTGGAGTAAAATATTATGAACAGGAGTAACATAGTGACATAGCAGCTTGGAAGAAAATGTCTTGCTTATCACACCTAAGATAAAATACAAGAAAACAATCGAAACACAGAAGCAGGATAACGTCTTAGCAAATGGCAAGTAACGAAAAACTTAAGCAAGCCTACCTTTTCAGTGGTATAATAGTTGTACAGTTCCTCAAAGTACTGAGAGTCCGAACAGCCAGTTGACGAACTGACTATATATTGCCAGAATGGTCTCCCATCATCCACATATCTGTAGATACACAAGTACTTATCTTAAAAAATTGACCACACTAATATCAGATGAAAAGAGAAATGCATTAAAAATACTTGTGGGAAAAATAATTTCACAGGAATCAATAAGTGGTCTGCTTACACGACACTAAAAGTAAAACTTATCAATTCATACACAGGTCCACAAATTATTCATGTTTCATGAACTTGATTAAAACAACATTAGAAAGCCCCAATCTAGCAATCTGAACAACCATGGGCAGTTGCACAAACAGATTTAGCATAAAAAGAGTTAAATAAAGCAATCAGTGCAGTAGTAGTTAATGGAGCTTTTGGAAACTAAAGGGGCAAACTTTTACACTTCCTTACAGGCTTGCCATTTCAGGATGGAAGTTGTCACATAAATTACCAGAGGATCCATTTTAATGCTAAAACTTCTCGGCTGAATGAACGTTTGATGTCTCTATTACACATAGAATCTGTCGACTGGGCTTGTCTTGAAACTAGTACACAACATAACTAGCACACAACATAACTAGCACACAAAGGTCTTGTTCCTTACAATTGTTTCATGAACTCAAGTTACTAGACATACATGCTAGTGGCACATCTGATGAGAGGTGCCAGACACATGCCCTGGCTTTATCCTCGTGTGGCTGTTCTTCACGGGTCTTTGATAGATTCATGAAGTCCAGGTAATTGAGAATGTTATAGAAGGTAAGACCCGAAGTATCATCGCTTAACCATTATGCACCTATATAGAGAGATCACCTAGCCTTTTGTCATAGGATAAGAAAGGTGAAGAAAGAAGGTACAGACCCCAAGTATCATCGCTTAACCACTGGGTAGCTCTTCCGATTATACGAAAGAAGTAGTAAAGCAATGACGGTTGCAAATTTTGGGATAGAGTCAACTAACTAAAAGAGATTGATACAAGTGACAGTTGGTCTCAGTTGATTTGTAATCCTCAACCCATTCCCCTCCAGCACCAAAATACACAAAAAGAACAACAAGAAAGATGCTGACTAACTGTTCAGAGACTACTTCCATAGCCGTGACTATGTTTAGTGAGGAAATTTGTTAAGACTTGCGAGTGAGCAACCCAATGATTCATAACCTTTGTATGCGGAGGAATCATAGACCTCTGGTATCATATACGAGTCCCTTCAAGAAGTAACTCGTCAAGCCTCTGATTTATGGTAATTTTTCAAGCATCGATACAAAGCATATCCACGTGATAAAGGAAAGTTCTACGGGACTAGTACCCCCGCCCTTAAATAAATGTCCTCCTTTCTATTTCTAGTTGCCCCAAAATAAATGAAACACTTTGAAAAGTTAGGCACTTATTAATGCCAGTTTCCCAGATAAACCGGTATTGGCTAAGAACTAGGGGTCAAATGAGACTCTTTCCAACATGTTATGCATTAATTGCTGGTAACTACACAAACAATATCGTAAGAAACATCATTAATAGGGGTAGCACTGAAAATATAAGCAACTGAGTCTCTCATTTATCCTACTCAAGTAGTTCTCCTCAAACTGGGTCTCAAGAGGACACTTATTTAGGTACAAACGGAGTTGTACTTAAAGATGTGAACTAAGTGCCGAATCGGCAAAACTGGTTATCATATCAAAGGAGAGTTATGATTTGTTAGCTAATAAATACACCACTTTGCAAGAAGATAAAGTCGCTTTTCCATATTATATAACGAAACAAATCAACACTAAAGGGAGAATAGGAAAAGGAAAAAATGGTCGTGCTAATGCAATTATTGGGCATATATCTATCAAAATAACGAGAGGAAACAGAATGAATGGGTTAGAACAAGAAGTCACCTTAGTCGAGATTTTCCCCAGGGCTGCTCATAAGCTCTCCTGTATCTGTTCAGTATCTCACCTTCAGAATACTGCACCCCATACTTCTCCCCAATTTCTCTATAAATCTACAACACAAACAAAACATCATCTCAAGAAACCCCCAAAACGGGCACGCTTAATTGGGAATGCAAATCCAATAAAACTAAAGAAAGAACGAGAAATTATCAAGGGCAACTAAAATGAGAGAGAGAGTGGAAACAATTTTGCTCCGAGCTGCGCTACAAATTTCAGTAACGCTTAGGCTACATTTGCCAAATTAGTGGCAGCACATTCTCGCTGAAAGTGTTGCCAGACGCGTCACTAATGAGGTTTAGCGACGATTTTTTCTCACTAAACAGAGGGCTGGAGAAAGTTTAGGAGTTCAGTTCCAAAGCAAAAATTTGTTCAAGATCAAACCGGGTTTCTTTCCAAAAGTGGATTGACAAAGGGAATAATTGGTAAATCCACACAAAAAAAAAAAAAAACCGTTGGAGAGAGAGAAAGAGCAGATATAGATAGAAGAACAAAAACCAACCTGAGCCATGGGCTGAGAAGGAACAACAAGGGTGCCAACAGCATCAACAAACAGCGCCTTGTGCGTGATCCCACCGTACAGAGCTCTCCTATACTCCTCATAATCCTTCAATCCCACCCACCTCGACCCTAACACCTCCGAATCCAAAGAAGACGCCGAGGCCGAGGAGGAGAATGACCCGATACCTGCAGACGGGTCGGCCCGAATCTTGCTCACAACCCCATTACAGCAAGACCCAGAAAGGAAATCAGGCTTTTTGTGTGTCACAGAGCGCAGAATTCTACCGATCTTGGTCCACGTCGCCATTGTGGCCAATTTTTCAGCTTCGTTTCATGTTCGCAAACACAATTCTTACACTAAATCTTTGTTGAATACCATTAAACGAATTATATTACAAATATTTCTCCGCGTTTTGTCTCTGGTATTTTGGTTTCTTCGAGTGGGTTGAATGGAAACGATGGGCACTATAACAATAACGATGTGTTTATAACCCAAGAGGAGGAGAATTAGAATGGAGGGAGGTTTACGGAAATGCCCCTCGGATACGAGTTAAATACGGTTTTTGGGTAGAGGGCAATGTGTAATAAAGTCGAGTGTTTTGGGGACTTTTTATGATGACCGAACGGCAAGAGATGCGCTCTGTACGAAAGTGGTGATGTGGCGGACGGAGGAGGTCGTTTAAAGCCGCGTCAGCATTTTCTTGAGGTCCATATCACACACTGTGGGGCCCAGCCTCACATTACTTCGGCTGGGCCCCGTTTTGTTTCCTGAATTATCGCCAAGTCCTCAACTGCCAGTCTCTCTCTCTCTTCTCTCTCCCCGCCTTCCCCCACCCCGTTTGGCCCTTCTGCCTGATTA
>JAVXUO010002708.1:0-290339 GCA_033065855.1 Escallonia rubra | reverse complement strand
AAATGTTAATACTGCCCTTATTCTATATATACATTATACTATATACATATTCAAATTGGCGTCTTCATCTCTCCAACTCTTATAGTTCTCCAAATCTTCTCTACCTACCCCGTTATCGCCCCTTCTTTTCCCCCACCCCTTCGTTGCCCCTTTCCTCCCCTCACCATGTTGCCATTACATCCCTTATCCCACCCTACACTACGACCCTTCCGTGACCCACCGCACAGCTCACCTCTTCCCTAACCTTATCCCATCGCCACCATATCCCTCATCTCGACGTGCCGACTTGCTCTCTACCATAGTCACAATCATGGTATTAGATCTATCACCATCATTACATTGACCTATTGGTGGACATGGTGGGTTCGACGATCATTGGGTTTTAACAATCAATTTGACAGTTGGGTGGGAACGATGACGGGGTTGAGGTAAGTGGTTGAATATGAGATTTTGGTGGAAGTAGAGAAGTTGATGTGAGTGTGTATGTGTGTGTGATGAGGTGGAGTTGATGGTGTTTGGTGGTGGTTGATGAGGGGTCATGGTGTAATGCCCGAAACATTTTTAGTAGTATTATTTTTTTTTCGGGCCAAAATAAAAAATTTATTAGCGACAAACTCTTACTTAGCATTGATACTTTTATTAGAGCGACTTATAAAGACAATTGGTGTAGCAAGCGACGCAACAACCCGTTAAAATTTTCTTTTTAGTACATAAAATATCATAAATAATTTTTGGGCCTTTTGATAATAAGAGGAAACTTCGTGTAAAAGTTAAACTAACTAACAAAGAATAAGGGGGCTTTTGGTAATTCTTTATATTGGTAGTTATAAAAAACCATCCGACCCTAATAATAACCTCTCCAGCATTTCGGTTCACGGCAAGGGACATTGAGAGAGAGATTAGAAGAAGGATCAAAGAATTTTCGGCGAGATTCTGGTAAGCTTCTAGCCTTTCTCCTCTAGGTTATTTACGGGGTTCATAGGGTTTTAATCAGGGAAGTGAAATGATGGAAAACCGAACAAGTCATAGCCATGGTGGCTGTGACTATATATCTCACAGGTATGTTTAAAGAATGGGAGAGGAAACCGTGAAAAGGGTGGGATTTATGTGTGTGTTTTAAACCATTTGTATGTGATATTGCATGAGTTAGATGAAAGGAAGGGTTTCGGATAGGGAAAAACCATGGTTGTCATGGGTATAGATATTTCAGCGCAGCCTTGGTTTATCGAGAGAAGCACAACGAGAACAGCCTTGGAGGAAGGAGAAGAGGCTGTCGTGAAAGGTTGACGGATGCCGTGAGGATTGTTTAGTGTGATATGATGTGGGTTTTGGAAATCTGTAGTAACAGGTGTGAGTTGCGGTAGAAGAGCACCACTGTCGTGAGGCAGTGGGCTAAAAAACAAGACTGTCGTGAGGCAGTGGGAATGGCATAGTAAGCGTGGGTGTGTGCGTTAGTGTGTGCGGTGCGTGAGTTATGCTGTGTGTGTGTGTGTGTGTGTGTGAGCTATGTTCGGGTGTGTGAGTGTGTGTATATTGTGAGTGAGTGTAATATCTCGAACTTCGAGAGCTGTTCAAAATAACCATCCGTGCTCTGAAAAATAAACGGTCAATAAATTTGAGCAATGCTCGAGTATTAGTATAGTATTGGAGCTTAAAAGATTTTTGGGACAAAAATGTAATTTTTGAAATTTTTAGCGTTATTTTGTAAACTTGAAAATTTTTGGGGGTATAATTGTAAATTAATATTTTTAGTGATGAAAAATAATAAAATAAGTGATAGTATATGTTTTAGTGACATTTAATTAAATTAATAGAGATTACAATAAATTTAGTGCCTAGATACAAGTACACAAAGTTAGGGGCCTATTTTACAAATCTTGAAAAAATGGTATAGGTGTCAAATTTGGGAGAATTTTCACAATATGGATGACACCTCCTACTTATTCTACCTGATGACTAACCCAATTAAATATAAATTAGTGGATTAAATAAGATGGGAACAATTAGAAAATAAGAAAAAGGAATTTGAGGGGAGGAAAATAGAAATAAGGAAAATTCGACAAAAGAAAGAAAAGAGCAAAAGAAGAAACATAGCAAGGGAGAAGAGAAACACAGAGCTTCGGGTAGGAGAAAGAAATGAGAGAGGAAGAAAGAGAAAGAAAAAGGAGAAAAAAAGGAATTGGGGGAAAATCCATGAAGGTAGTCTCCCTAATTTTCATGTTAGTGTGTGATTTTAGTGTGTCTATTGTGTGAAGTGGGTGTGCCGTGTGTTAACATGTGTGTGTTTCAGTGTGTGTTTAGGTTTGTAGTGGAGTGGGTTTGTCATGGAAATGGGTTTGTAGGTGTGTTAATAGGAATAAGGATGGCTGCCGAAGGACAGGGATGGTGAACAGTAGCCATTTAGGATATTTTAAGTCTTGAAATCAAAAGTGTCGCTAAAGATAATTTTATTCCAGCAAATTTTTTATGAATTTTTAAAACATGTTTATAATTTTATTTGGACAAAGTGCAAAACAGTAACCCCTATTATTTGTACGAGACCTACAACTGAAATGTTTTGAGAATTTTTTATGTTCACGAAGGATGTTAAATTAGGGTATCGGTTAAAAAGAATTATCAAATTATTTAGCATAGCAAATCAAGCTATTTTAATCTGAAAGTTTTATAAAAACCTTATTTTCTTGATATGATTCATTATCTAAAATTTCATGCCATTCTGAGGCTGATAGGTAATTTTAGCGAAATTGACTTTTGAGCGCTCGGTCCGGACACCGGTTCTGGATTTTCGGGCGAAAATTTTCCAAAATATTTTTTAGGGATAATTGCATAAAATACCCTTGTGGTTTGAGATAATTGCAAAATGACCCCTCTTGTTACAAAAGTTGCAGGAAGACACCTGAGCTTACAAAGGTGTTCTATCATAAAATTTCCGTAACGGAATGACGAAAATGTCTAAGTTGCCCCTCTATATAATTTCGAAATGCATCAATTTTTTCATTTATAAGTTTTTCATTTCTAAGTTGTGACTTCCAAAGGCATAAAAAATTGGTGGTAAACCCAACTGCACCTAGGTGTGCAACTTGGGCCAGGTAACCTGTGGACAACCCGTGCCAGCCCGCAAAAATATGGGCATGGACTTATTTTTGTAGTAACTGTGGTGGACATGTGCTTAAAATTTTGGCCCGTAAAAAATATGGGCTAGACATGGGCAAATGTTTCTACAAGCCCGTCCAGCCCATGGGAAAACCAGCCTGTCTAACTATATAATATATATATAATTATTTTGTTTCCTTTACTCATTAAAAACTGTGGATCACATAAGTCTATGCAGTCTCGACCCACAAACTCTTAACCTAATAGAATACTACTATATTTATTTTTTGTACTTTCTGAACTCTCAGCCCCCACTTCGACAAAGTCAAAGCTTCAAAGCGAAAGGTATGCTCATATTTTTGTCTTATTTTTCTGAACCAGGTTGAGCAACGGTTTCCACTTTTGTTCATGTTTAAAGACCTTTGAAGACTTTACATTTTCTACTTTATTTCTTATTATAGGATTAGAGATTCTTATCTTTTTCTCTCTCATTATGTCCCAAATAGTTGTTTCCATGCTTATATTTAAGTTTTATTTTAGATTTTAATGTACTTTATTTCATTATCATGACTAAATTGTATAGTTGGATGGTCAATAATATGTTTTGGAATCGTTTTTTTTTTAAAGTAATTCTTAACCATGGACAACTCGTGGACAGCCCGCGTCCAGCCCGTGTCCACCAAAATTTTGATGGGCTTGACGTGGACACATATTATTTGGCCCGTAGATGGGCTGGGCTGGATATGGGAACGACTTTTGGAGAGTGGGCTGGTCATGATCTAACCCTTGGGCCCGTCCAGCCTGCCCAAGTTGCACCCCTAACTCCACCTAGGTTCATCTCAATCCATCCAAAGACATCAGAAGATTTAGGATTTTTTGTGGTGGGTGCTTAAGGCTAGTGGCGGTGATGCAGTAAGAGTCTAGGCTCGATCGCAGCGAGACTGGCGGCGGCGCAGCAAATGGCTGGGCTCAATCGCGGTGGGGCTGGCAGCGACATAAGTTAGGATTGATTGGGCTGTCTCGAACGGTAACGACACCATATGTGACTGATTTACCCGGATCGATTGGACAAACTCAGATCTAGGGTTTAAATCGCACAATGCGATTTGAAACCCTAGATCTTAGTTTGTGCGATTACGGTTCGGTGCAACCGGACGGTGATGGCAGCTGCGGCATTGGGTGCCGGTTGTGGATGGCACCGGTTGTAAATCTAGGGTTTGTTGTTTGAATGGTGGACAGGGTTAGGAACATGGTGGGTGATTGGGGCTGGTTGCGGTGGCGTAAGTGTCGGGGTGATGAAGGGGCTTTCGCCGACAGCGCAAGGTAGCGGGGCTGGCGGCTGACGGGAAATGAGATGTCAGTGGTTGACGGGAAATTTAGAGGAGCAGGTGGGCTCGGTGTCATCCGCTGGTGCAAGTGGAGGCGTCCAAGGTGGGTGGTGGCAGATGGGGCAATGGCGGCTAGGGTGGTGGTTGGCAAAGGTGGCGGCTAGGGTTAGGTTTTGGTGAAATTGAAGAGATAAAAAGTGAGGGTATTTTTGTCTTTTTAAAGTATAATTTTTTTACTAAACCTATTTTTAAAGAGCGTGAAGAGCACGCTCTGTTAATTTAGATGATTTGTCAAACAGTTGCAACGAAATAAGCACTAGAGGGAGGTCTTTGTAATATTTGTAACAACATGTGTGTTTTTGCAACTACCCCAAACCACAGGGATATTTTACGCAATTATCCTTATTTTTTAACCCAAAAATGACTTCGAGATACTTAAAATAGTGTTTTAAGATGTTTTTGAAATTTTTTCGGTGCTGGAAACTCCCAGGGGATATTTTGGTAATTTACCACCCGTATGGTGTATTTTGGTAATTTTACGTGTAAAAGGTATTTTTTTTTGCATAAATTCACATATAATAAGGATATTTTGATGATTTTACTTATGAGAATAACGTTTTGGTGATTTAGGTATGAGATGGGGTGTTTGGGTAATTTTACCCAATCCTAAGAGTATTTTGGTAATTTCCACACTCGGTGGTGACCTGAGTGAAAGCACATAGTTAAGTGCCTAGGATTGATTTATTGTTGATTGGTTTGTTCAGATACGATAGAAGGCAACTAAGATCAGATTAAGAGAAAAACTTCAGGATTCGGTTAATGGTTCTGTAAGTGACCTGCTGATTCAACTAGTGTTTCTATAAAGCATATATGCTATTTACTTTTGATACACTGTTTATCAGCTATGAACTATTTTGGCTACGTTACCTGCTTTTGCCTTGGAGAAAAGAATTTTGTCAAAAAGTTTATGGCGATGCTTATTTTCTTGTTAAAAACTGGACCAGCATGTAGATGTTATTTTGTTTGAAGTTATAATGAATTTTGGATTTGAAGCGCTTGGTGCAAATGAGATGTTTGGGTGTTGATCTATTATGATTATGAAATGTTCGGAAAATTATTGATATGTTGTGAGATGGTTTGACCATCAATGATTGAAAGATTATATTGTGATAAACGGAAAGGTGATTTTTGCTTACTCAATTGTCGTGTCCCACATCTAACGGGGGAAAGTTAGATTGTGGACCCTTGTCAACAGGGAGTTGTATGTTGACGTAATGCGCATTACTACTTTAAGTGGTCGCTCCTGCTTCCACTGTGATTATTATCCTAAGATATGATTTCGTGTCCAAGTCAGTGGGACGATGTAAGCTGACGGGTCCAAGTCAGTGGGACCAAACGCTGATCGCAACATATTGTTTGAGCCGGTGTTTGGTTGGAACAGTTTGGTGATGACATTTTTGGGTTAACTGATTTTTATGCCCTTAGATTTGTTCCCTTTATTCTATTACGTTTCACATAATGATTTCTTATAGAAGTGATTATTTACTCCGTGATTTCATTTCTTAAAATTGCTATATTGTAACCTGAGTTATTATTTTGACGTACTATGGTCCAGCTAGTTGGATCACTGGTTACTTACTAAGCACGTGAAAGCTCATTCCTTACTTATCATTTCAGGTTAAAAAGTAGGGCAAGGATGACGAGCGTGGGAATAGAATTAAGAGTGGAGATCTAGAAACTACACTAGATGACGTTGAATCCTACACTAGGTGCTATCGTAAGAAGGATTGTAATGAGTTTGGGCATACAGTTATATATGGAGTTGTAGTTGGGTTTCAAGTAGTGTTCTTGTTGCCTTTTGGGACAAGTTCATAATTGTTGATAAATGTTTTTTTGTATTAAGATTAGAACTGAAGTTTTATTTTTGGAGTTGTATAAGATTCAGTTTCCGCTGTAGTTGTATTGATTTTAGTGAGTAAGGCCTGGCAGAGCCCTTGGTGGGAGCCAAATGGGTCTGCGACCAGTCACGAACCTGGTTCACAGGCTCACTCTTGGGTTCGGGTCGTGACAGTCGGTGTGTGGGTGTGTATACAATGTGAGAGTGTTGTGCAACAGTGTGTGTATATATGTGTGCGTGCGTGAGTCATGCATTGAGGATATATTGGTGTAAGGTTGTGTGGTATTATGGATGTAAGTGGGGTTGAAGGTAGTCCGCGCAGAGAGGGAGAGAAGGAAAAAGTGAGTTCAATTATTGAACATAAAAGTGTCGCTAAAGGAAAATTTTCTTAGGTAGGTCCTTTCCTAATTTTTTTTTATATATCTAGGAACTTATTCTGGTGAAGTTCAAAAGAGTAACTCATAATATTTTTTTAAAATAACCTGGAAAATGTTTAGATTTTTTTGAGCTTGGCAAGCATGCTAACTAATTTTATTTGAACAAGGGATTTTGGGTTATTTTAAAATAGTAAATTAAGTTATTAAATTCTAAAACTTTTACAATAATTATGTGTAGCTAAGATAGTATGTTTCCAAAGTTTCGAAAGTTTTTAAATTTTTTTGCTAGTTTTAACGTTGTTAGTGGAGTAGCGCTCGATCAGATATCGCTTAGCGCGCTATTATTACAACAGTTTACTAAGATATTTTTAAAGACCAATTCCAAGCAGATTTAGGCAAAGTGAAAAACTAAAATTCCCATTATTCTAGCGAGGCCCTCGACGTGAAATTTTCTGAGATTTTTCTAGCCATGGGAAGGGTCTCAAATGATTCATTTTTTAAAACATTTTTTTTTAATTTATTTGGTATAGTGAACAAAATTATTTTTAGCCTAGAATTTTACAGTGATCTAAAATTACTGTGACTCTTGAGTATCTGATATTTCGTGGCATTCCGGTGCTGTTTGATATATTTTGAAAACATGAACATTAGCCCTCAAATTAAAGAGCGGTTTAGGGTTCCGAGCGGAAAATTCTCCGAAAGGCCATTCTTGTCCGAAAAGCCCACCTAGTTATTTAAAAAAAATTCTCTTTGGTTATATCTAGGTATGTAACGGTACGTTAGGTGTCGGGGGTAAATAATTTTACCGAAGTTAAGGGATAGTTTGGTAATTTTACATCCATGGGAGAAACTTAATACTTAGGCATGCTCGAGCGGCGATGAATAACACCCATGTGGTTTGTTATTTAGGTTTCGATAGACAAGAGTTAGAACCGACTGTTGAGCGAGCACAAGAACCAGCTATTGGGCGAGGTAAGTACCCTACCATATTCCTCCTCATACCCTATTTGAAATTTTTTATGTATTGTATACTGTTTTTAGTCAAATGAAAGTTTTAAAGTACTTTTATTGCATCTGTGTTCGTGATGAGAATTTGAAATAGAATGCCATGGAATTATGTGTGAGTAAATGAACTATGTTTCGGTACATGTTGAATGAGATGATAATTTGACTAGGTTATTGTGCCCCATATCCACGGGGGAAAGTGGATTCCGAGTCCTGATCAACGGGACCATATGTTGACGCACAGTACTGTTGCACCGTGGTTCGTCATTGCGTCCACATTTTGTTATCCCGGGTGGAGGAGGGATTCTGGGTCCTAGTCAGTGGGACCATACGCTGACCGCAGTATACCAAGTTATGAATAACTGTGACAGTTCTTGATGAACCTTCTTTTTGATTATATTCCATTTCGAGATTTCTCTTACTGCTAGTGCATATATGTATGTAGATATGTTGACTAAAATTTTATTTTAGTAACATTAAATTCCTAATTTTGAAAAAGGAAAACCATGGCATGCTTAAGACTTTGAAACCTATTTTAGGGATATGGTATGTGTATTTACTGGGCCCCCAGCTCACCCCTTTTATAAATGTTTTCAGGTGATCACTTAGATGAACCCGAGTACTATGAGGGTAACGAGGATGGAGATGCTCGTTAGGAAGTTAATTTAAGCCTTTTGAGAGAATGTAGTTCTACTTTATTTATGTTCGAGAATTGTTTGAAGCTTAGATCTTCATGGGATTTTTGATGATTTACGTTAGTCAGTTATGGAGGAATTTAGTAGAGAATATTTTTGGAAAAATCTTTGGGTATCACTCGAAGTCTTATTAAGAGGTTTAGTTAAATGCATGGCTCTAAAATTGTATACAGGTTTTAAATACGGCCTGGTAGAGCCCTGAATGGATGTCTGAATGGGTCTACGGCCAGTCATGGATCTAGCTCACGGACCTACCTGTGGGTTCGGGTCGTGACACATGGTGCTGCCTTGGTGATGGGATGGTGTCGAGGTGCTGGGCTAACTGTCAATAGTTGTGTTGTCGTAATCATTGGAGATGGCTCACCATTATCTCTGCCCACCACCAGTTGAGTTATGGCTGCAAATCGGTAGGTTATGATTGGGAGTTTGTGGTGAGGGGCCGTCACGATGTGGTTGTGGGCTTGCACTGGCAGATTTCGGATGTTGATGATGGCCGCATGGTGGCAGAATTTGGAGGTTGATGATGGCAGCACGATGGAGGTTGATGATGGTGGTTGCGGCAGTAGTGTTCATGAAGATGAAGTGGGGGAATTTATTCTCCAAATCATGGGTAATATGGACATTTTTTTTAAAATCCTTATGTATTTCATGACTTTGATTGGTCAGCAGATATAACTGTTATTTGTACAAACTAATGCACATATGTGTAATTTCACCCTAACCTCATGATATGGGTGTAATTAACCCTGTTTTTTTTATGAAAAATAAACTAGAAATACACTTATAACACTGTAAGAGAACATTTGTATAATGAGCAGATAGTCATCAACTGAAAAATAGCTAACTACGATTCTTATATTAAAAGTAATATAGACCAATTATCTTATTAAAAGCATAAGAGAGAAATGAGAGTGTGGCAGCTGTGAGAGAGGAATTGTAAGGTTAATCGCTTGGTTTTCTAAGTGGTAGGATTTTGGGTATAAAGAACAGATTGTAAAAACTATTTGAAATTGGTTAAACAATCAAACTTTTTCATTTACACTAAAGTTAAATCACTTTGTAATTAGAGGAATTGGGTTACCAAATTAACTGATGCATTTCAAAGTATTGTCAATATACTGTATTTCCACTTTCTAGTTTCTGGTGAATAAAAACCGATAGTTATCTCATAAAAAGTAACAACTACCTACCCTTGTTGTTAGCTCCCTAAGTTCATTCAAATACTCAATGAATGAACCCAGAGCATACGCTCAATGTCACGTCCTGTCATATTATTGAAAAATAATCCAGATTTTTGAAAGATTGTGCCTTCTCCCGCCAAATAGGATCTCCACGTGCCTTCTCCCAAGTGGGGTTGGCCGGCCTTCCTTCCCAAGAAGGTTGACTTGTGCCTTTCGCTCGAGGGGTCGGCCAGTCCTTTACGACCACTTTGCTTCCATGCCTTTTTTTTTTGTAGAAACGCAGAATAGCATAGATAAACATAAGTGTTTTTCACCCAAAGGTGAATACAGAAAGCATAGTGCAGCTTTACACAGAAGACTCCACCGAATCTTTAATACAAGAGTTAAAAAAACAGCTAGTGATCTGGATTCCTTGAGCTGAGGCGATGTGACTTTGTCAAAATTAAACTGGTGAAAATCAGATAATAAGTAGCAAAAGTCGTACATTATCGGTGCAGTGGGTGCCTTTCTTCTAACCTATGAAAATTTTAGCACCGTTTTCACCCGTGAGTGCCTTGGCACCTTGCTTTGGGCACCCCATAACCCCACATGTATAGCCTTTTCTCATTTGAGACTTTGGTTGGGTCACCAACATGTCTTTGAGACTTTTGTACTTAACCATATCTTGGCTCTTGGGGGCTCTACAACCCATCCATGCATCGCTGCGCCCTCTGCGCTTAAGCGTCGGCTTTATGCTACGTGCCCTAGCATTAATCCATCGTGGTGCCCATGCACCATTTCTGAGTTACATGCCCCCGGCGCAACACCTGTTGCCATGTATATTCAATCTCCGTAACATAACCACTTTTTTGCAAACTCCCGTCGTGCCTATGTGACGTGCCACTGCTACCACATGTTACTAACACGCCTCTGTCATTAGTCCTTATCTTCACTGCACCCTAAGCCCTTGCCCTTGGTCCTGAAACATACTTCAATCCACTCTTTAATGGGAGTGACATTTTGAGGGGCTTGACTCATATATACTACTCTGGCATAAAGACCTTTTTTCCAGGACGGGTTAATTCTTTGATATACTATCTTTACTTGGGCGACTTGCGTGACACTAAGCATGTTTAAGCTTTGATCCATCATTCACATCACCCGTGATCATAGATACCGATAATATCATGCATTCAAGTCACTTATGAGAAGTGAGTAGGTCTCTAGAGGCCATTGCCCCTGGTCTGTCTGGCATTGCGACACAGACTTCCCCACCACTATCGAATTCTTCGTGTCTCTTGACGCCACTGTGAGACTTAATAAAGGTGTTGGATTGGTGGCTAATTCAAAGACGTTCTCTAGCCACGATGGCATAACCTTTTTACACAGACAAAGTGAAGTTGTGCAGGGCAAACCAAGTATAACGATCTAACGTCAGTACAATGAAACACTGGCACATGGTGCACACTCGGTGTATTCACTTCGAAGGAGCACCATGTCACTTGATGCAAGACACTTTCAATTGTCTGTACGTTGTAGATTTGGAATGCATATGCACGACAACGCACTTCATTTGCACACTTTACTTTCTCAATCTAGAACTTCATATGTAAAGAATTCTAGATACATAAAGAATATGAGCATTGAACTTGTGGCTGTCACTTCCTTACTCACTCTGCGCATTTGCCCTCGCAACGCTTCCACTTATGAGGCTCTGTCTAGGTTGCCCCATTTTCTGCCCTTGCTTTATCCCACACTATCACATTGCGAAGCTGACTCAGACTACACTCCTTGTAACATCACCACGTGTACAACAAGCCCATTTCTTTAGCATTGACCTTACTTTTTGAATCGTCGAAAAGTTACCTACGAAAGTTCTTTTTTGCTAGAAACAAGCAAAAGAAACAAATAACACGTTTTATCGACGAGCTAAGGGATAAAAAAAATTTCTTTTATTTTATACGCCGTTCGTCTAAAAAAATTGATCATATTTTCTTTTTGAGCTGTCGCAGAAAAGTTGATCACTTTCAAAATTAAGAAAGATTTTGTAGGTATTTTTTCATGTTTACCCTTTTAAAACTTGTTTTATTCTATTTTCTCTCTCCACATTTAATCCCTCCACCAATACATTTTTCTTTGTCTCTCGGGATAGAATGAAAAACTTATAAATATATGATTCATGTCCTAAATAAACATGCAAGTCAAACACGATCAAATATTTTGGACAGAGTCAGTCTCAAGCAAAACACAAAATGCATGGTGAGTGATATAACTTTTGGGAGAGGGTACTTGTAACGACCCATTTTAACGGCTTCAAACATTTCCATTTTAGACCTAGCCAGATACAGAGGACTTCCTTGAGACGGCGCCATTGATTCCTCACGCCACTTACTTTTGGGTCTTGGCCTCAGTTTTCAGGTCTTTGGTGTACCAGTCGGCCTTCATTATACAGTATTTCATTTTCTCGCGCATACCTAATATGTTTCAAAATCATGGGCTACGACGGAAGAAAATTTACCAAGACAATGTTCACAGAGGTCAAACAAAAGATCTTCTCTGTTACTCTTATATATGACCATGGCCAGATTCAAGTAAAACAGCACAGATGACTAGTACATTTCTTGTGCATTCTTAAAGCCATTCGGGACTACAGCCTTAGATCATCAACTTGAAAAGTTCCAACAGAGCAAAATAGCAAAGGCTCGCTAACTGGATACCACTAACTGCTGCTTTATTTATCCTTACACTACTTTACATCTCTGATCCCCGGCATACAGATTACACAAGAGCCGAATATATACACAACTGGCATGAGGAGATGCAGGATGAAGAACTTTTGCACCCTACAAGAAGTTGATGGAGACTTCCTTTGCTTAGACTTGGACTCCTATCCTTTGTGCAACCTGCAGCAGGAAATGCAATGGCTCTCATTCTTATAGGATTTTTGACTAGATAACGCTGTTACATGTATTAACAGTTGGGAAGCGCGTGGCTCCTTTTACAACTTGACCGACCAGAATTGGGACAACAACGAACTAGATAAACTTGCCAGGTTTCAAAATTAAGCGACAAGCGTACTCTGATCCCCGAGTCACAGATGATGTAGAAAATAACAAACATCAAAAAGTATTGCCTCTGCGCGAGAACACATATACCAAAAGAAGGGCAGGGAAAGGGAAACTTTAACTGATTCTGGTCAAGTATCAAAGAGTATGGAGGGGAGACGGTCTGGGGGGGGAGGAGGGAGATAGAGTTCCAAACATTTGTTACGTACAGATCACCAGTAGATATTACCAGTTGTACAAGTGTGTTCATGGTTTGTGTTATTACAAGCGTCATGAATAAATTGGGTGGATGGGGTAATCATAAAATGTTATTTATAGTATTTAAGCCTTCAAAGTCTGTATTCCTAGTACTATCGAGTTGAATAACCTTCGCATGTATGCGATTATACAGTGTAACATGTCCCAACTGTTTAGGAAAGTTACAGTTTCAATAGGGCAAGATCATCAGATTAGTGGATTCTTTTCTGCATTCCCACTGTTCCACTATAAGAGTCTCATTATTAGGTGTCCTTTCTCTCCCCCTCCCTTTTCTTTTTTTTTCTCCTCATCCTTTTTCTCTAGGATTTGCCAGAAAGCACATTGCATTTAAGTAGAATTGTAACATGCGGTTTATATTGCAATTAAAGTGAACATGCAGTTTCTGACAAAAGGAAAGAGTACAAAACATGCAGATGAAATGTGAATTCATTAAATACCTCCTTGAAGGAGTAAACATCACTTCCCCAGAGCCAAGCGTCGCAACCTGCATCTCTGGCACCCCATATATCATTCCGACGATCATCCCCAACATGAACAGCATCCTCAGGTTCTACTCCTAACAGCTCACAAGCTTTGAGAAAAATCATAGGGTTTGGCTTCTCTGCTGCAACCTGTGAGATGGGGACAGACTTGAAAATCTAGAAACTGGGCAACCCAAAGGCAAAAGTTAATTGTAGTGTCGCTGTCACTTACTTCGGCTGACACTGCCACAGCATCAAACCAGTGGTCACAATTCAGAGCTCTCAACAGAGGTCTTAATCTCGTGTCAAAGTTTGACACAACAGCCAATTTTACGCCCGCTTTTCGAAGGGCTTTAAATACTTCCTCAGCATTTGGATCGCAGAGATGCCAGGCCTTTTATTAAAAACAACAAAAAATAAGTTTTGGAGTAAAATATTATGAACAGGAGTAACATAGTGACATAGCAGCTTGGAAGAAAATGTCTTGCTTATCACACCTAAGATAAAATACAAGCAAACAATCGAAACACAGAAGCAGGATAACGTCTTAGCAAATGGCAAGTAACGAAAAACTTAAGCAAGCCTACCTTTTCAGTGGTATAATAGTTGTACAGTTCCTCAAAGTACTGAGAGTCCGAACAGCCAGTTGATGAACTGACTATATATTGCCAGAATGGTCTCCCATCATCCACAAATCTGTAGATACACAAGTACTTATCTTCAAAAATTGACCACACTAATATCAGATGAAAAGAGAAATGCATTAAAAATACTTGTGGGAAAAATAATTTCACAGGAATCAATAAGTGGTCTGCTTACAAGACACTAAAAGTAAAATTTATCAATTCATACACAGGTCCACAAATGATTCATGTTTCATGAACTTGATTAAAAGAACATCAGAAAGCCCCAATCTAGCAATCTGAACAACCATGGGCAGTTGCACAAACAGATTTAGCATAAAAAGAGTTAAATAAAGCAATCAGTGCAGTAGTAGTTAATGGAGCTTTTGGAAACTAAAGGGGCAAACTTTTACACTTCCTTACAGGCTTACCATTTCAGGATGGAAGTTGTCACATAAATTACCAGAGGATCCATTTTAATGCTAAAACTTCTCGGCTGAATGAACGTTTGATGTCTCTATTACACATAGAATCTGTCGACTGGGCTTGTCTTGAAACTACTACACAATATAACTAGCACACAACATAACTAGCACACAAAGGTCTTGTTCCTTACAATTGTTTCATGAACTCAAGTTACTAGACATACATGCTAGTGGCGCATCTGATGAGAGGTGCCAGACACATGCCCTGGCTTTATCCTCGTGTGGCTGTTCTTCACGGGTCTTTGATAGATTCATGAAGTCCAGGTAATTGAGAATGTTATAGAAGGTAAGACCCGAAGTATCATCGCTTAACCATTATGCACCTATATAGAGAGATCACCTAGCTTTTTGTCATAGGATAAGAAAGGTGAAGAAAGAAGGTACAGACCCCAAGTATCATCGCTTAACCACTGGGTAGCTCTTCCGATTATACGAAAGAAGTAGTAAAGCAATGACGTTTGCAAATTTTGGGATAGAGTCAACTAACTAAAAGAGATTGATACAAGTGACAGTTGGTCTCAGTTGATTTGTAATCCTCAACCCCTTCCCCTCCAGCACCAAAAGACACAAAAAGAACAACAAGAAATATGCTGACTAACTGTTCAGAGACTACTTCCATAGCCGTGACTATGTTTAGTGAGGAAATTTGTTCAGACTTGCGAGTGAGCAACCCAATGATTCATAACCTTTGTATGCGGAGGAATCATAGACCTCTGGTATCATATACGAGTCCCTTCAAGAAGTAACTCGTCAAGCCTCTGATTTATGGTAATTTTTCAAGCATCGATACAAATCATATCCACGTGATAAAGGAAAGTTCTACGGGACTAATACCCCCGCCCTTAAATAAATGTCCTCCTTTCTATTTCTAGTTGCCCCAAAATAAATGAAACACTTTGAAAAGTTAGGCACTTATTAATGACAGTTTTCCAGATAAACCGGTATTGGCTAAGAACTAGGGGTCAAATGAGACTCTTTCCAACATGTTATGCATTAATTGCTGGTAACTACACAAACAATATCGTAAGAAACATCATTAATAGGGGTAGCACTGAAAATATAAGCAACTGAGTCTCTCATTTATCGTACTCAAGTAGTTCTCCTCAAACTGGGTCTCAAGAGGACACTTATTTAGGTACAAACGGAGTTCTATTTAAAGATGTGAACTAAGTGCCGAATCGGCAAAACTGGTTATCATATCAAAGGAGAGTTATGATTTGTTAGCTAATAAATACACCACTTTGCAAGAAGATAAAGTCGCTTTTCCATATTATATAACGAAACAAATCAACACTAAAGGGAGAAAAAAAAAAAAAAAAAATGGTCGTGCTAATGCAATTATTGGGCATATATCTATCAAAATAACGAGAGGAAACAGAATGAATGGGTTAGAACAAGAAGTCACCTTAGTCGAGATTTTCCCCAGGGCTGCTCATAAGCTCTCCTGTATCTGTTCAGTATCTCACCTTCAGAATACTGCACCCCATACTTCTCCCCAATTTCTCTATAAATCTACAACACAAACAAAACATCATCTCAAGAAACCCCCAAAACGGGCACGCTTAATTGGGAATGCAAATCCAATAAAACTAAAGAAAGAACGAGAAATTATCAAGGGCAACTAAAATGAGAGAGAGAGTGGAAACAATTTTGCTCCGAACTGCGCTACAAATTTCAGTAACGCTTAGGCTACATTTGCCAAATTAGTGGCAGCACATTCTCGCTGAAAGTGTTGCCAGACGCGTCACTAATGAGGTTTAGCGATGATTTTTTCTCACTAAACAGAGGGCTGGAGAAAGTTTAGGAGTTCAGTTCCAAAGCAAAAATTTGTTCAAGATCAAACCGGGTTTCTTTCCAAAAGTGGATTGACAAAGGGAATAATTGGTAAATCCACACCAAAAAAAAACCGTTGGAGAGTGAGAAAGAGCAGATATAGATAGAAGAACAAAAACCAACCTGAGCCATGGGCTGAGAAGGAACAACAAGGGTGCCAACAGCATCAACAAACAGCGCCTTGTGCGTGATCCCACCGTACAGAGCTCTCCTATACTCCTCATAATCCTTCAATCCCACCCACCTCGAGCCTAACACCTCCGAATCCAAAGAAGACGCCGAGGCCGAGGAGGAGAATGACCCGATACCTGCAGACGGGTCGGCCCGAATCTTGCTCACAACCCCATTACAGCAAGACCCAGAAAGGAAATCAGGCTTTTTGTGTGTCACAGAGCTCAGAATTCTACCGATCTTGGTCCACGTCGCCATTGTGGCCAATTTTTCAGCTTCGCTTCATGTTCGCAAACACAATTCTTATACTAAATCTTTGTTGAATACCATGAAACGAATTATATTACAAATATTTCTCCGCGTTTTGTCTCTGGTATTTTGGTTTCTTCGAGTGGGTTGAATGGAAACGATGGGCACTATAACAATAACGATGTGTTTATAACCCAAGAGGAGGAGAATTAGAATGGAGGGAGGTTTACGGAAATGCCCCTCAGATACGAGTTAAATACGGTTTTTCGGTTGAGGGCAATGTGTAATAAAGTCGGGTGTTTTGGGGACTTTTTATGATGACCGAACGGCAAGAGATGCGCTCTGTACGAAAGTGGTGATGTGGCGGACGGAGGAGGTCGCTTAAAGCCGCGTCAGCATTTTCATGAGGTCCATATCACACACTGTGGGGCCCAGCCTCACATTACTTCGGCTGGGCCCCGTTTTGTTTCCTGAATTATCGCCAAGTCCTCAACTGCCAGTCTCTCTCTCTCTCTCTCTCCCCGCCGTCCCCCACCCCGTTTGGCCCTTGTGCCTGACTATTAGTATAACATTTCGAAGTACAAATAAACTTTTTGAAATGTGAAAATGGATATATATATATATATATATATATATATATGGGCCCGATCCACACCCACCGGTGGAGAAAAAAATTTTCTCCACCCAACCGCTTGTAAGACAAGCGGTTGGCTACTGTGTCATTTTCCCGTGGGCCCCACCACAAAAAGCCCAACCGCATGTAAGAGAAGCGGTTGGGCATGATTATTTTTTTGGCATGGCCCACCATAAAAAACCACTCCACCCAACCGCTTCTCTTATACGCGGTTGGGAAAAAAAAAAATTTTGTCCAACCGCTTCTCTTAGAAGCGGTTGGTAACCCCTTTTTTTTTTAACAAATTTTTAAACAACCAACCGCATCTAAAACAAGCGGTTGGTGGCTTTAATTTTGGGCGGCTCCCACACAAAACTTTTCAACTTTTTTGATTGGCTGCAAACACAAAAAAAAAAACTTCGAGCCAAGGCTGCCACGTGGCATCATCCGCGCCTGCCACGTGGCCCAACCGCGTGAAGGGACGCCGGTTGTTGCCGCGTGGCATACACGCGCCTGCCACGTGGCCACCACGCGCCTGCCACGTGGCCAAACGCGGGAAGGTGCGCCTGGGCGGTGCCACGTGGCATCTTCAGCGTCTGCCACGTGGCATCTTCAGCGTCTGCCACGTGGCCCAACCGGGTGAAGGGACGCCGGTTGGTGCCACGTGGCCTCTTCAGCGTCTGCCACGTGGCCCAACCGCGTGAAAGGACGCCGGTTGTTGCCGCGTGGCCTCCACGCGCCTGCCACGTGGCCAAACGCGGGAAATTGTGCCTGTTGCTACGGTGGCGGTGCCACGTGGCCTCCCCCGCTCCTGCCACGTGGCCCAACCGCGTGAAGGGTCCCCGCGGGTTGCCCTCTCCTTCTGCCACGTGGCGCCCCTCCCCCCACGCGCCTGATGGCTCCCCGTGACTGTCCTTCCTCCCCGTGACTGTCCTTTTTTGCAGAGTCTTTTTTTTTTTTCTGCCACCACTCACGGGTTTTTTCTGCAGACACGAACCCTCTTTTTTCTTCTCTCTTCCTTTTTCTTCTCTATTTATAATCCCCTCCCCCCAACCATTCTTCTCCACATTTCTGCTCTCCTCCGAATTTTTTCTCCACAAACCAAAAAATTTTAGCGCTAGAAGAAGATCGGTGAATAATCGCTAGAAGATCGGTAGATTTTTCTTCAAATACATCAAGTCACAACAAGTAAGTATTTTGAATTTCCTTATACATCAAGTCAGCGTATTACACTTAGCGTATTACATTTATAGCGATTCAAAATAGCGTATTACATTACATTTATAGACAGCTTTTTCACGGATTTATAAAAAATAGCTAGAGCGAGGTTTTGCCAAAGTGCAAAAAAGAGACCCTAGTTATTCTGAAAGCATCTGTATCAGGTAAAAATTTCAGATTTTTCCAAGCGCTGTAGAGGGGCTAACTGATACGGGGAACCGTGTACCTTCGCAGTCTAATTTAAAATACCAAGCTAGCGCGATTTCGCGCGAAACTTTTACGAGTACCCTAGGATGTTGGGAAGTTCCATTCCCCAGGATTTCGCGCCTCTCCGGAGCCGTTTGCTATTTTTTTGCCCGAACGGCCCTTTCAGCGCTCGCCCTTTAATTAGACAGCTTTTTCACGGATTTATAAAAAATAGCTAGAGCGTGATTTGGCCAAAGTGCAAAAAAGAGACCCTAGTTATTCTGAAAGCATCTGTATCAGGTAAAAATTTCAGATTTTTCCAAGCGCTGTAGAGGGGCTAACTGATACGGGGAACCGTGTACCTTCGCAGTCTAATTTAAAATACCAAGCTAGCGCGATTTCGCGCGAAACTTTTACGAGTACCCTAGGATGTTGGGAAGTTCCATTCCCCAGGATTTCGCGCCATTCCGGAGCCGTTTGCTATTTTTTTGCCCGAACGGCCCTTTCAGCGCCCGCCCTTTAATTAGACAGCTTTTTCACGGATTTATAAAAAAATAGCTAGAGCGTGATTTGGCCAAAGTGCAAAACAGGGACCCTAGTTATTCTGAAAGCATCTGTATCAGGTAAAAATTTCAGATTTTTCCAAGCGCTGTAGAGGGGCTAACTGATACGGAGAACCGTGTACCTTCGCAGTCTAATTTAAAATACCAAGCTAGCGCGATTTCGCGCGAAACTTTTACGAGTACCCTAGGATGTTGGGAAGTTCCATTCCCCAGGATTTCGCGCCCTTCCGGAGCCGTTTGCTATTTTTTTGCCCGAACGGCCCTTTCAGCGCTCGCCCTTTAATTAGATAGCTTTTTCACGGATTTATAAAAAATATCTAGAGCGTGATTTGGCCAAAGTGCAAAAAAGAGACCCTAGTTATTCTGAAAGCATCTGTATCAGGTAAAAATTTCAGATTTTTCCAAGCGCTGTAGAGGGGCTAACTGATACGGGGAACCGTGTACCTTCGCAGTCTAATTTAAAATACCAAGCTAGCGCGATTTCGCGCGAAACTTTTACGAGTACCCTAGGATGTTGGGAAGTTCCATTCCCCAGGATTTCGCGCCATTCCGGAGCCGTTTGCTTTTTTTTGCCCGAACGGCCCTTTCAGCGCCCGCCCCGGACACCGGTTCGCGATTTTTGCGCGAAAAATCCGTAAAGTACTTTTTAGGCCAATGATGAACTCACGAAGCGTAAAGTAGAATTTCGAGGCACCTTTGAGATTTTTCCTGATGCCAGGGGCATTTCGGTAATTTGCCACCCCGCGAGGGGTGTTTCGGTGTTTTTCCCGCGCCAAGTTTTTAATTACACAGTTTTAGTCCAGGAATGTAATCACAGAAACTGAAATGTTGTTTTCAAGCTGGTTCGGGGGCGTTGGGGTGATAGTGAACCCCCGGGGGCATTTCGGTAATTTGCCGCTCATCGGTGACTATTTTGCTAGGAAGGATCCTGCAAGTTAATACATGCCTTAAAATAACTTTTAGTTCGGCAAAGGGTGTCAGACACCCGAAAACTTTTATTGCCCCGGGTGAATTCAGGAACTTGTGACGCACCGGCGATGACTGCCAGGGGGTATTTTGCACAAGTAGCGGGTGTTTTGGTAACTTTCCCCCTTTAAAATTTTTCCTGATATATTGGGTATATAATTGACGTAATACATTTAAAAACTTGACTTCAAAGCGGTTTTGAGGTCTTGGGGGTGTAGGGGCCATCGGGGGGTATATTGCTATATAACCACGTTGGCGCTACATTCAGTGAGAACTGGCGTAATTAACCGTTCGGAGTGGTGGGAAGTGAGGATTTGTTTTAATACATTTAAATAATGACTATTGCTAATGTGTTGGTAAGCTAGGTTAAACATCCAGATATGTTGGTTTGGAATGTAAATATTATAACCTGATATGTTGGATTACGATTATATTTTGTTCTTATAGATATGGATTTCAACCCCGGACCTCATGATACATCAATCCTATACGATGACGATGACCACGTCGCGAGGCACGTATTTGACGGTGTCGATAGGGGTGTTTTGGAAACAATTCAAACCACAAGAGGAATTGAAGAGTGGGTACTAAACGAGGAACAAAAAGCCCTTATACACGGTCAAAATTTAAGCCTGTTCACCGATTGCGGGAAATGGTATCGCCACGACGATTGCCTTATATCCGCTCTAGTTGAACGATGGAGGAGCGAGACGAACTCATTTCATTTCCGGTTTGGTGAAATGACTGTTACGTTAGAGGACGTCGGATATATACTTGGAATCCCATGTCACGGCAGACCCGTTACTCTGAGCGTGCCGTCTGCATCCGTAGCGAATATGGCTAGGCATTATTTTCCGGGAATTCCAAGGGCAGCTATTACAACAAACGGCGTCAAGCTTAAATGGCTGAGAGAGCAGTATGGCGTGCTACCGGATGAGTACTCTCGTCAGGATTTCGTGACGTATACGAGGGCATACCTTCTGTATATTATTGGAGCCATATTACTTCCGACGCACTCGAAAAACACAGTGCATCCGAGGTATATGGTGTTATTGGAGGATCTTGACGAGGTATACTCGTACTCGTGGGGTTCAGCTGTCCTTGCGCACCTATATCGAGCACTGCATAAGGCTACGAGATTCGGTGCCAAGTCCATTGCCGCCTGCCTGACTCTATTACAGGTATGAGCATTTATTTTCTTATCCGGATCCTTAGTCAATATATTCGGGATTCATTACTAATTCCATATAATGTTTGCGTTCACAGGTTTGGTCTTACGAGAGGCTACCCACGGGTCGTCCGGAGCCGTTGGTAGATTCCGATGAGACGTGGCCTAGGGTGTGGGCCTGGGGGCCTCCGACCAACCGGAGGAGGAGACGGGTAGACCCTCACAACCATCTACAGTTCTATCGGGGGGAACTAGAGATGCTGGATGCATACCAGGTGGCGTGGCAGCCATACGACAAGGTGATGCATCTGTTGGATGAGTTGTGGTGGCAACTTCCGGTGTCGTACGTGCTTGCAGGTTTGGTTCGGGTGCCGCTGATTCACTTCGAAGAATGTGAGTTTCAGATGCCCGATCGAGTTATGAAGCAAGCTGGCTGTCCACAGGGGATTCCGAAACCCGCTGTAGACATGCGGCCATACAGGGGTGGTCGAGGGCCGAACTTCGAGGTGACTAATGCCTTGACTGTGTTGGGTGACGAGGTGCAACAATGGAATACCTGGCAGGAAACGTATGACAGCCTTGTATCGATGAAGCACGACGGCACCAGTACTGAGGACTACTTACAGTGGTTTCTCAGGGTGACGCGCACGCGGGTGACTCGCCCTGCCCCAGTGAGGACCAAATCGTATGCGCCCCGTGAGGTCTATGACCAGTTCTGGGCATTGGCCATTGTAAGTCATGCTAGTGTTGTTTGATAATTTATTTGCACACGCGTATCGACCATCAAATGAAATGATTTGCCATATTTTCTATGCATGTTTGTTAGGTTGACCAGGCCACTGACGTTTTCAAGCAGCTGGAGTCGTTTGACTGGTTTGTCGCGCAGGCTCCTGACAATATTAAGAGGTCCATTGAGAGGTACAAGACTGATGTTCAAAACTTTAGTCTTGCGTACCGGGGTTACCAAGGGGAGCCGTCTAGTCGCCCTCCTCCTGACGCGTACGACTATCAGCCTCAGAGTCAGGTGTGGGAGCCGTCTAGTCGCCCTCCTCCTGACGCGTACGACTACCGAACTTCCAGTCAGGTGTGGGAGCCGTCTAGTCGCCCTCCTCCTGACGCGTACGACTACGGAACTTCCAGTCAGGTGTGGGAGCCGTCTAGTCGCCCTCCTCCTGACGCCTACGACTACCGAACTTCCAGTCAGGTGTGGGAGCCGTCTAGTCGCCCTCCTCCTGACGCGTACGACTACGGAACTTCCAGTCAGGTGTGGGAGCCGTCTAGTCGCCCTCCTCCTGACGCATACGACTCTCTGTGCCAGAGTAAGGTTCCCCAAGTAGGAATCCATGCCTCGCGCCCAAGTTTCCGGTCGAACAAAGGACAAGCGACGAAGCCATTGAGGCCGGAGAAGATGGCTTGGATCGACCGGCACTACTTCGGGCATGAGCCTGTCAGTGCAACAGACTTCCCTCTTGGGACAGGACTAGGTCATTCGGATATCAGAATGTTGGCGCCGGAGACAGATCTTTCAAATTTTGTCATCAACGCTTATATAGATCTGCTCCGGATTAGAGAGCATAAATTTAACCGTTCTGAATACTGTAAGCTTAACATGTATCCCACTCATTTTGTGGCATTAGCGATCCGGGAATTCCATCAATGGAAGCAAGGGGGCAACTGGAGTAATTGGAAACCAGGTCGTAACATGTTATGCATGATGAACGCAGAGTATCAATGTCCCGCTGCTGATGCGAACCTTATCATGATACCTTGTCTTCATGGGCACCACTGGTTCCTATTAGTTCTCCATCCAGCGTTCAGAACGGTTCACATATACGATAGCCTAAGGGAGGACGAGCCCGGACAGCTGCTGGCACAGATGTACGACGACTACATCACTTTAGTGGTTAGTTTTTATTTTTTGACCTTGGCTCATAGTATATTGTTGTTGTTTCATAGGCTTGATTCGCGATTTTATTGTTGGATGCAGACTACTGTCCTCTCGATAGCGTGCGGACGGCCACGGGGGGAGCCTTGGACGGTCGTGATGATAAAGGACCGACCAAAGCAATATAACGGTAACGATTGCGGGATTTACGTCCTCAAGTACATGGACTACATTGCTCGATCGGAAGTGCTCAAACACTCCTCGTGGACCCGGAAGGATGCATTAGAGTTTAGGTATAGGATAGCCTGGGAACTGAAAAAGAATGAAGCCAGACGACTTCATTACCATTATCCTGACGTGTGTGGCTAGATGATGTGATGTTACGACAAACTGTACCAAAAAGAAATGTACATAAATTTTCGCATGCTATGAATTTGGCGCTAAAATGTGCGCGAATATACATTTCATATGACGCATTCGAAAAAATAACGTGTCTCGTTGTTCGCCGAAATACATAAGAATGGGATAACTAGCGCGCCTCATGTGCAATGAGCGGAAAAAAAGTGAGAAAAAAATTTACAAGATTTTTCGAGCGTTATGAATTGGCCCCTAAAGTGTGCCCGAATAGGCCCTTCATAGGAAAACCGAAAAAATAACGTGTCTCGTTGTTCGCCGAAATACATAAGAATGGGATAACTAGCGCGCCTCATGTGCAATGAGCGGAAAAAAAGTGAGAAAAAAATTTACAAGATTTTTCGAGCGTTATGAATTGGCCCCTAAAGTGTGCCCGAATAGGCCCTTCATAGGAAAACCGAAAAAATAACGTGTCTCGTTTTTCGCCGAAATACATACGAATGGGCTAACTAGCGCGCCTCATGTGCAATGAGCGGAAAAAAAGTGAGAAAAAAATTTACAAGATTTTTCGAGCGTTATGAATTGGCCCCTAAAGTGTGCCCGAATAGGCCCTTCATAGGAAAACCGAAAAAATAACGTGTCTCGTTTTTTACACAAATACATATGAATGGGCTAACTAGCGCGCCTCATGTGCAATGAGCGGAAAAAAAGTGAGGAAAAAATTTACAAGATTTTTCGAGCGTTATGAATTGGCCCCTAAAGTGTGCCCGAATAGGCCCTTCATAGGAAAACCGAAAAAATAACGTGTCTCGTTTTTCGCCGAAATACATACGAATGGGCTAACTAGCGCGCCTCATGTGCAATGAGCGGAAAAAAAGTGAGGAAAAAATTTACAAGATTTTTCGAGCGTTATGAATTGGCCCCTAAAGTGTGCCCGAATAGGCCCTTCATAGGAAAACCGAAAAAATAACGTGTCTCGTTTTTCGCCGAAATACATAAGAATGGGCTAACTAGCGCGCCTCATGTGCAATGAGCGGAAAAAAAAGTGAGGAAAAAGTTTACAAGATTTTTCGAGCGTTATGAATTGGGCCCTAAAGCGTGACTAAAGTGCAATGAACAAAACAAATTAAAAGATTTTTCAGGAACCTATGAATTGGGCGCTAAAGCGTGCGCGAATATGCCATTCAAAAAATTTCAATAATCCACAAACCAAATCACAAATTAAAGATTCAACAAATCAAATCACAAATTTAAACATTAGAAAAGTTATTCGTTATACAACTGAAACATTAACCCTAACACTCTTCCTCCTCATCGTCCTCCTCGACCATACTTCCAGGTTCCATACCTAACACTTTGTAATGGTTTCTCTTGTCATGATCAGTCATCTTATTACACAACGCACACTTTCGCAATTTTTTTTGACCCGTTGCTTTTTCAATCGGATTCTTCATGCGGATTTCTCGTTTTCGCCCTTTCGTTTGAGAAATAATTGGATCAAAAATGTCGTCCTCCTCACCTTGCATGCTAGTGCCGTCAATGACTGGCTGTTTGGCTCGATTGAATCTACCGGCTGGAGTCGGTCGAGGGTCCCGGCTTTCTGGTAATGCCATCCTAAACTGTGCATGCTTAGCATGATCCCGTGCGGCTGCTTCAACTTGATAAGTGTACCCATCAAATGTTGACGCTGCATCCATCGATAAACCGTGCATGATGTTACAAAGATGATTATATCGCAGCGCCTCAGATTCCCTGAAATCAACTGAAACACTGGGCACGTAAGGAATGTGACCGTGGACTCTATTGGCTTCCTTCGTCCACCGTTCCAAGATATACTGTGGAGGGATTTGAGTTGCATTCTTGGCGCTCAAAACCCTCAACGCATGTCGACAAAGTATACCTTTATGCTCAAAGAGTTGACAGTTGCAATTTACCAACCCGGTGTCCATACATTTAGCTACGGTAAAATGTCTTCTGTTCCTCGGAGCCGACGAAGAGCACGGATTGGCATAATTCGTCACATTTTTCAAAGCATAAACCTTGAGATCTCTGGTGGAAAACTCGTGCAACTTTGTCATGCCATATTGATTCGACTTTAATAGTTCCTCTTGAAACTGTCGAAACATTTCCTTCGTATAGACTTGAGCCGCATGAGCCTCCAATGGTGAACGAAGTACTATGGATCTTTCTTTGTAAACTGTAGCCGCGTCGGCTTCTCTCTCACGGTACAATTGCCTCTCAAGGGCTTTCTGCATCTCTAGTACAAACTCCGCTATACTTGAAGACTGGCCTACGTACCCATCGAAGAATGAATTCATAGCTTCGCTTCTCGATGTCGTAGTCATTCCGGCTGCAAAAAACTTCTTGGTGTACGCACCGACCCACTGTGTCTTGATCTCATACAACGATTTTAACCATCCATGATTGTGCAAACCGTAGTCATCCATTAACGCGGCCCACCTCTCCTCGAACACGTCTACCGTCAACGATTTCTTCACGCATGTATTAAAGTCAGTCTTGAATTCCGGATGCTTTGCATATTCATTGTGAAGCCGTTCGGGATATTTGTTGCTTATGTGCCACGTGCACAGGCCATGGTGAGTATCTGGAAGGACCTTAGCGATTGCATTTTTCATTGCCAGATCTTGGTCGGTGATGATGGTCTTTGGAGGAATATGATACATTGCTTGAAGCCACGTTTCAAATAACCACGTAAATGACTCCTCCGTCTCATCCCTAAGCAGGGCAAAGCCAAATGAGATTGACTGATAGTGGTGGTTCACCCCGGTGAACGGAGCAAAAGGCATAGAGTACTTATTGGTGCGGTATGTGGTGTCAAACGTCACAACATCCCCAAAATTTTGGTAAGCAGCTCTAGAACGGGGGTCCACCCAAAATATAGTACTAATGCGGCCCTCATCATCCACTTGGAGACTGTAGAAAAATCCAGAATTCTCACTCTGAAGGCACCTGAAGATATCAAGTGTAGCTTGAGAATCGATCTGACCGAAAGACTCTCTCCTCTGAGCACGGAGTTGATTTCGAAGGTCAACGTCGTTGAAAGTCATCTTGTCAATCCCCCCAGCCTGGCTTGAGAAAACCCCCATCATCTTAGAAGGTGATATTTTAGCGTCGGCCATTGTTGAAATCAGTTGTCTGTGTGCCGCGCTTATTTCTCGGTGTTGATGAATTTGACCAATCATACTAGGGGTGCAAAACTGATGATTATGGCTCAACTCCACAGCCGTCAAAACCCAATGGTTTTCATTTTTCCGGTGTACTGCATACACATGGGCTTTGCAGCCGGTACCCGGAAATGTGTCCCGTTTTCTTTGTCTTGTTGTCCCTTCGTCACTGATCTGAACGACGGGGGGTACATACGGTGCTCCTCTATGACACTCAAATAACCTTGCACCAATTTGATCGGTATTCACCCGTTTTCTAGTCGTCTTAGTTCTAATACCGAAACCCATCGAAGTTCAATATGCTCTGTAGTATGCTTCGACTTCGTCCAGTGTTTGGAAAATTTGACCCAAGTAAGGTGGATCAGAACCTTCACAAAAAATATTCCCTCCAGTTGCATCCATATCGAGCACTGAAATCTAAAAAATAAAAACCAATACGATTATCAACAAGTCATAGAATTAAATAAAAGAAGAATAAAAATTATTTAAACGTAATTGCTTAAGCTGATTTGTATAATGTAAAATTATCAAAATAGCCCCCGACGGGGGCAAATTAGCAAAATGCCCCCGGGGAGTTCATTATCACCCTAACGTCCCAAATCAGCTTGAAAACAACCTTTTAGGTGCTTTGCTTATATTTCTGGACTAAGAAGTCCTTTAAAAAACTTAACGCTGTAAAATTACGAAAATACCCCCCTCGGGGCTGCGAATTAACGAAAAATGCCCCCTGGCATCAAAAAATCGTTCCGAGTGCTTTGAAACGGCATTTTAAGCTTCCTGAATTCATCCGGGACAAAATAAGTTTTCGGGTGTCTGACACCCTTTGCTGAACTAAAAGTTATTTTAAGGTATGGCCCTTTAAGCTGGATCCTTCCTAACAAAATAGCCCCCGATGAGCGGCAAATTACCGAAATGCCCCAGGGGGTAACGAACAAAATCTGGATGTTTAACCTAGCTTACCAACACATTAGCAATAGTCATTATTTAAATGTATTAAAACAAATCCTCACTTCCCACCACTCCGAACGGTTAATTACGCCAGTTCTCACTGAATGTAGCGCCAACGTGGTTATATAGCAATATACCCCCCGACGGCCCCTACACCCCCAAGACCTCAAAACCGCTTTGAAGTCAAGTTTTTAAATGTATTACGTCAATTATATACCCAATATATCAGGAAAAATTTTAAAGGGGGAAAGTTACCAAAACACCCGCTACTTGTGCAAAATACCCCCTGGCAGTCATCGCCGGTGCGTCACAAGTTCCTGAATTCACCCGGGGCAATAAAAGTTTTCGGGTGTCTGACACCCTTTGCCGAACTAAAAGTTATTTTAAGGCATGTATTAACTTGCAGGATCCTTCCTAGCAAAATAGTCACCGATGAGCGACAAATTACCGAAATGCCCCCGGGGGTTCACTATCACCCCAACGCCCCCGAACCAGCTTGAAAACAACATTTCAGTTTCTGTGATTACATTCCTGGACTAAAACTGTGTAATTAAAAACTTGGCGCGGGAAAAACACCGAAACACCCCTCGCGGGGTGGCAAATTACCGAAATGCCCCTGGCATCAGGAAAAATCTCAAAGGTGCCTCGAAATTCTACTTTACGCTTCGTGAGTTCATCATTGGCCTAAAAAGTACTTTACGGATTTTTCGCGCAAAAATCGCGAACCGGTGTCCGGGGCGAGCGCTGAAAGGGCCGTTCGGGCAAAAAAATAGCAAACGGCTCCGGAATGGCGCGAAATCCTGGGGAATGGAACTTCCCAACATCCTAGGGTACTCGTAAAAGTTTCGCGCGAAATCGCGCTAGCTTGGTATTTTAAATTAGACTGCGAAGGTACACGGTTCCCCGTATCAGTTAGCCCCTCTACAGCGCTTGGAAAAATCTGAAATTTTTACCTGATACAGATGCTTTCAGAATAACTAGGGTCTAGTTTTTGCACTTTGGCCAAATCACGCTCTAGCTATTTTTTATAAATCCGTGAAAAAGCTGTCTAATTAAAGGGCGAGCGCTGAAAGGGCCGTTCGGGCAAAAAAATAGCAAACGGCTCCAGAATGGCGCGAAATCCTGGGGAATGGAACTTCCCAACATCCTAGGGTACTCGTAAAAGTTTCGCGCGAAATCGCGCTAGCTTGGTATTTTAAATTAGACTGCGAAGGTACACGGTTCCCCGTATCAGTTAGCCCCTCTACAGCGCTTGGAAAAATCTGAAATTTTTACCTGATACAGATGCTTTCAGAATAACTAGGGTCCCTGTTTTGCACTTTGGCCAAATCACGCTCTAGCTATTTTTTATAAATCCGTGAAAAAGCTGTCTAATTAAAGGGCGGGCGCTGAAAGGGCCGTTCGGGCAAAAAAATAGCAAACGGCTCCGGAATGGCGCGAAATCCTGGGGAATGGAACTTCCCAACATCCTAGGGTACTCGTAAAAGTTTCGCGTGAAATCGCGCTAGCTTGGTATTTTAAATTAGACTGCGAAGGTACACGGTTCCCCGTATCAGTTAGCCCCTCTACAGCGCTTGGAAAAATCTGAAATTTTTACCTGATACAGATGCTTTCAGAATAACTAGGGTCTCTTTTTTGCACTTTGGCCAAATCACGCTCTAGCTATTTTTTATAAATCCGTGTAAAAGCTGTCTAATTAAAGGGCGAGCGCTGAAAGGGCCGTTCGGGCAAAAAAATAGCTTACGGCTCCGGAAAGGCGCGAAATCCTGGGGAATGGAACTTCCCAACATCCTAGGGTACTCGTAAAAGTTTCGCGCGAAATCGCGCTAGCTTGGTATTTTAAATTAGACTACGAAGGTACACGGTTCCCCGTATCAGTTAGCCCCTCTACAGCGCTTGGAAAAATCTGAAATTTTTACCTGATACAGATGCTTTCAGAATAACTAGGGTCTCTTTTTTGCACTTTGGCAAAATCTCGCTCTAGCTATTTTTTATAAATCCGTGAAAAAGCTGTCTATAAATGTAATGTAATACGCTATTTTGAATCGCTATAAATGTAATACGCTAAGTGTAATACGCTGACTTGATGTATAAGGAAATTCAAAATACTTACTTGTTGTGACTTGATGTATTTGAAGAAAAATCTACCGATCTTCTAGCGATTATTCACCGATCTTCTTCTAGCGCTAAAATTTTTTGGTTTGTGGAGAAAAAATTCGGAGGAGAGCAGAAATGTGGAGAAGAATGGTTGGGGGGAGGGGATTATAAATAGAGAAGAAAAAGGAAGAGAGAAGAAAAAAGAGGGTTCGTGTCCGCAGAAGAAACCCGGGAGGGGTGGCAGAACAAAAAAGACTCTGCAAAAAAGGACAGTCACGGGGAGGAAGGACAGGCACGGGGAGCCATCAGGCGCGTGGGGGGAGGGGCGCCACGTGGCAGAAGCAGAGGGCAACCCGCGGGGACCCTTCACGCGGTTGGGCCACGTGGCAGGAGCGGGGGAGGCCACGTGGCACCGACATCGTACCAACAGGCACAATTTCCCGCGTTTGGCCACGTGGCAGGCGCGTGGTGGCCACGTGGCAGGCGCGTGGAGGCCACGCGGCAACAACCGGCGTCCTTTCACGCGGTTGGGCCACGTGGCAGACGCTGAAGAGGCCACGTGGCACCAACCGGCGTCCCTTCACCCGGTTGGGCCACGTGGCAGACGCTGAAGATGCCACGTGGCACCGCCCAGGCGCACCTTCCCGCGTTTGGCCACGTGGCAGGCGCGTGGTGGCCACGTGGCAGGCGCGTGTAGGCCACGCGGCAACAACCGGCGTCCCTTCACGCGGTTGGGCCACGTGGCAGGCGCGGATGATGCCACGTGGCAGCCTTGGCTCGAAATTTTTTTTTTTTCAGCCAATCAAAAAATTTGAAAAGTTTTGTGTGGGAGCCACCCAAAATTAAAGCCACCAACCGCTTGTTTTAGATGCGGTTGGTTGTTTAAAAAATTGTTAAAAAAAAAAGGGGTTACCAACCGCTTCTAAGAGAAGCGGTTGGACAAAAATTTTTTTTTTCCCAACCGCGTATAAGAGAAGCGGTTGGGTGGAGTGGTTTTTTATGGTGGGCCATGCCAAAAAAATAATCATGCCCAACCGCTGCTCTTACATGCGGTTGGGCTTTTTGTGGTGGGGCCCACGAGAAAATGACACAGTAGCCAACCGCTTGTCTTACAAGCGGTTGGGTGGAGAAAATTTTTTTCTCCACCGGTGGGTGTGGATCGGGCCCCTATATATATATATATTTATTTATGTAGGATAATCACATGTATGAATAAAGAATCTGGAATGAGATTTATGATGCAAAAAAGTGGAAAGGACACGTTTTATACTTTTAAAAGACATCGGCCACCTTGTTTTTTTTGGAAAAAAGAATAAACTTTGCCTGGGTCATAAGAATCTTCATTGCAAAAAAGTGGAAAGGACACGTTTTATACTTTTAAAAGACATCGGCCACCTTGTTTTTTTTGGAAAAAAGAATAAACTTTGACTTATACCCGGGTTGTAAGAATCTTCCTCCAACCCCGTGTATAGTGACAATTACTAGTCACTAATGCTCTGTTTGGTAACACTTTCGATTTCAGTTTTTTTTAAAGAAAACTGAAAAGAGTTGTGGTTTTTGTTTTCACCAGTTTAAGAAATCGGTGGACGTTTGACAGAGTTTATTTTTTCAAAAAACAAAAAAAACAGCAAGCGTTTGACAAAACAGCTCTTTGGGTTTATTTTTTTTAAATATACATTTTCACATAATTAAAGGTAATTATAGTAATATGTTTATTTCCTTAGCGACGTAAATCATACGATGCGACAATTTATTTTTCCTTAACGACGATTAACAGGACCAATGTTATTAGTGGAAGGAAAAAATAAAATAAAAATTAGTGACCATTAGAACATATAAGAAATGTTAGCAATATATATATATAACAAGGTTGAATATTGATGCCAAGGAAAGTGAGTTCGTACCTACGTGGAGGTGCCACAAAGGCTGCAGTCCGAGTTAGCTTCCAAGTATGCAAAGTGAGAGATAATGAGGGCGGAGTAAGGGCAGAGAGCAAGGCTTCCCATACAGGCTGTGAGGAGTGGCAGTGTTGCGGAGACAAGGCTGAGAGGAACAGGGCCGACAGTCGACAGTCCAAGTCAAGATCCGAGTCGGAGTCCAATGTTACAGTCGAAAGTTATGTCCAATTTTGTATTTCTCTCTCTAGAATCCAAGAGCTCTCAAATTCTAGAGTGAGAAAGTGATCTTGTGAGAATGAAGAAGAAGTCCCTTTTTGAGTCATAAAGTTCACTATTTATAGGAAACAGTGTTCTTATGTCATAAAGTGCCACATGTCGTCCCCTGGGAGTGACACGTCACCAGGGGGTCCTAAAATACCGATTCTCCTTTGGACTGTCGGTTCCCAAATTCACGTTGACTGCCTCGCACAACGTCGCTTTACCTGTCTAAGAAGACTGACCACACCGCGGTAGCATGATCAGAGTAAGCCCGTTGCTCCAGCCACCGGTCCAAGCCCTCACTGAATCCCACGAGGTGCGTCAAAAGATGCGCAGAGAACCTGACAGCGGTGAGGGTTGCCCCTATAGCCAACTACCAGGCGGACTAGGCGTGATGCCCTCCGAGGACCTCCTCCCGTCCTAAAGTGACCCATGGGTCATTGCCCTGGTGGTGTCAACGATCAACAGTAACATGAGTGGACATGCTCGCAGCTCAGTGCTCAGAATCCATTGCAAGGGTCCTCATGCCGGAGCCCCCCTGTGATTGTGACGGCGATGGCTTTAAGGTTGTGAGTCCATCCCGCTGCGAGGGGTCCTCGTGCAGGAGGCCCCCGTGATTGTGACGGCGATGGCTATAAGGTTGTGAGCCCATCCCGGTGCGAGGGCCGAAGCCCCCCTGTGATTGAGACGGCGATGGCTATAAGGTTGTGAGCCCATCCCGGTACGAGGGCCGAAGCCCCCCTGTGATTGAGACGGCGATGGCTATAAGGTTGTGAGCCCATCCCGGTACGAGGGTCGAAGCCCCCTTGTGATTGAGACGGCGATGGCTATAAGGTTGTGAGCCCATCCCGGAAGCATGTAACATGATTGTGGCGCATGGGCGCGGTGCCTACAGCACGAGACAATACCTGGTGTCGGGGCACATGTTATGAAAGTGGCGCACGGGCGCGGCGACGAACGTCGCGGAGACAATACCTGGTGCCGTGGGCACATATCATGGAAGTGGCGCACGAGCGCGGCGACGAGCGTCGCGGAGACAACACTTGGTGCCGGAGCACGTGTTATGAAAGTGGTGCGATGACGAACGTCGCGGAGCAATACTTGGTGCCGGGGGCACGTATCATGGAAGTGGCGCACGAGCGCGGCGACGAACGTCGCAGAGACAATACTTGGTGCCGGGGCACGTGTTATGAAAGTGGTGCGACGACGAACGTCGCGGAGCAATACTTGGTGCTGGGGGCACGTATCATGACGATGGCGCACGGGCGCGGCGACGAACGTCACAGAACAATACTTGGTGCCGGGGCACGTATCATGAGAATGACGCGCAGGCGCGGCGACGAACGTCGCGGAGCAATACTTGGTGCCGGGGCACGTATCATGAGGATGACGCCCGGGCGCGGCGACGAACGTCGCGGAGACGGCGCACATGTCGGGTGTCCCAAAGACGAGATGTGAGCTGAGTGTACCTGTCATAACAAGATAATGAATGCAACATGTAGTAATGAAAAAGTCGGGAGTGATGGTATGCGGTCATCGGCGACGGGTCATTCGGCGGTAGCGCGCGACTTTAGGCGATGGGCATCGTGGGAGTGGTGTGCGGTCACGGGCGATGGACGTCACGAGGTTGATGGACGACGGACGTCGCGAGGTCGATGCCACGATGGACGTCGGGAGGTTGATGTACGAACGTCCGTAAACATCGCGGAGGTGCAAAGACTCGAGAAAACAAGTGCGCGCGGGAGGGGAGGCCATAGGCCAAAATTGGGGGAAGGCCAAGGCCACCACCCTTGGGGAGGCCGAGGCTGACCGCATGGTGAGGCCGAGGCCAATGGCCAACTCCCATGAAGGGAGGCCAAGGCCACTCCCCTCTTCGGTGAACTTCGGACGTGCCGACGGTAAGTTTTTGGATGAGCAATTGTGAATCTGGAAATTGTGTTACAATGAGCGTGTCGACGTGAATCGTACCCAAGTGACGAATAAGGTGCCAAGGTTACGTACGAAGCATACGAAGCGAAAGAAGTACGAAAAGGGGTATGCAGGAAAGGGGTGAACCACCGAGGGAAAATGGCCGAGGCCAACCCCTCCTGGAGGCCGAGGCTGACCCCCTAGGCATGGGGAAGGACGAGGCCAACCCCATGCCTAGGGGGTATGAGGCCAACCCTTCCTGGAGGCCGAGGCCGACCCCCTAGGCCATGGGGAAGGCCTAGGCCGACCCATGCATCGATTGGTGTTTTGATGAGCAATGACAAATCCGGAAGTTGCGTTGCGACGAGCGTGCTACCAAGAATCGTAACCACATGATGAACAAGGTGCCAGAGTCACGTACAAAACATACGAAGCGAAAAAAGTGCGAAAAGGACTTTGCGCGAAAAGTGAAGAACCGGGGGAGGAAGGCCAAGGCCAACCCCCCATGGGAGGCCGAGGCCGACCCCATGGCCTTGGGGGAGGCCGAGGCCGACCCCATGGGGTTGGCCAAGGCCTTTGCCCCTTGACCCCGTTGCTCTGGTTACGCCGTCGGTTGACATTTTTGGCCGAAAAGGTTCTCGGGTGGTTTCGGTGTGACAAACGTGCTAGCGTGAGTGACGTTGATGTAAAATAATTGGTGACTAAGTCGCGCGTGAGGCGTGCGAAGCAAAGAATGCACATGACTTGGGCGCGCGCACTTTGACCGGTTCGATGCGTTGAAAAATTGACCGTTGACAATGTCGACGTGTTCGCGTGAAGCGGGACCCCTAGTGAGCCATTGGGTACGACCATAATAGGTTGGGAACAAATATATATAAAAAAAGGGAGAGAAATAAAAAATCAGGAGAACAGTGGAGAGAGAGGCGCTGGCCCTAATTCTTCTTCAACACCGGCGCTGTCTCCGATCATCCCTTTCCCAATTTTCGGCTACACCACAATCGTCGACTTCGAACCCCAGTTTGCAGCCTTCGTCGTTGCTGCGCTCAACTCCATACCTGGCACCTCGCGCCTCCATTGGAGGCACTGCCCACCGCCACCGTCACCGTCAAGCCGTCTTGGTTTGCCATTGCCGGCCACACCCAATCACCGGAGAAAAACACTGGCTATATGTTTTACTGGGTGTTGCGACCGTCACCAAACGACCACAACTATTGGTGTCACCTCCACGCCGGTACTGTCATGGCATCGCAGCCACAACGATGACCAGTGGTAACAACTTCGGTTGAGGCGATGGACGCGGTGGCCGGTGGAGGTGATGGACGCGGTGGGCTGTGGAGTCCATGAGAGTTGCGGCCGATCGAGCACAGTGCTGATGAAAGAGATGAAGTCCGAAATTATGTGGGTTTTATACCCAGCAAAGAAATTAAGCAATCTGTTGCTAGTGAGGCTCGAAGCCTCGACCTCATTAAAGAGCAATCTGAGCCCTGCGTGAAAAGAGGTTTAGAAAAGAGCTTGGAGCTCTTTTCGGAAATGGGCCTAGTTTTTAAAGTCTTGGCCCTAAAAAAAAAGAGAAATCCAACCAAACACCCCAAGTTCCATGGACTTTTGGAAAACAAAAAAATTGGGCCAAAAAAGAGCAAACAAAAGGGCTGTCAAACGGCTCCTAAATATTTCTAATGACTTTTTTTCTAATACTTTTAGCGACAATTATTAGCAGAATTTTTTTAGCGTCATTAAATAAAAGTCACTATAGACATTTAGAGACGGTTGATTGTCGCTATATATGGGGTATGAGGAATATTTCTCCAACCGGAGTAGCAGCCTACAGTAATAGTTATTTTGACCATCTTATATACTGTATTAATCATGACTTAAACTGATTTATTATAAATTAAGGTTTTCAACAGTACTGTATGAGGAGAGTTCATCAACTAAAGTGCAAAGGCGTCAATATGTCTTGTAATTAGCGGAACTCCGCTTCTGGGCTTCTAACACAATATCCTGGATCATACACATTGTCATTGTGCGACCCTTCCTGCAGTTTAGCATGATTTGCAAATTGCATGGGATCGAAGTTCCCTCTTGTAGCGCTCGAAACTCCAGTCTAATGCATTAGAGGTTATCAGAGCCATTCCAGAGTTTGTCTACATCGATCCATATATAGGAAAATTCAAATCAAAATATTAAGACCTTGTTTGCCGAATTACTTTTAATCGGAGGGAAACTAATGTTTGTGCCGATGTTCAAGCTCTGACTGATTGGTCTAATTAAACCTATATATCTCAACAGAACCCCCCCCCCCCCCCGGCTCTGTCTCTGTCTCTCTCACACACACACACACACACACTCACTTCTTAAAATAGTAAATCACATGCCTGTCCTGGCGGGAGAAATTGTTTGGAAAGTAAATTATATTAGGAAGTCTATGCATTCTTCAACTCAATATATTAAACTATGATCCTACATAGGATAATTAAGGAATTGTTTGATAAGGAGGCACTTGAACTGACAAGTGAAAATGATACGTAACATTATTGAGTTTAAATCACTATCAATAATGACCGGTGACAGTACCCTGCATAGGCTCCATCTCATTTTTCACTTCCTCACTGTCTTCTACCCAAATTCCATAATGCCGTGGTGCAAAAACTAGGTGTACAAGACAGATTGACCGATTCTATTTATGAGGATGATTTCTTAATATTACCATCATTGTCCATCTCTATCTCTTGCAATAGTACAAGTCACCGTGACACTCGATTTGGTTACCATTTTTTCTGCTTTTTTATTTTCGTTCAATTTTTCATCAAATATTTTTCTAAAATATCAAATTTAAGCACTTTTATTGACTCTTTGTACAAAATTTCACTCGATTTGACTTAGAGATGTGTGCAAATTAAAATGGTGTTCGAACAAAAAAGAGAAACTATAAATTTTTTGCGTGGTATATATTTGAAATTCTATTATCTTTGTAAACTTAAAAATGGTATCCAAAAGAGTTAATTCATTTTTTCTATTTTCTTCTGAAAATGCATCTTTTTCTTATCATCAAGAACACCTAAATGAGAACCGAGCAAACGCTAACAACTGGGGTGTAATTGTTGATGCATCTTCTTCTTATTTTTAGAAACGCGGAAGTAAAACAACAAAAATAAACAAAATACTAACCAAACAGCGGAGTGCAAATGTTGATGCTATTAACACTCTCAAAAGTTTTAGTATCTCGTTGAAAGACAAAAATTGGCGGTAACTAAAATCTTTTGTTGTCATTCAAAAATTTTAAACTAAAATATTATCATATTCATAACGAAACAAATTTATATTGTTAGGAGCTCGTACTTTATATGTTGCAGCTCTATGAACACTTGACATTATTACACAAACTTTCAAGTTTTCTTAGTTAGGATTATCAGATCAGATAAAAGAACTGGCTCTCGTTCCATGTAGAGCTTGTCTAATCTTTTCTCGAAATGTAATCCTATGTCCTCCTTGGATAGAAGAAACAAAGCTCGAACAGACAGCTTTTGGCAAATAATCTGCCAACTTGGGAACATCATCAGGCTTTGGAGGAAGCACAATGATTGTTTGAATTGGAGGACTAACATGCCTTCGAGGAAGCACCTCTAACACGTTCTCTCTGTTAGATAATCTGCCAACTTGGGAACACCCACATGCTTTCGAGCAAGTTACATGATTGCTAAAACTGGAGCCACGAGATAATTTGAGGACGAGAATGAAAACAGAAGTACAAACATTGATTCTACTACACGAATTCGTGGTTGACATCCTTCTTCTTTCCCATCTCGTGGACAAAATAAAAGTAGGGTCCTGCCCTGCCGGAGGCAGGCTTGTGGCTACGGTTCAGAGTGGGTAAAGCAAGGGGTTGTGTGGAGGAGGGAGAAGGTGGGCAGAACGTAACGTCCCGATCAAAAATTACGAATTTAGAGATACTCAATAACGACACAAGTTCAACATTTAAAGATAAAAATGAAGTTGAAGAGTTCAAATTCCAGAATACATGTTAGAAATTTTCAACTTTTTGACTTTAATGTTTGAGCTAATACAAAAAAATTTAGCTACAAATATGGGTGGTGAGTGTGGTCCCGTCACTCCCCCGAAGGTGGAGACTTTTCTTGAAGTGGGTGCTTCCGAGGGTTCAAGAAATGGCGATAAGGCAGGCCCAGGGAAAGCATGGCTGGACATGTTGTTGACCTCAATCCTTGGATTCGGATTCCAGCCACAGCCAGCAGAGGTCACTTTCTTCTACACTTTTGCTCTGCTCTGCTAATTCAGGCCTATTATTATTCAGGTACGCAGGAGTACTTCAGGATAGACCATATCCATCAGACACACACATATATTCATAGTTATCACCAACTCCCATCAGTTGACACTGGGGCTGAAATGTCGCTCACGTTTCATCGAGACACGGATGAACACAGACGATGTGGAATAGATGCTAGTCATCATCACGTACAAGTTATCGTCCACTATGTGTTTGTGTAAATCCTAATTCACGAGATATAATTAGAGAATGGAATAGTCATACTTGCGTTGGCATTTTATGCCCAGCGCAAAAGGCCTGTTTACCAATTGCGAGTCGTTGAAGTAGATAACGTTGTTATGTGAACCGTTAATCCGTTATTCCTATCGCTGAAGTATAAAAGTAAGATGAGGATAATTAATTGACTTTATCGTATAAGTCAAGCTATACTTTATCGTATGAAATTAAAAGAGGTACAAAGTGTGAACCAACTATTACGAAACACAAGGCTCAATATTTTCATATTTTTTGACGATTAGACTTGTTATGTACATGCCAATCTTCTTGATTAATCTTGAGTCTCCTTATCCATCCAAAAATAAGATGAGCTTCTAATGTTATTGTCATACTCGGTCACTAACTAACATTGGATTTTTCGCCGTTAGTACATTTTTTGTTTATTTTTTGCCAATTTATATTTGTTTATCGTCTATAAAGTTCAATTCGAAAACCACATTTACGTTTCCCCGGATACACCATTTGCTAAATCCTGGCTCTCGTTAGATTTTACCCCCTTTTGAAGGTGCTTCTAATACTTTTCAAAGTAATAAATATTTAATCAAATCTTGGTATCTTTTGAGTATAGTGATAAAACAAGTTGATACGCGTTCCTCTAAAAGCTAATCTTTTTCATCCTTTTTCAACAAAAAATGGAAACAACTTAAAGCCTATTCCAACCCAGCATAGAGAGTTAAACCGGATCAAGAAGGCCATCGCCTGCCAATTGGGGCGGAGCCCAAGCACGACCAAGGGCACCGGCGGAGCTACACTTGTACGAGAGGGGGCTATAGCCCCCTGTCAGATTTTGAAAAAAAAAAAAATTATATATAGTATTTTTTCATATTTTTCACACTTTTTTGGCTCTCTCTCTCTCTCTTCGGCTCTCTCTCTCTCCGGCTCTTCGGCTCTCTCTTCTCAGTTCTCACCAACCGAGTACCGAGACACCGACCGGCGGCCGGCGCCTCACTCCGGCCGCCACGATCACGAACCCACTTCGGCCGCCACGCCGCACCCACTTCCGGCACTTCGGCTCACTCCTCCGGCACGGCAGCCACGACGAACGCACTTCGGCGCCTCACGGCTCACGGTCACGGGCTCTCTCTCGTTGTCTAGATCTACGCTACTACGCCGACGGGCGACGGCGACTCGGCAACTGCAAGGACCCAGTGACCCCGGATCTACGGCGACGGCGAGTCGGCGACTTCGGTCTTCAGTCTTCACTCCAACGGTCCACCGCCGGCGGCAAGGACCCAGTGACCCCGGATCTACGCCGACGGCGAGTCGGCGACTTCGGTTGTACTGTCTTCACTCCAACAGTCCACCGGCGGCCAAAACTCCGGCGACCGGCGGCGACCGGCGGCGACCGGCGGCGATGTGACAAGTATGCTCCCTCCCAAAGTGACGGCGTCAATACTGCGCAGGCTGGGGGCGGTAGAGCTACTGGAGACTGCACAAAAGGTCTGTACCACCTGGCGCAACATATGCAAGGATCCTGCCATGTGGAGGACCGTAGACATCCGCAATTCCCGTGAAACCAATTTAAGGCTGCACGAAGTGGAGAAGATCACGATGCACGCCGTGGATCTGAGCTGCGGACAGCTGGAGGGCATCACCATCGCCAATTTCGCCTCCGATCATCTCCTCATCTACATTGCTAAAAGGTACATTCGGAACTTTTTATCGCGTTGTTTTGTCGCTAAAGGTGCAGTAGCGGCAGAAGTGTACCTTTTGGCGACATATGGCGGCTGCGGAAGTGAATAGGCGTTTTTCAAATTTTGTAGGTTATGGAGCTTTTGTTGTATGAAGTTCACTAAATTAACCGGAGACGCATCTATATGCAGTTATGAGTATGTTTGAGCACATCCGTGTGTACGCAGAATTGTAGCTTTTAGCGACAAATTGTGGTCTGAAATGACGGTTCCTGCAATGTCACACACACACACACACACACAAAGGAAGCCACATGCGTGAGCAGTTGTTGAATTGCATTCCTCTATGGTTTCAATGACCATCGTCGGCGCCATCCACTATCACATTGTTTTTCAATCCTATCACGTGTATATTGAGGTCGAGATGCTTAGTGCGACCTAAGCTGTGTCCATTCCTGGCTTCCTTATGTTCAAAGCCTAGCTATATGCGTACATTCTTTTCTTGTAAATCATTGCTCTTGTCTGTGTACAGAGGTCATGGTGTATGGTATGCATGTCTGGTTGTCGTATTGTTAAGCCTTTGCAAATTTTTATACACTTGCATGTAAAGGCTCAACAATGGTCACTTTGTTGCTTTTGTTGTAATCAAAATCGTTTAGATTGATTTGCATGTTTAATGGAAATCATACCTGTGGAATTTTGGTGGGGTTTGTTGGTTAGGTATTAGGGCCACAGATGTAGTGGTTCACCATGTGACATAGGTGCACCCTTGCGTTAAATAAAAGAAGGTTGAGGCTCCTTAAGTTGTAGATATTGAGATTGATGGAGGATGGGACCCAATTGGATTGAGATATCGAATGTGTGATTTAGTTGAATGGTGGGTTGAAATTAGGTTAACGCAATAATGAAACATGACTGAAAAAGTAAAAGAATAAAATATTTTTGATTAATTAGGTTATTTGATTGATAATTGATGGATTGATATTGAAAATAAAATGTGTTTTATTTTCAGAATGGATAAGTACTATAATAAAAAACCATATTAGTAGCTCTCATGAAATTAAATAAGACTTTTTGGATGTTTTTTCGTATTTTTTTGTGTTTTGTCGAAAAATGCAAAATTTTTTTTTTGTTGCTATTTTACTAATAAAAAAAATTATTAATTTCGATATATATTTAGCCCCCCCTGAGTTGAAATCCTGGCTCCGCCCCTGACCAAGGCGGGCCATGCCCCCCCCACCCCAAAGTTTGAGAATTTTTTTTTAGTTATTTTAAATAGTAGGTAGTTATGTTTATAATATTTACTAAAATGACACAATTTTAATTATACAATGTATTAGATTTCATTTTGTAATGTTTTTTATTTTTTGTGCCACTAGTCGTCGTAGTCTTTATCTTTCTCGTTCCCTTGTCTATCTTCATTCTTCCAAATTTTAAATCTCTAAATTTTAAAGTAAACACTAATATATCAAGGTTACTTCTTTTTTTCTTTTTTAATTTAAATTCTTATAGTATGTTAACTTATACGTGACTATTGTTATCATATAATTAATAATCACACTAATAATTAATACATATATACAATAAGAGTAAAGTTTCTTTCATGTAAGATTAATAATTTGTTGTTGACTAACTTTACAANTTAAATACGGAATAAATCACTATAAATAGTTAAATTATATGATTATTAGTCAAATTGAGCAATCTATTTTGTATTTAACGTATTCAATCTTAACGCGAATTCTTTATGTTAGCCGCTAATTTTTTTTTATGACATTTTGGTCCCCCCCGGTTGGACTTCCTAGCTCCGTCCCTGCTGCCAAATGTCCAGAACAAAAAATTTCCGAACAAAAAATGTTGATAAGGGAACTTTCCATGCCTCATGGTGACACACTATCAAAGGAAAATGATGTTTCCACTCAAATATCAAGCAAATGCCTCTATATTCTCTTCTATGATTAGCTCCATGACAATGATATTTTCCTTAACAAACTTTGGCTTCTGTTCAGGTTGTAAAAGTCTTCCTCCAATCTCATGTATACAGACATTTAATACTCGCTAAATGTTTCCAGTGACTTTTCTTCTAACACTTTCAGCGACAATTCTTAATAGCATTTTTTTAGCGTCACTAAATAAAAATCACTAGAAACATTTAAAGATGATTGATTGTCGCTATTTAGAGGATAAGAGGAAGATTTCTCCAATCGGGATAACAACTAAATTTTTTCCTACATCCATGTCATTTGTACCGCAATAGTAAGGAATAACTTTGATAAGCGCTATTGCTAGAGCAGAGAATTTTCATGTCATAGTGGTGTATATGATGAAAGAACAACAACTTTTTCCTGCATCCGCACCCAAAAATCTTGTACACGTCGCCACGTTATCTGCAAATCTCAATGATTCTCAAGCATCTTTTTTCATTGAAGTATGAAATAAATCTCACACACTAGTCTCATTCGTGGCTACATGCAAAATGAAGCCTGATGCCTAACTAAGTCTGGTTAACCATAGTACAAACTCAGGAGAAGATAATTATCCGCCTTCAACGACCGGATTTTCTTTACTTCTACTTGCTTTGCTCTAACTGAAATGTTTTTGTTGCGAGGCCCTCGAAATGTAATTTCGACTAATTTTATTTTCTCGAGCGAAACAATTGAAACCTATCAAAATATTAACCAAATGGTCAAAAAGTTATTACAACGTTTCTAACTTTTTTCCATTCGAAACATTCAATTGAAACGAAAGTTTGATCCCTGACCAAACGATTACACTCTTATCCGCCCTTGAACAAAGAATAACATTCCTAAAGTGTACCCTCAATATAAGATGCACTAAATTAGACTATCAGTTGTGATCTATACAATTATCCTCAGTCACCTTGAGAGAAACAACAACTAGAAAAGAAAAGTCTGAGACAAATTTGTACTTTGTTCTGGCTGAATAATTGCAGACTTTTATAATGTCCCACTTTCTAAAATATGCAAAGAGCCATATATATATATTTGTAGACTACTTGTTTAGCTTAACCAAAAATGGCATCTTTACAGAGCCAATCAATAGATAACCATGTCTCTCCATTACTTCACTGGCTGACTTCCATATCTTTCCCTTTTTGTCCTCTATCAGTTCTAATATCTCACCATTCTCCCCCAACTTCACTGCCAATCCACTCCCTTTCAACTTAGCTGCATATGAATCTAAGTTTGTAATGTCAACTGGAAAGTAATTAACAAATGTACTCCCTATCCAAGTAAATGAGAGAACCCTTTTCAAGAAGCTGCTTCTTCTTGAATGAATTCCCACCCAAAACTCCCCCTTCTGATTCCTTCGAATATTATCTGGAAATCCAGGGAGTTGTGCAAAAACTTCAACTGTTCCGGCTTTTGATGTTTCTAGCCAAAGCTTCAATATTCTGCAATTTGTGGTCTCTGCCACAAGGAGGAACTCACCATTTTGGCTTAGTGCAACTCCATTTGGAAATGAGAGATTGTGGAGGAGAACAGTTGTTTCTTTGGTTTTGGGGTTGAATGTCATTAGCCTTCCCGTTTTCTCTCCACTGATTATCACAGACATGTAATTCCTGCAAAATTTTTAAGAGGAAGGGAAGATTCATCAACAATTAGTCTCTAGTGAATAGCTCTTTAAGCGAGACGACTCTTTACGTGAGTAGCTACTGTTTGTGGAAGAAGGGCGGGCAAAAGATCCTTGGTTTGTCATCAACTTACATGGTACACTGACAAGAAAATATAACTCATACTCTCTCTCTAAAAGTGCCACATGACGAGAGTGCATAGCCTCACGTCATGCTAATAATACAACCCTAAGAAGAGAACATTGTACCGTCAATAAAGAAAATAAATAAACAGGCTTACAATGTTCTAGCAATCTAACCGACCTAACAAAGCCCTAATCGCCTATCCATGCAAACCTTAAGCTATACAAGAAAGCAAAAAATTGTAAAAACAACCACACCCTATACACTACAAACGAGATGAACCAACGAACCGCAAGAGGCCGCATGATCGTCTGCAAACCCACCGTATGGTTTATTCACACTTATTGTGACTGGCATGATATGCTTAATAGAAGCATGTAAATTTGACCATTCATAACGCTTTGTGATCACCAAAGCCTCCACTTGTTGCTTAAATTTAGCGAGTTTTAAAGTTCTTTATGTTGCAAAATATATGAAAGTTATATGCGCAATTTGGTTTTTATAACACAATAACCTATTTGGATGTTTCCTTTGGACATCACCGATCTAGTTAATATGGAATTCACGGTATATAGGATTTAATTTTTTTAATCAACTTTTTTAATCCAAGAAAGAAAGTAAACTAAAAGGGTCTCATTCAAATATTTTACACAGTTATACCACAGCTTCCAAACTGTCGTTGCATCGCTAGTCGCTACCACCTGTCATTCTTGACAGCCACTGTTCACGATCACGTGCCTGCCACTGCAGGCGCTTGCTAGGCACCGCTAACAACTGTCATCCTTGACCTCTGATATCGCCCTTGGCCCCCATCTCTGCCGACCACAACTCGACCATCTCCCCTACCACCTCCACTGCCCACCGACAGTCGCCACCTGCCACTCCTACCGACCTTTGGCCGCCAACACCCCGTGCCTGCTACCGACACTGCCCCCGCCAGCTAATGCCAACTGCCGTTGCTGGCTACTGCCTTCCACTGACCACCTGTTAGAAATTGCACATCCACCTCCATCAACCACTGGCCGCCACCACAGTCGGGTTGAGGTGGAACCTGTTGTGGAGACAACTCAGGACGCGCTTCGTGAATAGACCTGCACAGCAAAACCGACACCGGTGACTCGCCGGAAGGATTTTCGGCGGGAAATCTCCGATACTTAAGTCAGAATATGTTTGAGACTTAGTAAAGTGTAAGTTTAACTCTCTTACCTACCTGACATATTATTCTCCACTCCTTTTATAGGGCTCCCAGCTTAGTGGGGAGTTATTATGAGGTTACCAGATTAATGGGGGGGTTACTCATCATTATGGATGGTTACTCCTCATTAGTGTCTGGTTAATACCCCGGAGTTACTCCTGAGTAATTCATCTTTACTCACTTTCATATTAATGGTGTGGCGGTTTTGATGTGTCTGGATGATGACACGTGGCCTCATCTTATAGGTGATATTTTTCTTCTACATCACTTGCCCCCCCATTTCATGTTCTTTGAAGGAGAATATGGAATTGTAGATGGTAGATTTCATAAGTTTTTCTACTCATGTAGATCATGTAGTAGTACAATGAGGGGCCCCCCTACTCGGCTTGATCAAGAAAAGGGGTCATTGTTTTGGCTGAGTGAAAAAAAAACATCAGGTGCTCGTCTACTCGGCTTGGCTGAGTAGAGGCACTTTGGGTGCTCGCCTGCTCGGCTTGGCCGAGTAGAGGCACTTTGGGTGCTCGTCTGCTCGGCTTGGCCGAGTAGAGGCACTTTGGGTGCTCGTCTGCTCGGCTTGGCCAAGTAGAGGCGTGATAGGTGCTCGTCTACTCGGCTTGGCCGAGTAAAGGTGTGATAGGTGCTCGTCTGTTCGGCTTGGCCGAGTAGAGGCGTTATCGGTTCTCGTCTACCTGCTTGGCCGAGTAGAGGCATCATAGGTGCTCGTCTACTCAGCTTGGCCGAGTAAAGGCGTCAGTGATAGGTGCTCATCTACTCGGCTTTGCCGAGTAGAGGCTTGATAGGTGCTCTTCTACTCGGCTTGGCCTAGTAGAGGCACCATAGATGCTCGTCTACTCGGCTTGGCCGAGTAGAGGCGTCATAGGTGCTCGTCTACTCGGCTTGGCCGAGTAGAGGCGTTATCGGTGCTCGTCTACTCGGCCTGGGTTCTCGTCTACTCGGCTTGGCCGAATAGAGGCGTCATATGTGATCGTCTACTCGGCTTGGCCGAGTAGAGGCATCATAAGTGCTCGTCTACTCGGCTTGGTCGAGTAGAGTCATGATAGGTGCTCGTCTACTCGGCCAGCCGAGTAGAGGTGCTTGGTTTGGTCGAGTGGAGGCACCATAGGTGCTCGTCTTCTCGACACCATAGGTTTTCATCTACTCGGATACGTTTTGTTTATCGTTGTGGGGTAAACGGGTAATTTTGCCCCCTAGTAATTTCATCGGATCATGCCACGTGTCCATGGTATTTCAACGGTCATGGAATCTTACCCGTTGGATGAGTCTTTCATCTCTATATAAGGGGTAAAAAAGTTTCTTTTCCCACACACTTCTCATTTCTTGAGTGGAGTCGAGAGAGGCGATTTGTTTGGGCTTTTGAAGATCTTCAGTTTCACCAAGTAAGCTCCAAACCCCCTCCCTTTTTTTTTGAAATCTTTTGCTTTTGATATGAAATTATATCTAATGAAGATGAAGAATGTGTTTTTGTGCCTAATGTTGACGCTCAAGGCGTCAGGGTAGAACCTACTTTTGACCCCCTGTTTTTGGAAACTGGTGTCCCTTTGGTTCCTTTCCAGGAGCCGAGGGGAGTCCCTGCCAAAGAGGTTTTAAGGGAGAGCGCCCAATCTCCTAAACCTTTTGGCGCGCATACACTTAGAAGCAAACTTAGCAGCTATGACTTGAAACTCCTTCGGGAGCGCTGTGAGATTCCTCCCATTGTAAAACTTAGGCTTCCCGAAGAGGATGAATCAGCCAACATGGCCACCATTGATGAAATTGGTGTTTATTGGGGTATGTTTATCAATGGCTTTAGGGTTCCTCTCCATCCTTTTTTTATTAGAGTCTTGAACCTATATGGCCTTGCACCTGGCCAATTTTCCCCTCATGCGTGGCGGTTTATGAGTTTTTTCATATATCAATGTCATAAACTTGGTTTGAGGCCTAGAGTTAGGGTATTCAGATGGTTTTTCACCATATGCACAATCACCAAACAAGTAGGTTGGTATTTCTTAAGTCGGCACCCAAAATCCGAAGCGAAGTTATTTCCCTATCCACCGTCATCCAACCATAACTGGAAGGAGTGGTTTTTGTTTGTTAAATTGCCTAAGTCTCAACGGAGGGAAGTTTGTAACGAGTGGCTAGCTGAGTGTGACACTAGACCATGTAATAAATTAAAGGAAAAAGATTTGTCGGAGATTGACCTCGAGCATATTGAGAAGCTCAAAGGAGCTGCGTCCTTAGAGTCCAGATATCCTTTGAGTAACGCTCAACTTTGCGAATGCGGCATCATCTTTCCCCCTGAACCTCAAGATTTCGACGAGGAGGAAGAAGAGGGCGAGAACGACCCTGGTAAATGTTCTTACCAGAGCCTGCGCATTGAATCTTTTAATGGTGCCTTACTTTTGCTCTCTGTGCAGGAAATATGTCATCCCGAGCACAAGGCGAGCCTTCGTTGTTTAATTTTCAAGGGGTGTTGGGGGACATTATTCCCGACGGATTGGCTTCCATTCATGGCATTGAAGAGGAGGAAATGCAAGACTTGGATTTTGACACACTGGTTTTCGGGCCTCAAGCAAAAGAGGTTCCACCGCAAGCAGAAGAGTTTGTTCTTGGCTTGTCTACGGTAGACAAGTCTAAAGAAGCTCCAAGAAAAAGAAAAGCATTGGGCCGAGGTGGGAGTAGAGCTACGTCGTCCTCTGTTCGAGCTGACATTCTTCATCGTCCTGCCTGGGGTATATCTGTTGAGGAGTCGGTCTTCAAGTCTCCTCGTACAGCATGGGACTGGTCCCGTCACGCGATCATTCATATGGATCGCAAGACATTGTCTGCTTATGGTGTTGCTGATACAGCAAATGGCATGGTCCAACTTATGTCGCAGGTTTGATTTCTTCTCTTTAATTTCTATATCAAAAGTTCTGGTGTCTAACTTCTTTTGTTATGTAGGCTATGGCGCAGGTGCAGATTGGCGCAGAGAAGCTTATTGCCGCAGATAAAGTCTTGGATGAGGAACAAAAGAAGGTAATGGTAGAGAATAACTGTCGTAGGGAGGCCGAGAAGAAAGTCGATGATTTGAGCAAGAAGGTAGAGCGACTGGAACTGGCCAATGAGGGGTTATCTGCTCGTATTGATAAATCGGAGGCTGAGAAGTCGTCCGTGGCACTTCAAGCAGTGCAGATGTTCAAGAGATCCAAGACTTTTACAGATCAGCGCTTCCGTGATTCGAAAAGGGCTCTCGTGCATGGCTATAATGAGTGCAAGACTGATATTCAAAAACATCATCATGAGTTTGACTTGAGCATTTATGAGCACAAGTTTGCCCGTGAGATCGCTACGGATGACGCTCTTCGAGCAGAAGAGGCCGAACGAAAGAAAGGTGCAAGTTCATGTGCAATAGCTAGCCCTTCTGTTGGCCGATCGCTAGGTGCATCCGGGTCAACTTCCAGGACAATTTCAAGGCAGCAATCTTTGGCCGAGACTCAAATTCGGGAGATGGGAATGCCCGAGGGTGCGACTGATCAGGATGAATAGTCTAGTTTCCTTTGTTCTAGACTTAATTTTAGGGGACTCTTCTTTTGTTGCCTTGATGCAGTTGACTCAATTTCTAATATATTCAATGTCTTATTTTGCATCTACTTCTGCCAAATTCTCTTGCATTCATAATAGAAGAGAAGTACACCAATGGCAATAAAAAAGAAAAAAGCTAAGGCTGTGCAAAGCCGTAAAACTCGTAACATAGTGGGCTGTCCAAGCATGAGCAGGATCCAAAAATCAAGTATAAAGATAAGGTATGTGTGGCCCCTCTTTGATCTTGCTCATGCGTAGTATCGTCGTAAATTGGTAGTATTCCACGTTCGTGGGATGCTTTTTCCATCCAAATGTTCTAAGTGATATGATCCAGGCCCACCATACTTGGTCACGCGATAAGGGCCTTCCCAGTTTGGTGACAGCTTGCCTATGGCATCGAGAGGGGTTGAGGCTTCTACTCGGCGAAGGACGAGGTCTCCAATGCAGAAAGCCCGAAGGCGAATGCGTCGATCGTGATATCTGGCCACACATTGCTGATATGCGGCTAATCGGAGCTGTGCTTGATCCCTTTGTTCGTCTAAGAGGTCAAGATTGCAACGTAACGCCTCATCGTTCATGTTAGGGTCATAAGTGAATAGACAAAGAAAGGGTAGACCAATCTCAACCGGGATTAGTGCCTCCGTGCCAAAGGCCAAGTTGAAGGGAGTATCGCCTGTTGGGTTCCTTGTCGTTGTTTGATAAGCCCAAAGGATCTTATGGAGTTCGTCAACCCAGAGTCCTTCCGCACCATCGAGCTTCTACTTTAGGCCTTGGAGGAGGGTACGATTGGGTACCTCCGTCTGGCCGTTTGTTTGTGGGTGAGCCACGGAAGTGAAACGTTGTTCAATTGATAAATTAGCGCAAAACACACAAAAGATGTGGTTGTCGAATTGTCTTCCATTGTCGGTGACAAGTACACGAGGGATTCCAAAATGGCAGACAACCGAGCGCCAGAAGAAGTCTTCACACTTCTGCTCTGTGATGGAGGATAGGGCTTCGACCCACTTAGTGAAATAATCAATAGCAACGATTACAAATTTCCGATGGGCTGAAGCCGGGCAAAAGGTCCCAATATATCCATGCCCCACACGGCGAAGGGAATAGAACTGTTCAAAGTAGTCAATGCGGTAGGACCAAGCTTTGGCACAGGCGAGAACCGTTGACAAGCATCACATTTTTTTTGTATGCTCCAGCGCGTCTTGCTGTATTGTCGGCCAGTAATAGCCTTGACGAAGGATTTTGTGTGCGAGGGCTTTCCCACCCAAGTGTTGACCACATATTCCCTCGTGCACCTCGCGCAGAGCATATGTGGCTTCCGTAAGGGTAAGGCAACGAAGGTAGGGGAGTGTAAAAAATCTTTTGTACAGCACGTCATCAACAATCGTGTATCGGGCCGTGCGTGAAATGATCCCTCGAGCTTGTTTCTAATCGGCTGGTAGGATACCATCCGCAAGATAGGATTTAATTGGGTTCATCCATGATGGTTCATGCTCGGTTTGCATGACTTCACGACCATTAATACTTGGTTCGTAGAGGAGTTCCAAGTGAACTGTTCGACTAAGCCCAGACTGGTCGAGGGACGCTAAGGGTGAAAGTGCGTCAGCTGACGTATTGTCTTCTCGGCTGACTTGAGTGATGTTGAAATACACAAAAGTCTCTGCAAGCCTTTTGGCTTTTTGGAGGTATTCAGCCATTTTCACGCCTCGTGCTTCATACTCTCCAGAGAACTGCTTGACGACCAGCTGTGAATCACTATGGGCATGAAGTGCCTCTGCTCGCATAGTCTTTGCAAGGTGCATCCCAGCAATAAAAGCCTCGTATTCAGCTTCATTGTTTGAAGAGGGAAAGTCAAATCATAGGGCATATTCAACTACGAGGTTTTCAAGACCATGAAGGATTAAGCCAGCTCCACTTCCGTTTGCATTGGAAGAACCATCCACATGGAGGGTCCAGGTGAAAGGCCTATCCTGCTGGGATAGCTGCTCCTCGTCTTCGATGGGCAAAGTACACTCAACAATGAAGTCAGCGAGGGCCTGACCTTTGATAGAAGGGCGTGGCTTATAGTGGATGTCGAACTCCCCGAGTTCAATGGACCATGGGACTAGTCGTCCTGAGACATCGGGCTTGTGGAGTATTCGCCGTAAGGGCTTGTCCGTGAGCACTGTTATGGAGTGGGACTAAAAGTATGGTTGAAAATTTCGAGATGCGATCAAGAGAGCGAATGCAAGTTTTTCTGTATCTGGATAACGTAACTCAGCACCTTGTAGTACTTGGCTCACATAGTATATATGGAGTTGCTTACTGTTCTGGTTACGGACAAGCACCGCACTTACAACCGACTCTGCTATGTCTAAATACAAGAAGAGCTCCTCCCCAGCAAGTGGTTTGGATAGGAGCGGGGGGGGCGTCAGATACTCTTTCAAGGCTTCAAAGGAATTTTGGCACTCGGCGGTCCACTCGAAGTTTTTTATGTTCTTCAAGGCTTTAAAGAAAGGCAAACATCTCTCAGCAGACTTAGAGAGAAATCTGCCAAGTGCCACTATACGTCGAGTTAGTATCTGCACCTCTTTCACTCTCTTCGGTGCGGTGATGTCTTGTATGACCTTGATGTTTTCAGGATTGGCTTCTATACCTCTGTACGAGACCATGAAACCTAAGAACTTGCCTGATGAGACCCCAAATGCACACTTGGCCAGATTGAGCCGCATTTTGTATTTGCGCAAGAGATTAAAACATTCCTCAAGGTCGGCAATGTGATCAGCTGCACGAAGGCTTTTGACAAGCATGTCGTCAACATAAACTTCCATGGTTTTACCTAGCAAAGGCTTAAAGATCTTATCAACAAGCCGTTGGTTGGTGGCACCTGCGTTCTTCAAGCCGAAGGGCATGACTTTGTAGAAAAAGAGACCTTCGATGGTAATGAAAGCCGTTTTTTTCCACATCGTCATCGTGCATGCGAATCTAATTATAACCGGAGAAGGCATCCATGAAGCTAAGCAACTCATGCCCCAAGGTTGCATCTATCAGTGTGTCGATCCGAGGCAGAGGGTAGCTGTCCTTGGGGCAAGCCTTCTTCAAATCAGTGTAGTCAATGCATATTCTCCACTTGTTCGTCCCAGCCTTTGGAACCATGACTACATTAGCCACCCATGTCGGATAGTTGATTTCAGCAATGAACTTTACTTCTAGAAGCTTGTCAACCTCTTGTTTGATGATCGTTTGCCTTTCCGGTGCGAAGGATCGCTTTTTCTGCTTCACCGATTTACAGCTTGGATCAACTGAGAGACGATGGGTCATTATGGATGGATCTATTCCTGGCATATCTACGGCGCTCCATGCGAAGACATCCGCATTTGAGCGAAGGAATGATACCAGTCGATCACGAAGAGCTGGCTCCAGCGTGGAACCTATCTTTAACTGGTGACTCCCGTCTGCTCCTAGTGTTATGGAGACAAGTTCTTCCACCGGCTCAGCTCGCCTGAAAGTATGTTCATCACGCTGGTCTTCAATGGCAAGCGCCTCCTCTACTTTGCACAAAGCCATGTAACACTTGCGTGCTATAGCTTGATCTCCATTTACTACTCATATTCCGTTGGGAGTTGGGAATTTCATACACAGGTGAAACGTTGAGGCTATAGCTTGTAATTTGTTGAGGCCCGCTCGCCCTAATATTCCATTATAGGCTGACTTGATCTTGACTACCAGGAAGTCGATTGATTGCGTAGCTTGAAGCGGGTATGATCCAGCAACTACAGTGAGGGAGATTACTCCCTCAACTGGCGCGGATGCTCCCGTGAAGCCGTACAGCGGCGAGGAGACCGGACGGATTCATTCTTTCGATACCTTTATTTGAGAGAATGCTTCTTCAAAGAGAATGTCCGCGGAGCTTCCTGTGTCCACTAAGATGCGTTTGATGACGTACGTATCTATTTGGAGGGAGATAACCAGAGTGTCATCGTCCGGTGTAATGACTTCCTCAAGATCTGTATCATCAAAACTTATAGTGGCGGGGGCCTTTGGGCGCTTAGCTGGTCCCTGCGTCAAGTTGACTTGTCGTGCGTAAGCGTTTCGAGCTGATCTTGAGGTTCCCTCAGTACTTAGGCTTCCAGATATTGTGTTTATCACCGGGGATTCCTTAGGGGCCGAATCGTCATGCCTTTTTTGTCCGCCTCCCCGCTTACCTCCTTGGCGTTCATTTGTCTTGACAAATTGTTTGAGGTGCCCTCTTGCAATAAGATTCTCGATCTCTCGCCGAAGAACTTTACATTCTTTAGTCGTATGACCATGATCCTTATGGAATTGGCAATAGAGCTGGGCATCTCTTCTATCGGCGGGCATCCTCATCGACTTGGGCCACTTTAAGATATCTTGGCCTTTGATCTGGTTGAGGATATGTTCCCGAGATGTTGTAAGAGGGGTGAAGTGCTTGGAAAGGGTCGTCCGTGAGCGTTTAGGTTCTTCGGGTATCTTCCCCTCCGGGCGATCACGCCTCTTCTGACCAGAAATTCCTTCATTTTGGGTGGTGGTCATGGAATCCTCTTCAGCCCGGAGATATTTCTCTACCCGATCAAGTAGGTCAGTCATATGCTCCGGAGGTCTTTTATTCAGCGAGAAACGCAATGGTGTCCCCGGACGCACACCTCTTGCCATTGCCGCAAAAGTCACCCCTGAATCCAAATTGTCAATGAGGAGTTTCTCAGTGTTGAAGCGGGCGTAGTAGGATTTCAAGGACTCCTTGGGTCCTTGTACGATACGGAAAAGAGCCAAAGAGTTTTTCCTTTGTATCTGACTTGTTAAAAAATTGTTGCGGAAGGATTTCGTCAACTGGGCCCAGCAGGAGATAGAGCGGGGTGCGCGGTGTTGAACCCATACGTGGGCAGCTCCTTCCAAGGTTACCGGGAACGCTCGGCACATAATTTGGTCAAGGACTAAGTGTAGATTCATACCAGAAGTGAAACAAGCTAAGTGCTCCATCGGGTCTCCGGTGCCATCGTATGATTCACAAGGAGGCATCTTGAAGTTCTGCGGCGTAGGGAAGTGATCAACCTCTTCTATGAATGGTCGCCCAACGATGACTGGAGCACTGGTGTATCGTTCGGCACGATGTTCACCAGGGTTATAATAAGGGTCCCTCTTGGTAGAATGAGCTTCGTAAGAACTTTCTTCTTATTTTCTGGACCTCGGGTTGCGCCGTTCATCGTCGGATTGTCCATCTTCTACTTGTATTCCTTCCGGAGTCTTTGAGGTTCCTGGTTCCTCATGGAAATTTAATCGATGTCTAATTGGCTGCCTCCGCGTACCAGTTACATGTTGCTCGTTTGGAGGTTGGAGAGGTTCTAATTGCGGAGGTGGATTGTCCACAGCTGCTTGTAACCGTTCGATGGATTGTTGCATAGCCCGAAGAACGGCCATTAAGTCAGCTTGGTTGCTCATGACTGGTAACGTTGTGGTAGGTGCGGACACGTTGACAGTTTGGAGCGGAGGAAGGACAGTGTTTATGGAGGGAGGAACGATTTTCACAGCGGGTGGAATTACCGTTACGGGTATTGATGCTGTCGCGACGGCATCTGACATTACTGCAGGAATTATAGGTACTGCAACAGCGGTGGTTCGTGCTACGGTAGCAGTTGTCGCAACCTTTTTTCCGCGACTGGAGGACGGCGATGCGGCTCCCTCACGAAGTGAATCACAGATTGGTGGCAAGGGTAAAATTGGTGGAGTTGCCCCACCTTGCTGAGCTGGTGGTGTGGGATTTTGAGACATAATATATTCACGAATGTCGTTCCCACGGATGGCGCCAAAATGTTGTGGAGAGAACTCAGGACGCGCTTCGAGAATAGACCTGCACAGCAAAATCGACACCGGTGACTCGCCTGAAGGATTTTCGGCATAAAATCTCCGATGCTTAAGTCAGAATATGTTTGAGACTTGATAAAGTGTAAGTTCAACTCTCTTACTTACCTGACATATTCTTCCCCACTCCTTTTATAGTGTTCCCAGCTCAGTGGGGAGTTATTTATGTTTAATTATGGGGTTATCAGATTAATAGGAGGGTTACTCATCATCATGGATGATTACTCCTCATTAGTGTCTGGTTAATACCCCGGAGTTACTCCCTGAGTAACTCATCTTTACTCACTTCCATATTAATGGTGTGGCGGTTTTGATGTGTCTGGATGATGACATGTGGCCTCATCTTAGAGGTGGTGTTTTTCCTCTACATCAGAACCGAACCCAACATAACTAAGTTGCATCCCTAGTCGCAACTCACTCCATTGTAACTGAGCCCAAGATCTTGCTCCGTATCTAGAGAGAATTCGCATATTTACTCAGCTAGTTAAGGCCTCTAGACCCTTTCTTGATAAAAAGCTAAAGTACCACAAATGCAGACAGCTGATAGGTATGATCTTCTTACACAGCAGAAGCACGCTAGGCCTATTGTCAAAGTACGTAACACCATTTGTACATTGACATAGGAGCTAGTCAATTTGCAACTCTAGGTCTTCATTAAAAGGCATTCGTTAAAGCTTAAAAAAGTGGGATTGACGGAGAAATATAAAGCATACCTCCGTTGATAACTTGAGCTGCTGTCAGTGAAGTAGACAACCCCGTTACTCGGGTGAATGTCCAAGCCATTGGTGAATCTGAATGGAACACCTTGGGCTTGTGTCGCAACCTTGGTAGCCAGGCCACCGTAGCCCCCAACAACAAGAAGGCCCAAATACGCATCCGCAATATAGAGATCTCCAGTATTTTCATCAAAGGCAAGGCCCAATGGGCGGCCACAAATGTGTTCTGTTCCACGCGACCCATCACAGCCATCTCTGTAGACAAATTCAATGTTGTGAGAAGTAACAAAGGGGAAACTTTGGTTTTAGAGCTAAGCTTGGGATTTACTTGCCATTTTTGTGATTCACTTGTCATCTTTGTTAACTGTAAAATGTATAACAAATTCCACGATAAGAGGGTCACAGTTTTTCGACACCGATAACTGTTATGACGAACCTGACTTTTTAACTCCTTTTTTTTTTTTTTGGTAAAAAGGAGGGTTTGGCATGGACTCCTACCAATTTTACAAGCACGACGAGAATAATAAACGAGAGGGCATAAAGACTTACCTCGTAAATCTAAGTCACGTTTTCACTAGTTTGATTCCTCTTCCTCTGCTGCCTTCGGTAGGATAATTATTTTGGACATAACTTTACGAACTTCAAATTAGAGTTTTTTAACGAAAGTTGTTGATAATACTACCCCGTTTCTCGATATATAGTTTGTGGTACCAAAGTTCCTCAGGTGCCATAGTTCTTGGCATTCTAAACCAGCTATTTCTATTATAGTGCAGATTGGGAGCTCGGGGCAGGTGGATTAAGAGAAATGGGTGATAGGGTAGTCAGTGTAAGCTTAGCAACCGAATTTGAGAAAATATTTCTTTGTTGTCACCAATGTGAGTGAGTGAGACGCAACACAAAATAGCCGATATCAATTATACATCATTAGTGCTCTCTATCTAAAAAGAAAGGAATAACTTTGACTGTTATCGAGGTTATAGGAAGATTAAAACTCTTGTGTAGCGATATGGTCGTTAAATATTTTTAGTAGCTACTCCCTCTGTTCCTGAAAGATTGATCCATTTTACTTTGCACGTATATTAAGGATTTAAGTTATATATTGTGTGTCTTTCTCATTTTACCCTTTAGAGAGAGAGGGGGAAGAGAGTGAGCCATGAGAGAAAAAATTGGTTGATAGAGTGTTAAATGTGGAGAGAGAAATAAAATAAAAAAGTGTAAAGTGGTGGGCTAGGAGAGAGAAAATGAGTTGACAGAGAATTAAATGTGGTGAGAGAAATAGAATAAAAAAAATATAAAAATGGTAAGTATGTAAAAATACCTATAGAATATTTGCTAATTTGGAAGTGATCACTTTTTGTGGGACGTCCCAAAAAGAAAATATGATCAATTTTTTAGGAACGGAGGGAGTATTATTTGATGAGACTGAAGATGTGCTGTTAAAAAATATCATTGTAAATGTTAGTAGAAATGTCGTTAACTATACTTATATTAATTTTGGATATCCGAGGAGGAGTTGTAACTATCTTAAGATCAAAAACTTAATCAAAAGGGAGTAAACTTTCATGTCTATCGTCAGAGTCCATCATATAGTATGCCATCGGTCTCACTCACAATGAATATTTCTCATTGAATCGATTGTATTGTCTCATATTTTAAAGGTAAGAATGCGTATTATCAAAAGCCTCGTTTTGGCTTCAAACTAGGATTGTCAAAGAGGCTATAACTCCCCATGTACCGATTATTAGTAGTCGTTAAATATTATTAGTGACATTTATGCAAACACTTTCAACGATAATTATTTTAGCATCACTAATTAAAAACAAAGTAGTATATTTAGTAGAAAACCTGTACTAAATGGAGACCAAAATAATGTATTTTCTCCTGGTACACAGGGTAGCCCTAATTACCAAGGCAGTCACGAATTATCTCAGGGCAATGAATGTGTTGGTTGTCTCTCAGTTACTTCTATGAATTTTTTTGTCATAAGTCGCATGTGCTTTAGACCAGGTGCATTCTGAGTACAGTTTATACGTATACATTGATACACTTATTGTCGGACCATGTGGTCTAGAGTTAATTACATGCGACGAACTTACTATGGAAGACTCAATATTTCCACAGCATACTTGGTACTCTTTCTCCCCCTCATTTCTCAGAAATAGTCCAAGTGACAACTCAGATATATTACTATGCCTATAGGACTATTGATCCTGTTAAACGTAGTTCCAAGTGACAACTTATTGTGATCGCATCTACTAGGCGAACACATTCTTATGTAAGTACGCCCAAGAAGAGATTTGGTGGGTACAGCATGGCTTAGCTTGGCTTATGTCGAAAACGCTGTAGGAGAGATATCAGCATCCTTTTAGGCAGACACAGTGGCCTTGTTTTGAGAGGTAATTAGGTTCCTTTTTCTTTTGTTCGTTCTGTGCGAATGGAAGAACATTAAAAATAGTAAAATAAATTTGTTGTTTCTCTTTTGTGCACCGCAGAATGGTATGATTTGTTCATCCTAAAATCTTGTCCACGAGAGTCGAACCTATGTGAGACCCGATCTACAGAGTAAAACAACGGTCAATCTGAATCATTGTACGTAAAGAGATCACTATTTTTCTTGGTGCTTAGAAGATGAGGCCCCATATTGCTAAAGGATATAGGGCATGGTTATCTCTATTCTTACAAACTGTAGTTTTTAAGGTTGGCGAAAGTAAGAATAAGGAGAAGAAACTGCAAACTATAGAGCATCCGAAATTCTTTTGGGTAGGCATCACTAAAACGTAGGCCTTTTAATGTTTCTCAATATGCTGGCCAGCCTAGTGCAAAAGTAAACAACTTGTCTGGTATTCACCTATACGACTTAATTTGGTAAGAAAAAAAGCCTACTTACACACCTCAATTACTTGTTATTAGTGCAAAAGTAAATTGCAAATGACACGCCATGTACTATTACTCTGTAAAAATGTCGTACACAAGGCACAATCAAGCAAAGCAGGAAGTGTCAAAATTTGGAAGCACCAACTGGCAATCGGTAGCCAAAATGTTATGTGTTAGTGTGGTTGCTGATCATAAGAAACCACGGCCTCATGCACCACCAATAAAGTGCACTGTGCATGAGAACTGTTACGTGAACTCAACCAATACGTATCTATGAACACGAAGTTTGCATGCGCTGCATATGGGTATTAAAAATTGAATTTCATGGTAAGATAGGGAGCACACCTCACCGGAGAAGTAACGGCGAAATCGATCCACCGGCGTTCATGTTCTTGCCACTTGATTATCCTGCCATCCGATACGCCGGTGTATGGACCGTCACCACTGGGGTCAAATGTAAAGCTTTCAGGTCCAACTGCACCCACCACTGGTATCACTTCCCAATGCTGAAACTCACTGTCGGACGACTTCTCGGCGTCGGAATGATGAGAGAGAAGCCTAAAGTAGTCAACTGATAACAGGGTGGATATGAAGATTATAGTTGATGCAGTGATTAGAAAGACCTTATTTGAGCTCATTTTTTCTGGAGGGGGGGTTCAAGGGGTTGGGGAGAGAGAGAGAGAGATAGAGAGACCACAAAAATTATGAAGGGATTATATAAGGGGGAGAGATGAAAGATGTGATAGGTAAACTACCATATTGGCATTTGGTATAGAGATTGTTACATTACAAGTGTGCTCTCAGATATTGTCTATAAATGTTAGCTAGGCCACTATATAAGTACTATGCAAGTGGCATATTATACTCTAGATTGAATTGCACAATAAGTGTCGCTAATATGTTTAATTTGCACGCTAGGGCGGAATCAATTAATCAAGAGACTACTCTACAAAAATCATGCAATTCCAATAGGAATAGTTTGTGTTTAAACATCAAACACTTTAGAGAAACTGTCTAAGAAAGTTGTCCAAGAAATTAAAGTCAGGAAAGTTACTTGCTTGTTTAGTACGTAGTGTTGAGTGCGCAGTCTCTCCCATAGCACGAAATGTATTCTTTAGCAAGCCCTAGTTGGTCGCATTCAATAGAAGGTATATCAAAATAAATTTTCCATGCAAGTGATATAAACTTTTAGGAACAAGTGACAACTAATAGTCGCTAAATGTTTCTAGTGATTTTTGTACTGACACTTTTAGCGATAATTTTTAACAGATTTTTTTTAGCGTTCTAGATAAAAGTCACTATAAACATTTAGCGACCTTTAATTGTCGCTATATGAAGACTATGAGAAATATTACTTCAATCCGGATAGCAGACAAAATTTTCTCAACTTTTAATGAGCTTTGGCCTACCATTGTAACTTTAATCTCATAATTAAGAACAGGTTATATGTCAACTAATGTGCATTTATGGAGTTGCAACTCTTACTAAATTTGACCTGCGAGGCCCCTCGGAGTAGCCGGCGCCAAATTACGTGCTGTCCGCGTTACCATGTTAGTCTACTATTTGTCAATGACAATTTGATGAACTTACTTTGTCGCTAAAAAGTATTTTAATGATGAAAATTTTAAAATTATAACCACAGAAAGGCGTGGACAAATATATGAAGGTTGTTAAAATAAGCATTTTAATAGTAAAGTGGTTTTAGTACCGCATAGTATCACAACTATGTAACATTAGAGACCACACATATTTAATGTGCAACTCGGATTTTAGGCAGAAGTTACAACCTCCTATTTAACGCTAGTTTTATTGTTTCTAAAAATGATTATTCGCACTTTTGCATATATTATCAGCAGAAAATCTTGATAACATCCTTTTTAGCATCATTAATTAGTCATAACAAACTATATTTATCATAGAGAGCTACTAAGATTGCAGCTAAAATTCACAATTATGTATACCTTTTGGTTTCTCCTATTAAGTTTCAAAAATTCACAATTAGCCACCATAACTTTTGGAAATCAAGTACATGAACTCCCGGGGACTACCATCTAGTGCATAATAAACATTAGTTAATTTTCTTTTATTCCGCCTCTTGTCCTCTAGTTTCCGCTTCAAAGGTCGTGAATACTTCAGACTATTGATCAAAAACCTTAAAAGATGTTCGTATTGTTAACGTTCTAGCTTTTGCTTCGGCGGTCTTGAATAATTCAGACTATAAGAGATCTTCGCACTGCACTCTTCATCCTTAACCTCTCTCAAATCTTTGTCATGTCCATTTCAAATCTACAATATTTTCGCACTGCACTCTTCATCCTTAATCTCTCTCAAATCTTTGTCATGTCCATTTCGACTCTACAAATGACCCTTCAATCTCATTTGCCCAAAATAGCATATTGATCGAATTATATATAGGTTGGAATACTGAGATCCACACACTGTGCTTGTCATCATGATTTTGTTCAAGTGATATATGCAGAAAACGTACGTGAGAAGTTGGAGCATCTGAAGAAATTAATGCCATGACAGGCATAAGTGACAAAGCTGGTGGGCGATGGCCACCAGTGACTTCCCGACATGTAGAACCATGATGTCAAATTCCTTTTTAACTTTTGCTTACTTTTGGTTGCATCCTGTTAGTGGAGGGGATTCTAAGGCAAGGATAAGAGGGCATGGCATGTTTAGGGCCCAGTCCCTAGTCCCCACCTGATTATTTAGGAGTTAGGACTGAGTCAGAAATTTCCGGGGAATGAAAATTTATAGTTTATGTTCTTGGGGAGATTTGGAAATTGATGATTTGTGGTTGGAAGCATAAATCAGAAACGGATCGTGTTGGCCTTGTCAAATTGTGATTTGTTTAAGTTTGTTTATACGAGTTTTGAAGTTGGGTAAAATTGCGCTCAACCTTCTAAGATTTGCATAGTTGTCTCACTTAAAATTTTATAGTTTCAATTGCATCATATAACACCCTAACATTTGAAATTAGTTCCAATTTGACTCAAAATTATATCTCCGTTTGAAAAAGGTGGACAACCATCCACCTTGAGGGGAAAATATGTCTTTACAAGACAAACAAGGACGAAAACACACCTACGCCCCACGAAAGTCGCCAGCCACCGTTTCTCCCCACCACCCACACCCTGGCGCCACCCACATCCCCTCCTTATGCACCATCATTTGCACACCCAAAAATACATGCGCACCCACCACCCTCGCATCACACACCAACACACACTCCATCTACCCCCTCCCTCGAAACGCATACCTACAATCTCACGGTGGTGGGCCACCCTCAGTCAAGTACAAACATTTCTTCATTAATTGGCAATAACTCTTCTCATTTTGGCATGTGAGTCTTGTGTGTGTCCATTAGTGGTTGGTGATGGTGACGAGCAATAGAAATTTGGACGGGGTAAAGGGGGGGGGGGGGGATATGGGCACGTGAGTGTTGTGTGCATGTTGCAGGTGTGTGTGCACTGGTCGTGGGGGATGGGGGATGGAAGGGTGGGGGACCGTAGTGCATATGGGTGTGCGTTTGGGTGCGTGGTGGTTGGTGATGGGGATTGAGCGGGGCCGGGGGGGGGGTGCGCTGGCAGTGTATGCGCGCTTGTGCAGGGTGTGTGCGCACTGGTGGTGATTGATGGGAAATTAAGGGTGGGGGAAACTTGAATGCACTGGTGGTGGGTGACGGGGGTGGCAGGTGATAGGGGTGGCAGATTGTGGTGTTGTGTGGTGGGGTAAATGTGCTCCTGGTGTGTGGGTGGTTAGGGGGAAGGGGGTGGGGGTACCGGCGGCTTTGTGGTAGGGGGAAGGGGGTGGGTGGTGGGTGTGCCAGTAACTTTATGGTGGGTTGTGGCCGTGTTTATCCTGAAAAATATGTTTGCCCTCAAGGTGGATGACCGTCCATCTCTTTTTAAACAGAGATACGATTTTGGGTTCAATTAGAACTAATTTCAAATGTTAAGATGTTATGCGATGCAATTGAAACAATTTTTTTTAAGTGGAAAAAGTATGTATACCTTAGAATTGAGGATAAGTTACACTGTTAAGTTTTCAAATGCGATTAGACTGGGCTGGCTTACGTTTCCACTGGATACTAGTGTTCATCAAATCAAGTTTGAGTACATATTCTTTTATAGATGAATCACAATGATGACAAGGTGCATTGACATGACTGTCATGTGACTGTTAAAATGTGGGATAAAAATGGGTAAATGGTATGGTTACTCACCTTAGAACGCATATTTTATCTTTGATGCAAGTAGTTTTATCGTTGATCCTAAGATGGTACCCGATAAACATTTTCAGTAAAGAGAAGCTATGCATAATGTTGTCTTTTATCGCAAATCTAAATGGAGTACTGGTTACTATATCTTGGGTATGTTACTCTTTTGTTAATTAATGAAACCCTTGGATCCTTTACATACAAGGAAAAGAAAAAAGAAGACATTCCTTTCCCCCGAGTAATTACTTTCAAGTAGTATTAAATTTTTGGGATAATTACAGCAGTATTCCTGAGGTTAGGGTGTAATTACAGGCGTGTCCATTAGTTTGGACAAATTACACTTATGTCCGTTAATCAGACGGAATACAAAATACATAACGGTTTTGACAAAAAGACTTTATTACCCCTAAATGAAATTAAAATTCCATTTTTCTTTTATCTTTTTTCTCTCTCCTTTCTCTCTCCAATTCAATCTCTCCTCCTATCAGATTCAAACCTAAAAATTACAGAGGGGAAGGGTTGGAGCTCGTTGGAGCCGTACGACCAGTATCGCAGCTCCAAGAGGATTTCAGCATCAGATTTTGGCTTTTGCTCCGTTTTCTGGATCGAGGAGGTGGGCCGCAGGTGGCGGCAGATCAGTCCATCCGACTGAGTAGGATTTTAGGGGTGGGGGGTGAGGGAAGGGTTGGCGACGGGTGGGGGGAGTGAAGAGGTGGCGGCGGGTGGGGGGAGTGAAGGGGCTGCGACGTTAGGGGACTGGTGGTGGTGGTGGTTTCAGGTGGGGAGAAGAGAGAAATTTTAGAGTGAAGGGGCGATGGAGCTGCCGGCAGTGTGGGGCAAGGGAGGGGGTTGTTGCGGGGGGCGAGGTGTGTGGGTGGGGGGTGGGGGGGGGGGGAAGAGATGGAGGGGGAAGGGCGATGGGGGGGATGCCGGCAAGAGATTGGTCGCCGGCAGTAGGAGACAAATCAAATTTTCAAAATCCTAATTTTCAAATTAGGGTTTTCAAAACATTAATTTGAAAATTAGGGTTTTTATACAAACCCTAAAAAACCCTAATCCTAATTTGAACATTTTAAAAATTATTTAGTATATGCAGTAAAAGGTAGTATTGCCATTTTGAAAATACATAACGATGACATCATAAAAAAATACACTTTTTGGACGGAACCCTAACGGATTTACACAAATATTACAAAATTAGGATTTTTGGTCACGGTATGTTATATTTTGAAACTTAATGTCTATGACTGTAATTACACCCTAACCTCATGGACACTACTGTAATTATCCCTAAATAACCTCATGGACACTGCTGTAATTATCCCTAAATTTTTCCTTGAGCACCTTGTCACCGACTCATGTAGGGGTGTGCACACAGGTATAGGCGTTGGATTCGACCAGGAGACGGGCTTAGAGTGTAATGCACTGGACTTTACACCGATCTTAACATCTTTCGAACACTGGGGTATCTATTCTAAGTTTGTAAGAAGTGGTATTAGAGTCGCACCTAGTTCTGTACTGGAATGCTAGACCACGATGGCACTAGACAGTGCGTTCGAAATATCTTTAATGGCGAGCGCCAGGAGATGTGTAAGGAAGTCAAAAAGAGCTGTTATACTATGCAGGGTGCTAGCATAAGACGAGAATCAGGGGAGTTGTTTCTTCCTTTGGGAGGGTGTACGGGATTGGGCGTGGTAGCTGTCACAGACTAATTGTGTGGGCGCTAGCGCAAGAGCGCACATGAGAATAAAGTTATTGGACCACACAATGAGCGGTGACGTGTAATGCTACAAGTTAATACACCAGGCTTTGCACCGACCCATAACATCATTTGGACATTGGAGGAGTCTATGGCAAAAATAGCTTGAGGGCTTATTTAGGGTACATAGCCAGTTGTTTCTTTATGTGTAAGAATGTCCCTAGATTAATGCAACTTAGTTTGCGTACTTGATGACGAAGATTGAAGTTTAATGTAACCTTTTTATCCGTATAGAGGATCCTTGTGCCTGGCCCCCAGCCACACGAACGATGCAAGAAAGATAGTTGCATGAAACACCAAAGAAACATCAGCTGCAATGATCCACCCAGAACATTTCCCATATAGACTTGTTGAGAATCAAGTTTGCAACATAAAGAAGGAAAGCACATGATAAAAAGCCCATCATATGGGGGTGCAATCTTTACTACAAATCATAAATGCCAATGAAAGGCATCATCACCGAACCGATCCACAACTTCCCGTTTCTCTCCTCCACTTCGCTAATAAACCTCAACCTATTTCCTCCACTGTCTTCTAAAACTTTCAAAACTTCCCCTTCCTCACTTAGCTTCATCGCGGTTGCGTGAGCCTTCCCTCCTACTAAGTAGTGCAGTTGCTTAAAGCTAAGCGGAAGCTTCAACAATGTCTTCCCAACCCATGAATTAGCAATAGACCAGTGTGCTAGAGGGCCTCTTTTGGCATGCAAGGCCACCCAAAATTCCCCTTTCGAATTCCTCCTAACATTGTCCGGAAATCCGGGCAATTCAGCAAAAGTTTCATGATTTCCAGCATTAGGACCCTGAAGCCAAAACCTTATGATCCTACAAGTAGTCGTTTCCGCTACTAGCACAAATGAGCGATCTTTGCTAAGCGCCACACCATTTGCAAAAGCAAGGCCACGCAGTAGAACCGTTACTTCTTTGCTTGCTTTATCATATTTCATCAACCTGCCTGTCTCATCCTTGCTTAGAACCGATGAGATAAATTGCCTGCATGAATGCACAGAAATATGTATATCTGACGACAGTAAGATGAGGAGTGCTGCTCCCATTTGCTATACAGATACATCTATTGCTCATGTTAGTAGGCTATTTATTGTACGTGCTTACGAGATTAAGCTCAAGGGGATATAGTGACTTGTAAGCAATTCTAGGAGGTCTATACAGTTCAATTTGAATGAAAACTGGTATTGCTGGAAGGGCAATACAGGCAACACAGTTTTTAGTGTATCTGATTTTGTGCTTTTCAAGAAAAATTTTGCTTGGATATTATACCCCTTTTTTTCTTAATAAACTTCCCAAATATGATTCCACTTACTAATGTAACTCTCTCAGTGGCCTCGCATTTCCTTCTTTAGAAAGCTCAAAAACATTTTCCATGGCTACAATTCAAAGCCACTTTTCTCTCCATCTGAAAGTTTTTCCCAGAAGCAACAAAAACTGTGCTTTTAAAATTCTAACAAGATTAAGCATTTTCAAAATTTTGGTGACCGTAGCCATAAAAGATTTTCTATTTGGAAAAGGGATACAAGACATATCTAAAAATATGAAAGAGGAAACACTGAAACAGGGAAACTTTTTCAACCGGGGCATCAAATTTCTCACAATTGTCATCTAATTTCTCAAAATTGTATTACCACCAAATTTATGTGTCACAAGAACGAACTAGCTTTTGCTTTGCAAAGTAGGAACCCAATCTAATACCACTGTGTTCTTTCATTCAAAAAACAAAATTACCTTCTGTGAAACCTTGTGCTCGTATCTGTGAAGTAAATGACGCCTTCATAGTCATCGATGTCCATATCGTTTGTGAAGAGTAAGGGCCGGCCTTCTACTTCGGTAACTATTTGAGTAGCCAAACCTCCAGCTGACCCTACAACTTGAAGGCCTAAGTAGGCATCAGCAATATAGAGATCTCCAGTACTCTGATCAAATCGTAGTCCTAATGGCCTTCCGCATACATGTTCCATTTCTGGTGCAAATGGGCGAACACACTCCTTCCTTCGCAAAAAGAAACGTTAATGTGTCAATTAAGCATCACAAACAAATCAAACATATCAATATTACTTTCTTAGAAGTTTTAGTACGACTTAAGAGCTCTACATGTACATCCTGTGCGACAGTCATCGAAGATCTAGTTCGAGGCTTCGAGCTTACGTTCACCTAAGAACTAAGAAGCACGGACACCTCTTCTAGGTGGAGGTATGGTGTCCTAACCGGATGGACACCCGACACCCTCCGGACACCGGCCGACACGTGTCGGACACCGCCAATCAGTGTCGGATTTTTTTTTTAATTTCCGACACCGTGTCGGACACTTCACCGAGGAGTGTCAGACACGTGTCCGACACGACATAGAGCAGTGTCGGACCATCTGCTTCTCTTACCTCACGCCGTCTCCTTCTCTCTCGCCTCACGGGTGCCCTTCTGAGCCATTACCGACTCAGATCTATCGCTGGAGCTTAGTCGCCAACATTCCGAAGCCGAAGCCGACAGATCCAATCGCCGTCGCCAGATGCCGTAGTAGCTGTCGCCGTTGCCATCGCCAGAGCTCACTTGATCGTCGCCGGAGGTCCTCCACCGCCGTCGCTGACCCACAGGTCCTTTTTCCTCAACCTCGTCTCCTTTTTCTTCTATTCTGAAAGTATCCCATCCCTCTTTGTCAAGAGTCGTTTTTCTCCATCTGTCAAAGTCGTTTCTTTCCTCTCTTTTTTTCTCCATCTGCCAAGAGTCGTTTGACTCATTTCTTGCATTTGTACTGATTAAGTGAAGAAAGTCCCTCTCATTTTTTTTTTTTTTACTTAGTTATTTTGTCCAGTACTTAATTTCAGAAATGTTTTTTTGACTTAGTTATTTTAGATTGTGGAATGTATTTAATATATATATATATATATATATATAATAAAAATATATTAAAAAAATAGCGGTGTCCTGCGGTGTCCAAAATATGATTTTTTGGAAATTGCGGTGTCCGGTGTCTCTGTCGATGTCGGTGTCCGACACCGTGTCCGTGTTACCTAGCCTAAGAGTAGCTGTTTTACTAGAAAAATACAGATATCTAGACGTAAATTGGCAAGGTTAAAGTGGTGAACATCTAATTACTAACAAGAAAAGTTTGAACTTTTAATTGTCAAGCGTTAAAGGCTCAAGTTGTTCATTTGGATGATTGGTATTTCTAGTTATGAATTGTAAGAATATAAGAGACTGCGCATGACACTTTAAAAAAGCAGACATGATCAGGCTATATATGACTCGAAGTTGGGTTTTTTTTCTAGAAAATAACATTAAATTGGTTTTGTAAACAACATAAAAAATCCTAATTATGGGACAGTTAACTGCCCTTGGAAGTATGTGCCGGCCGAAAAGGTTATGGCAGGATAAAAAACATTGCTCTTGGTTTTCCCATTTCCTTCCTATCGTTTCCAAAATTGGTGTTGGGCTATTACCATTTCAAGAAGAGAGAAAGAATTTGGCATCCGCTCTTATAAGGTCTTCGGTTCTCGTCTTTGAAATTCTTGATAAAAGTCTTTCTTTTATGTTCTGGCATTCTCACGTCACCATAAAGTCTAGACTCAAGGAACTTCTTGTCCATGTTCTTGTTCGGGAAACCCGCTGGACCTATTCCCTCGAGCTGTGTTAAGTTAGTCATATGAAGTTGATTTTGGTCATTGAGCGGATGGAAATCAAAGTGCAATCGCCAAAGTTGGCTCCCAAAAAGCAGATAAAAGAAAGCTCGGGCAAGGGTGCAGAGGGAGGATCTTGGGGTTGGTGACGTAACAACGAGGGCTCAAGGTCAGAGGGAGGGGGAGACTTGGGTGTCGACCCGAGGCGACGACAAGAGTGACTTTCGCATGGTGAGGTCGAAGGGAGGGGAGATAGTACCAGGGGCAGTAAGACGACGCCGACGGAATTAAGTTGAGAAACGGTAGCCGAGGGGTGGGGTGGGGGGTGTTGGGGAAGACATGATGCATGCGTGCCCGACAAGGGATTCATGAGGTCACGCAGGGTTGATGTCGGTAAATAGAGTTGAGACTTAATAGCGTGGGCTCGAGCCACCTCGCGCACCGTCTACCAAGTCCCTGTACAGTGTCAAGCGGACAGTAAGGTACATGGCCTACTTGGTGATGGAGAAGGGGTGAAGCTCCCAAGGGAGCAAGCTATGCACTCAAGGGTGGTGCTAGTAGACTTGTGCAAGAACATCTGTAACTTGAAAAATTATCCCAAGTCTAAAAATAGCAACTTTACATTGATAACATAGGAGGCAACATGCCTTTGTCAGGGTGGTGAATACATTTTTTTTTGCGAGGGGGGGGGGGGGGCACAAGTCTCCACACTTAGAGTTTGAGCTCTTCGAATGCAATCTTCTTGGCGAAGGTGAATTTGAGACCCCTGCAGTTTCTGAGGCCATGACTAACAGTCCGATGATTAGGGCAGTAGTTGGGCCTGGCTAGGTCCTCTGGCGTAGGCTCATAATAAACAAGGGGAAGGGTTATGGAGTTATCGATGATCCAAGCCTTGAGAAACTCCTTGACGGTGTTGAACTCGCATAGCTACTCCAAGGTAGCCTCCGGTTGCATTCTCTTGTTAGGGCGCCGATCTCCTCCCTGGGATTGACAATTTTGTTGTTGTCATCGCTGGCTGCCTCCACTGCCGCAGTCAAGGAGTTCTGAGCTTGGGCTTCAAGGTCCGTGATGGACCGACCAAGTCATAGGTGCGTCACGTAGCTTCCTTGAGATGACCTCAAGACCGAAGCTAGAGGTTTTCAAGGTAGATCATGTAGGTGGCTCTAATGTTCTTGATGCAAATGGGTACAAGGGACTTGTCCTTGCCGAAGTCAGTGCATTCCAAGCACTTGAGATGAAACCGTTTGATAATAAGCGTTGAGGTCCTCCCCGGGGTTTTCCGCCGAATGCCAACAATATTCACGATAGTCACATGCTCCTCTTCATAAGGAAAGTTGTCAAGGAAGAGCTGGATCATGTGAGACTAAGAGTGGATGGTAGCCTCAGAGATCTGGTGGTACTAGAAATAGGTGGGGCCAGTCAGGGACTTGTGGAATTCTCAAAACTTCAGAAGTGTTATTCTCCCCGTAGTGCTTTAGGGAGCCAGCAAAACGGGTAAGGTGCTCATGAGCATTGCCCTATATGCCATTAAACATGGTGAAGGCTGGTTGCTTGTACTTCACAGGGTAAGGTTTGGTGGCAAGGTTGCCAGAGTAGGGGGCATGACTGGATAGCTTAGAATAGGAGTGAGGTAATGATGATTCCTTGAGATGGAGGAGGATGGCATCAAGGTCATGTTTGGTGACATGGAAGCATGCGAGGGTTTGTGCCTGATCGGAATGATCTTGGCACCTAAGCCCCAAACAAGGCGATCTGAACATTGAAGGGATGACAATGACAGAGTAGGGTTGGTGGTGGGGAGCAACTCCTTGGGGTGTGGTTTACATAGGGGTAGGCCCAGCGGTAGGAGGTCGACAGTCAAGAAGGGTCACCTGGAGTAAGTCAGGGGCATGACTGGTGTTAGTTGGCTGGCCATGTTGGGGTTAGGCTCCATCTGAATTGAGTCGTGCGTTTGAAGTACTCCGAGCAAGGGTAAGGCGAGGCGCCGTGGGCAAAGGTGCCGCGAGTCCTATCCTAGAGGGCGAGGACCAAGGTGGCGATGGTCATAACATTGGGACCTAGGTAGTGTCCAAAACTAGCCCAGGCCTTGAAGGTTGGATTTGAGCAGCAGGGGCCAACCCTAGAGCATGGGCCAACCCTAGAGCTTGGGATGGCTGAGCGGCGGGCACGTGATGGGGAGCTCTAAGGCGTTGAGAGATGGGCAATTGCAAAGTTAAGACTTGATTTGAGTTTTGCATCTCCAAGATCATGGCCACTAGAGATAATTGGGAGTCTTGGAGGTCAGTGATGGTAGGAGTGAGGCCAGTGTTATTAAAGGCGTAGGCGTACCTACGGCGTAAGGCACAGACGCGCACCTTTTCGAAGCAAGACGCAATATTAAAATAAATAAAATTAAAAGATAATGATGCATTAAAACAATAAAATTATGAAAAAAATAAGAACATGACAATTAACAAACTTCCAAACACTAGAAAAAGTTTCAGATTCCATCACATCATAATTTAACAAGCTTCCAACATTAGAATCAACAATTAAATCCACTAGAAAATCGCAAATCACCGAATACTAAGTGAAGATAACACCACCATCCTCATCATCGCTAAGGGCCCAGTAAGAGAATACATCAAATATGTATATCATGTCTTCTAGTACAAGAAGAGTGCTGATATGCCTCTGTCCCTTGAATATATTGAACCTGATATCTAATCATTGGACCTTAAACTCTGCTCAGTCATCACAAAAATTGTCTATCTTCTGTGCATTCGAAGTACAAGGATAATTTCAGCAACATGACAATCCTTCACGGCTTCATCGTAAAAATGTTGATTTGGGCTGTCTATCTATCCAGCAATTGCATAATATATCTCTTCTGCACATCCAATGCATATGCATCCAAGTTAAGAATATGAGTTGTGACTTGTGAGTGAGGGAGTGAGGAAGAGACTGGGTGAGTGCTGTGACTTGTGAGGGAGGGAGGGAGGGAGGGAGAGAGAGAGAAATCAGGAGTGGAGCAGAAGAGTAGCAACAGGAAATAGGAGTAGCGGCGACGGCGTCAGTGTCGGCGATTGGGGTAGCAGCGGCAGAGAGGAATGCGGGCGACCGGCAACGACCAGAGAGACGTTGACGACGACCGGAGCAAGGGACGGGGGCGACTAGCAAGGGACCGAGAGTTGAGTCGTGAAAGTTACTGTATTTCTGATTTGGGGATTTTTAGAGTTAGGTTTAGTGTGTTAGACTTGGTGGAGTGGAGCTAAAAAAATTAAATCTAAAAGAAAAATGGACATTCCAGATTAAGCCACGATAGCGTATCCAATGGTCACATTTTGTGCGCCTAGGTGTGCGCCTCCACCGCCATGCTGTGCCATGCGCCTTGGCGCCTGAGCGCAATGCGCTGCGCCTGGGGAGGCCCGAGGAGTGCGCCTGGCTGAGCCTAGCGCCTAGGCGCGCTTTTTATAACAATGGGTGAGGCGCTGGACTGTGGCATTGATGATGGTGACAACATTGGGTGAGTCCGTCTTAGGGGAGCCTGGAGTCGGACGGCACTGGTCTCCTCTTAGTCCTCCTCGTGATGCTTTTCTTGGATAGCTAGGTTGACGCTTTGTTTGGTAGTCCTATTAGCCTTGCGTTGCAGAGGCATGGTTGGTTGGGTGTGTCAGATATGGGACAAAATGTGTTACGACGCTCACCTTCCTAGCAAAGCTGCCAAAATAATGCAACAAAGTGGGTTCGTAGTAGACGTAGACGTGGAGGTGCCACAAAGAATGCAGTCTGAGTCAAATTGCCAAGTATGCTGATGCGGGACAGAGTAAGGATGGAACAAGAGTAGAAACCAAGGCTTCCTAGTCAGAGTCTAAAGAGTGGTAGGTGCTGCGAGGGTGAAGGTGCATGGCTAATACACGACGACAATTGGAGTCCAATGCTTAGGTCCAGAGTCAAGGTCCACTGTCGGCGTCTTGCGTCAAGGTCCTGTATGTTTCTCTCTCTATAATTCTTTAGCTCTGAAATTCTAGAGTGAGGAAGTGCAATTGACTTATGTTTTACTGAAAAGAATTCTGAAGTCCCCAACTCATAGGGGTTGAGATGGTGCTGCTATCAAACAACACAATGTCGCTGCCTGTGAGTGGCAACTTAGCGAGGGGGCCACAGATACCCGTGCTCAACGGATTGTCGGATTGCGTATTCAACCTTGCTTGCCCCACACAACACTTTGCTCTGTCTATTTAGAAAGACTGTCTCACATAGCGCCGGTGTGGTCAGAGAATCCCTTGATCTAGCTGCCAGTCCAAAGCCCTTGTTGAATTCCACCAGGGCGTCAAAGGACGGCAGAGGTAGAGGAAGGGCCGACACCTAACTGTTCGTCAGACTAGGGGCGATGCCCTTCAGAGATGTAGAGGACCTGCTCGGAGTGACCCGGGGGTCATAGTACCTAGGGTTGCTGATGAAGAGCCCCCAGTGTCGGAGCACATAGACTACTAATGCAGACACTTTGGTGGAGATAGTGTTCTAAAGGAGCCGCCTATTTCGAGAGCGAGTCCTTGTACTAGAGCATTTGAAGCACACCAAGATAGTTCCCAGACGAGTCGTATACCCGACAGAGTAATTGGAGCTCGCCGAGGTAGTCTTCCTGAGGAGTCGCCTACTTGGCCGTAGGGGAGTCCTCATGCCACAGCACTTGGAGCTCCCTGACGGAGATAAGTCTCCCGAAAGAGTCCCCTATCCCCGCGACGAGTCCGTGTGCCAGAGCACTTAGAGCGCACCAAGGTAGTCTCTAAGAGGTACCAGACGGGTCGAGGTAGTGTCCCGGAGGAGTCGCTTACCTGGCGGGAGGGGAGACCTCGCCGGAGCACTTGGAGCTCCCTGAGGTAGTGTCCTTGAGGAGTCGTCTATCCTGAGGAATGCTACAAAACTCCAGAGATTGGGTCCAAGCATATTCCACGACCAAGGCAAGGTGCAAATGGTTTGGTGAAGGGATGGACCAAAGCCAGGGGTGTGGTAGTGTGAGAGGGTGCCAGAGGGCACGACTGTATACGTGGCTCGGTGCATGGGCACGTCGGGTGTTGTGCCGAGGGCACGTGACACAGAGACTGCGCTCGGGCGCAGGCAGTCTTCACGAATTTAAGGTTGGCAAAGGTCTAATTCAATGCAATTGACCACCAATTTTCCTAACTGACCAAACACAAATGGAAACACTTGCTTGGGCAATTGTCTACCTCCCTTGAAACGTGGCTCCGCCTTAGTACAACTCCCCCATCATACAAAATTATCCCTCTCAAGCGGGATAAACTCCTCCCTCGGATTAAATAGTCGTCCCTAGATGCATGGCCAGACGCCAGACATGATTATTCATATTTTGTTTGGCACGCAAAAAACGGCCGTAAAATATTTATCAAAGAAGATCAAATGTTTATTGCATTTACATTAGAAAAAGTTTCTAGTGTTGATAGAAGTAGTAGATTATGTGTTAATAGCACTAGTAAAAGATACCTAATGACATAGAGATGCCTGTTCTGCTAAATTGCCGCATAAAGCCTAGCTAATTAATTATGGGAGCACCGTAGTTCTTCAGGATGAACTAGTGCTTGCAAGGCACATACAATGAGTGTGTACACAAAAAGAATAATACATAGATACAGATCGAATAATGTATAAAACTAAGGAGACAAGAGAGATTGCGCGGGAACTTTTGCTTTCATGAAGTTCTAATTTTTCTAAAATCATTGGTGGTCGTAACAAAATGAAAAAGGAGAGACATTAGCAATGCAAATTTGTGGGTGAGACATATTGGCAACATGGGTTTGGGGCTGGATGACGGTCCTTCTCTTATTGACATGGACAATATGAACTTTACCACTTAAGAATAGGTAAAACCGTGAAAGTCAAAAAGTAAAAAAGGTTAGGTGGTCTTTTGTACTTACTTTTATGGTGTCTGGACTGAATTTTCAGACCTCATGTGCCCCTAAAGATAGAAATTCGTCACTCATACGCACTAGCGTCAAATGAGAATCGTTGCGTACCTTTGAGAGGAAGTGATTGCAAAATCAACCCAACCTCGGCCAACACCTTGCCACTTGAGAATCCGACCGTCGGCGACGCCGGTGTAGGGCCCTTCCCCATCTGGGTCGAACGCTAGACTTTCCGGCCCGACGGCTCCGGTGAGATGGAGCAATTCTGCGGTGTGGAGCTGGTCGTGGGAGCCATGCAGTGGAGGTGGAGTAAACACATGGGGAGTTGTGCCGAAAGCCAAGAAGATGGAGAGCACTGCAAGTGCTGTTGCAGTCAAGATGAGCTTCCTGTTCATGGCTGAAATATGGGAATTAGGAAGTGATACGAGATTTCAAATGCGTCTGGTCACTCTCCATATATCTCTCGGCCTGAAGTTCGAAAATTAGTTAGAAGTTGTCAATGGGCCGGGGATTGGGCTGGCCCAGCCCGGGACCAACGGCCTATTCAGCAAAGTGGGCCAGTTCGGGCCAGGCTTGAGCCTAAAAAAATGGGCCGGGCTTGGGCCGAGCTCCTTCAAGAGCCGACAAAAAAATTATTTATTTTTTCGAAAAACCTTCTATAATCCTTTTTAATTTTGTAATAAACTTAAATTTATGATTAATTTATTTATGCACCCTCCTCTTTTCATACGGGCTTGGAACATGTTGCTTGTAAACAAATAGACAAAAGTTATCTAAATTTTTTTCGATGTAAAAATTTGATGTCTAGAAAAAGTGAAGCATGTTCGGATGTATTTATGACTCCAAATATATTTAATAATGACTCCAAATATATTTAATATGTTTGAAAAATACCTACGGCGACAATGTAAACAATATTTTGAGAAAAATATATTCTAAAAAGTTGAGAAAAAGAAAAGAAAAGAAAATTACCTAATCATCCAAAGTATCTTTAACGCTCCAATTGCTGCCTTTTTAATCATCAATTGGTTTATCTTTCTCTCAGTATTTCGCATCAAGATAATCCTTTCAACAAATACATAATTCTGATGTTTCAGGGTTAAGACGGCTCCTCCAGTCATCCAACACCCTCTCGCTCACTGAAAACACGACTATGAAGCAACCGTTGAGGTTTGCACTTATAGCACATCACGTGCAATTTAGGATAAAACGCAATAAAATTTATCACTTTGTTTTCAAAAAGTTAATAAATCCAATTTCTTTTACTCATCTGTTTACAATGAAGATTAAAATATGAAAATGAAGAACAACCTGTACAATTCACTCGTGCTTATTTTGCTACTACATTTTCAATGCCATTAAGATATGTTTCATAATATATTTGACCGCTCGATGGTGTTGCGCACACGCGCACATTAGCGAAATTTCAGTAATGGTTATAAAGTTGTTCAAACGACATACTCATGAAAGTTGTAAGAGTGTCAATCGCAATTGACCCATAGCCTATTTTACACCTATTTCTATAATTGAATAATTGCACCATGCAATTTGAACCTAGGATCCAACGCAGTGGTAATAGCAAATACAACAGGCAATCCCTTCGAATATATCAAATTTAATGTCCATGTCTTCCCTCATTAAACATTTGCATTTGTCTAAAACTTGTGCTATTTTAAGTACTCTTCGTATAGCAAAAGGGGATTTGGGATAGTACTTGCCAAACATTAGAAAGGTAGACATGTAGAATACATCAAAAAATTCAACCATGCATGCAGCTAACTGCAATTCACCGAGAGTTGGCACGCCTTGTGCAAACTTGGTGAGTAGGCAGAGAATATAAACTTGTTTGTATACTATATCATGTAAGGGCATATAATATGTAAAGTCCACCTGTGATGGATATCTATAATAGGTCTCTTATGAGGCACATTAGAATACACAAACCTTTATATTCTTGTATTCTTGGGCCTATAGAATTAACAAACACAGCTTTACCTCTTATTTTGGAAATAATTGGTCCTCCAAGCAGCTAAACTATCTTGAACTACTAAATTAATCATATGGCAAATATATCAAAACATTAAAAAAAATTCAATTCAGTATAAGTTTGAGGTTTGTCTCTAATAATTAAACAACAATATTATTATTGGAAGCCTTATCAAAACCAACACTTATTGTCTTGTCATATATTTTAAAGGTATTACATACTTGGAGTATAATTTCAGCAATGTGTGATGCATCATGTGTACATAGAATAAAAGTGATGATTCTCTTGTGCACAACCCAATGAAAACACAATTTAATGTAATGTTACACAAGAATAATTAAAGTGATCTTTGAACGTCAGACATATGACTAACTTTACCATCAATTTTTTTAAAATAACCAATTACGCGTTGTTTGCCGCATTATATTGTCTAAGTGCATCTGACCTAGTAGTATTTTTATGAACTTTTTTACAAAAAGGTTGCACATAATTTTTTTATCTACTATACTTTCCATTATCAGCAAAATTAAAATGTTCTTTTGTGCACAAAAAAGTTTAGCAAGACTGTCTCTTTGTTATCGTTGCTTATAAATCAATACATAACTTACCTTCAAAAGATGATTGCATTTGGCTCTCATCAACATGGCCTTGTGTAGATGCATATTGTTGGAAATATCTATTAAGATTGTTTAAATTATACTTACCTTGAGCTTGGAGTAAGCCATCAAGCATAACCGTTGTAAATTGCTCCCAACACTTAGCTTTGAACTTTTTATTTGTCTTTTCGATTTCTGGCAGACTTGAGGCATAATTACTCGGTCCGTCATCTCCACAATCACTCATCGAGTGTAGATTGTGCGTTGGAGTATTAGTATAGCTAATTGAGTTGCGTTCTTGACTAAAGTGTTGTAGATCTTATGATGGTATATTTTGAAAATTAGGAATGTTTTGGTTAAAAAGCCAAATAATTTTGGGTGTCTGTACCCACAAGTGGTTGCTCTTAAATTGTGGTGTTCGTGGTGGTGGATGTTTTCGGCTACGTGATTTTGATCCTCTTGAAGTAGACATATTTTTTTAAATGTTTGAAAGATTGAAAAAATAAACTGGTAAGACTAGTTAAATAGTAATGAATAGGGGTATTTTCGTCTTATGCGAGGCTTGAAAAACTTATAGGTTGATTCATTCTTATCACATTTTTCACAGTAATTCACAACTTCTCTTGTCTACATTCTACAAGATTCAATGCATGCTTATTTGTTACCAAGTACTAATTCTCTCAATTTTTCACACGAGGCAGGGCGGGTTCGTCGGACCTGGACTCGTGGCAGGTTTGGACTAAAGCGTGTTGGCTTCGGGTTGGATAACAGGCCGTGGCGGACTTAGATTTAAAATAGGCCGGATCGAATGTTTTGGGGGAAAAATGGATCTAGTCTTTAGGCCCTCTAAATCCAGCCTGCACTGTTCACTCTAGTGGCCGGGCATGCCTAGGCCTTTTCTGGGCTGGATAAGGCTACTCTATGCCCCCCCCGGCCCGTTTGACACATCTAAGATCAGCAGCTACGTGGGTCTCATATGTTGCACTATTAAGTACAGTTCAAGTAAATCCTATGTCATAAGACACTTTTTAGCGCTAATTTTCTTGGTTACAGAGCTACTGTTACAATAACAGTCTTAACAATTTAACAAAGTCATTGTTGCAAATATTTCGCCAAATGGGTCCCAATTAGTCTTTTTTCCACATCCAAATGGACAATACAAAATGACCCGGAGGGTCTAGATGAAATATAGGCTGCAAGCTTTAAGCTCAGATATTATTGAATCCTTTTACTCCCTCTTCTCCTCTCTTTTGTGATGTACCACAACACATGGCAAATGATCTTTTGCTAGACATAATTTTTACTGTAACATCTTTAGTAGTAAAAGATAGTCACTAAAAATGTTTTGATTAATGTCGTTGCTAAATTTTATGGCGATAATCTTTTGTCATTGGAATGCATTTAGCGACATTTTTTATTACATCAAAGAATCGTAGTCTTGCAAACTACATAGTTTATGAAAATCATTACTACATTTTATGTTGATGACCAGGGTCCACTTCCTTAGTCTCATTCTTATTTTCCGGTCAAAGACCAACCGACACATACTCCGCCTATACATCTATAAACATAGGTATTACGCTGCTTCCTCCTCCACCACCATTACTATCTCCATGTGATTTGCACCACCATCGACACCAATATAAGCTTGTTTCCCTTTATCCCTGAAGCTAAATCTAGAAAATGTACCACCATCGGCGATATTTCCAGCCTTATCTCTTTGTCAGATTTATGAAAGATCGCTTTGTAGACAAATACCAGAAACTTCTGGTGGAAAGAGCCATCACGGGCTTGAATTCACCATAATTTAAGGGTTTTAGTTAGGGGTGAAGTTTGTTTTTAATTAAAAGTGTGACATGTGTCGCCAAAAAGGTCAACAGTATTCAGAAACGGTCAACGGTCAAAGGTCTTTGCTTACACGTCCAGAAGTACGTTTAGACTCATTTCCTAATTCCACTTTTTTTTCTAGATGGATCAGTATTCCAATCCTATGCGATATAAACTTCTTCTTAGATTCAATATATACATAGGGATGCCCAGTATGCGCGCACATCAACACATATTATAGACATCCCATTTTTTATCGTCTTTTTATTTATTGAATGATAATTGAACTTTATTATTAATTAAGTTTATTATATAGGCTTAGGCGTAATAATATAATGCGCCTAATTTATTTGATTAAGTCCAATAAGGGGTCCAGTCCAATTCAATTTGAGTCAAGTCTAGTCTAGTTGGAGTCCAGTCCAGTTGGTTAAACCAGTCCAGTTAGTTAGGTTTAACCCAAGTCAAGTTAAAAAATTGTGATTGATTAGAAAACTTGGCTGTCTAGTGATTTATCCTTGATATATGTGATTAATCATTGATTTATGTGAAATCTGGAGATAATTCCTGAATCTGTTTTATCCCAACGGTATTTTTTTAAGATAATCCCGAATTAGGGGCAGATAATGTCCTAAAATTCAGAAAAAAATTGTTTCTAAGCTGAACCAGTCAGTTAGTCAAAAATCGGCTGGTTATCGGCTAATAGGCCGGTAAGTTGACTTTTTTCAAGTTTCAGATTTTCATCAGATATTCTTCTCTATCATCAAATCATAGACTGCGATACTTATCCTTACCATTTTTGGCGCCTGGACCTCTATAAATAGGGGCTTTGGGCTATATTTTCAAGGAATAAGCTTTTTCTCCCTAGAGCTTTTATACAATTTCTTTCGTAGAAGTGGTAGATCATCTCTAATAGCCTGTTTGTGAGTTTTAAGGGAAAATAATTATCCTTCCTCTTGTTTGTGAATTTTATCATTCTTTTCTCTTGTTTGTGAGTTAAGCAGAAAAGAAAAGAAAAGACACATGGTTACGTATATACCCTTATACAATGGTTAGGTATATACCCTTACGTATATACCCTAATTTGTGATGATTCTAACAAAGATTAAGAATGTATGACATGATTTTGTTGGTAAAATAATTTAATTATCGATAAATCATACAAAATACATATCATACTAATGTCATAAGCCTTACATAGTTGATTAATTTCATCATGTAAAAAACAAAAATAACCATGAGATCACGACAAACATCCCAACATCTAAATCTAATTAATGTCACACCAAAAGCAAAATAATCAGTTATGAGTCAACTCTAACATCTAAAACAATCACTTAATTGTAAATAAAGTGATAAGCTTCCATAAGAAACCTTAAAACCTAGAAGTCATTCAAAATTTAGTCTTCATTGTCTCAAGGGTAATATGGGCATTATTAAAATGTTACTTATGAGATCCCAATTTTGGGAGGAAAGTCCTACTACAGACTATAAGGGAAATTTAGCATGTCATATTTACTTCTATATACCCAACTCACTTGCATCATCAATTCATCATAGGGAGTTCCAAAGTCTACTAAGCAAGCGCCTTCTCGAGGTACATTTATAGTTTTCTAGATTAGCTTAGATAATAATAGTCTAGATTGTCTCCCCTTCCTGTAGTTGCATTTCTATTCAAAAATATCAAAAAGAGTCTTTTACATTTGTTAAACTAAGTCTAAGTCCCAAAATGTAGACTACTTCCCGTAGGACCAGAGTCGAACTACGGTGAGTTTGGTTTCGATTAGTCCGATCGAATACGTAAGCAATTTGACCCGGATGTCGAGTTCAAGCCAAAAAACATAAAAATTAACTTAGGATGAGTCTTGTCATGTTTTACATGTCATGTGTTCTTTAGGCAAAATTCAATAAAAAATGAAATAGTGACCGAAAGGGTGTGGTGGGTGCCTAACACCTTCCTATTGCGTAACTTAGTCCCCGGATCCCTTCATGATTTCAATAGACCAATCGTCCTTCTGAACACTTTATAGTCATTTTAGGATTTTTCTTATTTTTCCTAGTTTGAATTAAATAAGATGGCGACTCCATTAAAATCCTTTAGGGAATTTTTTCGAGGAGGTTCGCTACACATATATACACTCTTACCTTTTCAAATCCTTTTTCCACATATTCTAACTTGAGCTCAAAGTGTTTTCATCGAATCCTTCCAACGCTCACCCTTTTGTCATTGCAAGTGCCGTGCAGATTTCTTCGGTCCATCCTGATACTTTCGAATAACAGATTGACGCCACATGTAGAATCCATTTATAGATCTCATGGGAACCAAAAAACTATTGAACACGCTATTTGATGGGCACAAAACTAATGTCTTCCCAAATAGTTTGAATGGTAAGACTGCGTGGCTGGAGCCTTCGCTATAATTGTTGTTTAGGAAAAGGAAAGGCAAGTCATTGATCCCCAAGTGTAGAGACAACCCTTGCTGCTACTCATGATCGACTCCTGCAATGAAGTGATTGGCTCAACCGATCTGCCAACCAAAAATTCCCTGCTGCTCCTACAAATGATCAATTGGCCACAACCTTTGAGATGCTTTAGTGTTTAGTGGAAGACATGCAAACTACTTTTGAAAAAGGTCTTCGTCAATGGTACCATCACTCTGGCCGTGTATCACCTCGTCGACCTTCCCACTAATGGGATGCACACAATGAACCTTTATCTTGTGCAACAGTCCACCACTGGGAAGACATTTGGCCCCGAGGGGCTCAGACGCACCCGTCGCGATCATAAGTGCTCGAAAACCAAAGTCTCCCAGGCCGAACGTGAGCATGAATAGACTAAATGTACTTATCCATGAGAACTTTAAACAAGGGAAAAATGCACGGGGACTCTCAAAACTCTATCCAGAATTATGTGTCTTATAATGATAAGATGAGGAATCCACGTAATCTTTAGCATGACACTGATTATTCAGAAGCTAGTTTGCATGCCCTAACAGTTCTGTATGATGAGAAGCTTGAAGACATGAACTGCATCATCAAAGTGTTGGAGGTAAGTCATTCTGCTGACCAATCAAATGAATTTGATTAAGAAAGTCACCACTTTTATAGATGTAATCACGTGTGCTTCTCTTCTTGTTGCGCTCAAGATGCTTGATGACACTATAGACCTTTAACATCATGTTCGCGCCTTTAAGCCGATATGCTTCTCAGATGTAGTCAAGTGTCGTGCTTTTCCAAACACTTTGCATAAGGCTTCCATCACTTGGTTTCGAAACCCAATACCCAAATCCATTTCCTTCTTATCTTAACTCATTTAGAAGCTCAATAATCACTTATTTTAGTAGCCGAAGGTATGGCAAGACCTTAGCAAGCCTTATGGACATGGTACAGCCTCAAGCTAAGTCATTAAGCACGTATGCTACGTGCTTCAGTAAAGAGGTCTAGCAGATAGAAAACTTTGACCAAACCATCCCCTTTATAGCCATGATAGCTGGTGTGAGAAATAGGTCACTCTCTTGGTCCCTCTCTAAAAGTCCCCCTGCAAATATGGCCATTTCCAAGCGGGTTAAAAAGTATAGCCAAGTAGAATTAATCATATCTGAATGGACACAAAACAATAAGGACAAGGCCGTCAACAAGCTTAAAAAACAAGGGGAACAAAAATCCATAGACAATGGGTTTGGGAAAAAGCCACGAATTCAAGAGGTTGTGTGGTAGGCCACGGAACCCTTAGCAAGGGTTTGAGAATTTTGCTCTAGACGCTACAAAGGACTAACTTCTAGACAAGATTGAGAATAATGAACTAGATAAACATCATAGAACAATGAAGCCCCTTTTAGTAAAAAGGAGAAGAACAAGTAATATTGTTGATTCTACAAAGAGGTTGGACATGGTACCGAAGATAGTAGACATCTCCAGTTGCAGATTGAGGAGCTCATCGAGTGAGGCTATCTTTGGGAATATCTTCGTAACCCCAATTCAGGGAAGTTTGACGGTCACCAGAAGCCTCAAAGACGCTTTCCGGAGCAAAAAGGTGACAATAATAATAATCAAGAGAGGGTTATGCGCACTCTCTTGGGAGGATTTGCATTGGCAGTCTTACTTCGTGATCATAAAAGGCGTACGCTCTTAAAGGGTCCAAAACACTGAAATCCTGACAAGAAGATGCATGTTAACCCCACTATATCTTTGACGGACACTGGCTTAGAAGGTGTCCAGTTCTTGCACGATGATCCTTTAGTTGTTAATATTCAAGTCGCCAACTATGTTATTCAAATAGCCAATATTTTGTTCTATGAGACTTTCGAGAAGATGAAGCGTGGCATAGATCACCTCAAAGTTTTCAATCACCCTATTTATAACTTCTCCGAAATCCTAGTTCAAGTTGAAGGAACTATTGCCCTACTAGTGGTAATAGGGAGAAAACCTCACAAGGTACGTTTTATGCTAGGCTTCTTTGTCATTAAAGTCCTATCCTCTTTCAGCACATTCTTGGGAGAATTGGGCTTAACAAAATGCAACCTGTAGCATCCATATACGATTTGAAGCTAAAGTTTCCATTGAGGCTAGTATATGAGAGCTTCCTGAAGACCAAATGATGGCAGGATAGTGCTATCTTACTTTCGTTCAGCAAAAGAGCAATTTACCCAAAGATAGGAGTGCTATCTTACTTTTGCCTTTGAGCATGCTACATGCCATTTCAATGATAGTTCTATTTTTTCTTTCGGCGACACCGTTTTGTTATGGTGTACGTCGAATAGTCAATTCTTTCTTGATCCCATTCTTCTTGCAAAACTCAATGAACTTATGATCATTAAATTCTCCCCCATGACCAGTTCGCAAAACTTTAAGAGAATGGCCACTTTGATTTTCAGCTAGGACCTTGAACTGTATAAAGAATGAAAATGCTTCTAATTTTCTCTCAAGAAAATATACCCACATCATCCGACTAAAATCATTAATAAACAACAAAAAAAATACCTTTTTCCGGCAATAGAAAGTGTTCTAGAAGGTCCCCAAATATATGCGTGCACGAGTTCAAGTGGACTTCTAGCCCTCCAAGACTTTTTAGGAAAATGTAGCCTATGCATCTTTCCATAAATGCAGCCTTCACATATATTCTTTCCGACATTTATATTTGGCAGCCCAAACACCATATCCTTTCGCTTCAACAACTTAAGACTATTAAAATTTAGATGACCATACTTCAAGTGCCACAATTTAGACTCATCCAAAATTTCGGATTTCAAGGCAATTCCTTCCTCAAGTGGCATTAAAAGTGGAAAGACTTTATTATGGGACATCTTTATGGTCATAATAAGCTGCCTTCTTTGCTTATAAAAAATAAGGCAGTTATTTTCATCAAATTCAAGCTTATAACCCCTTTGAGTTAATTGGCCAACGTCACATAATAGATTATGCGCCAAGTCTGAAACGTAAAGAAAATGATGAATATACTCGACTCACCAGTTTTGATGAATACATCAATTATGCATTTTCCTTCAACTTTTTGCTTTTTACCATCACCAAGCGTAACTTCAGATTTAATATCTTCATCTAATGTGACAAAGCAACCTTTGTTGCTAATCATGTGGTTTGAGCAACCACTATCGAGATACCAAATATCATGTGATTCTTGTTGAGTGTTCAAGCAAGAAAAGAACAATCGATCACTAGAATCACATTTTTTCCCGGAAAAAACAGTCCTTTTCAAAATGATTAGGCCATTTGTACCTCGTGCATCTGTATCGGCAGTTTCTAATGTCATGATTATCTTTCTTGCACAAATGACAATAAGGGCTAGATTTAACGTTTCCTCTATTAGTCCCCTGATTTTTATATTTTCCTCTCCCCTGTCCATGATTATTAAATGTTCCCCTTTTATGCTGAAATTTTTGCCAATGGATTTCGTTTCTTCTCTTCTCTCCGTCATTTTTGGGTATATTTAGCTTCGATTGGAAGGCTTGCTCTATAGGCTGCTCAAATCAGTGCATCCTCTCCTCATGAGCTTGGAGAGAGCCCATTAACTCTACTAACGTGAGTTCACTAATATTTTTAGATTCTTTTATAGCAGCCACAACATGATCAAATTTCATCGGAAGACTTTTTAAGATTTTCTGAATGATTTTCTTATTTTCGATTGTGTCTCCATAACTTCTAATCTGATTAATTATATTAGAGACACGAGAAAAAAAATGCTTGAACCAATTCACCTTCCTTCATCAATAGAATATCAAAATCCTTCCATAAAGACTGAAGTTTGATGGAGATTACCTTGTCAGAGCCCTTAAACTCATTTTGCAGAATATCCCAAGCTTCCTTTGCCACCGTCGCCGCCATGATTCTCGGAAAAATGGTTTTGCTAACTCTTTGTTGAATGTAGAGCAAAGCCTTGGCATCCTTCATCTAATTTTCATAATATTGCTTCTTCTTGTTCTCGCTCCATGTCGCAAACGCAGCGGAGTCAGTGGGTTGTTCGTACCCATTTTGTACGAAACTCCATAGCCCTTGTGAGATGAAAAATGTCTTCATTTGAATGCTCCAAAAATCATATGACTCTCCCTCAAAGATCGGCACTGCGGTTTGGGTATAATTAAATTGGGTTAAATTTGATGATGATTTACTAGTGGAGGCCATGGCTATGTAATTGGTTTTAACAATTGGTACTTAAGGGCAAACAGGTCTTTGGGACGCCTTTCATCGCGCTTGGAGCATTTTTTTTCCTTCTTTCTTCCTTGGGGACTTAGTTCCCATGACCGTTTCCCTTGTTCCTCCTTGCCTTCTCCCCATCATCCTCTGTGGATCTCCAAGTATTCTTTTGCCTGAATATACTTATTAGCCTTCTCGTGAAGAGCTCTCATATTTCCCGGGGGGCTTTTGTTGACGGAGAATGCAAACTTAAAGGTGGGACGGAGGCCTCGAAGGAATGCAATATACTTGACAGATTCATCCAGATTGTTAACTTCCAAAGTCGCTGCATTGAATCGTCTAAGGTAATGTGCTAATGACTCGTTCTTTTCCTGCACTACATTAAGTAGGCTTGCCGAGTTCTTCCTTCGTAGGCGGCTGCTTACAAAGTGTTTCTGAAAGAGATCTGATAGCTGGGCAAAAGAATGTATGGACCTCGGCTGTAGTGATTTGAACCATGCATGTGCAACCTTCCGTAAAGTGGTAGGGAATGCTCTGCACATGATGGCATCTGATACTTGGAAGAGCAACATGTTTGTTTCGAATTGATAAACATGTTCACCAGGATTTCCACTTCCATCATAAAGGTCGCATTGAGGCATTCGAAAGTTGGGTGGTAGTTTGGCCCTCTCGATTGCCTCAGACAATGGATATCCAGATTTATTCCTTGGGGGAGCTTGTGCCTGCGAATGATACTTGACCACCTTCTAGGAGTTTCGTTGTTAGGGACGATACTCATGCGCCTTTTCCTATGAAACGATCTTTGAGGGGTGTCAGATCTGGCAACCTTCTCAGGAGAGGAATTGGTGCTACCCTCGACCGATGGATCGCAGCGATAACATGATTCACTCCTCGTCGTATGTTCTCCACTCTTCTCTTTGGAATCGTATGTTGGATCAGCCTCTGACTTGTATTTGCGGGTATAACTTGATCCAGAGATGAGTCGGAGATGAAGGTCGCTTGGATCCAAGTGAGAATGATGGGTGGATGGAGGAGCCATCGCGATGTCGAGAGTTTGTTGGAGAGTGTTCATGACATCTTTTAGTTCATGAATTTCTCTCGTAAGGTTCGCATGGGGTGTTTTGAACAGCTAGCGGTTGATACGATGATGAAGGTCACCGTTCTTCAGAGTCGTTGATGGAGATTGGTTTCTTCGAGATCTATTATCTGACTTTGGAGTATTGGATGTTACGTTAACATGAACATCTTTCGCACAACCGACACGATGATGCGAGGGTATCGAACATTGGTCGTGAGAACGACTGAGTCGATGAGAACTATTGGATCGTGCGTGACGGTTTCGAGAATGACTAAGTGGAGAGTCGCTGGAAGATGAATGATTGGCCATGTTCCCTGTATTGGTCCCATGGATGACGCTAATCTGTTGCTGCTAAAATCTGGATCGGGAACCACAACCAGAGAATAGTCCTGCAAAAGAAAACGCGAAATGACCGCCGGGTGGGGTTCCGGCGGGGAACTCTTCAATGCTTAAGTCAGAGACAACTAACAATTTAGAACTCTGAGAAAGTAGTAAGACATAGTGTATATGTGTGTGAAATTGTCCCATACTTGGGGGGTAGACCATTTTATATAGTTGTAGGAAGAAGAGCCTTAGTAGAACTGGGCTGTGGACAGATCCTATCGGGATCGCATTAAGATCCTTGAGGATCATGTGTCTATCTCTAATGATTGAGTTAATCTGGATATCACTACAACAACTTCCAAATCAGTAATGACTTTATGGATGACTACGTGTCATAACTGCCACGCGTTGTCCATTGATTGGAGGCGTATTTTTAGCTATATCAATGATGTCATTAATAACTTAATTATATAGTAGGCAAGAGGTTCTGAGCTCCCAGTCAAATTAACTTATGTAAAACCTTGAGCCTGTCTCTGTGAAGTATTTGAAACCTTTGTGCTCATCAATATCCATATCATTGGTCAAGAGTAATGGCTGGCCTTCGACTTCTGTAACTGGTAGAGTAGTCAAACCACTAGCTGAACCTACAACCTGACGGCCCATATACGTAGGGATCAACAATATATAAATCTCCAGTCTTGTGATCCAACCTTAATCCTAATGGCCGTCCACATATATGTTCTATTTCTCATGCAAATGGACAATGACACTCCTTCTCACTGTTGTTCAAGTTCAAGCATGATTTACAAGCTCTACTTGTAACCTCATGCGTGACAGTGGTCTATGATCTGGTTTCTGCTTATGATTGCCTTAAAGATATATTTCTGTTGGACAAATAGAGATGTTGTATATGTATTTTGACCAGGCTAATTTGGTGGACACACTAACCTTCAACAACTAACAAGCAAAGTTTGAACTTTTAATCGAGTGTCAAAGACAAATTTTCAAATCTAACAAGATTCCCGATTCTCATACCCCACCCCAATGTTGTCCATTTGGATTGTATACATTAGTGCCCCTTGAGCAGCATTAGGCTATAGGGGGGATTATTTGGATAGCTCTAGGCAAAGCCATGATTTTCTGCTGTCTTTTTTAGTAGAAGCCGTATGTTTAGACATTCAGTGGGAATGTTTTTGAAAGATGCAATTTAAAGGAAACCCTTCCTCTCCCAAAATGTTGGGATTTAAGCCCATAGATCCATATTTTTTTCTTTTACATTCCACCCAAAACCCCAGTCTAGTAGCTTCTCTTTCCTGGCACGATTTCTCTTGCCTCAACCACACTAGTGGCAAATGTCAATTAGGAAAAATTAGACGGTTTGGAACCAATACTCCTGACTATTGGGCACAATTAGTGCTCAGTGCAGAGCTCGAACCTTTCTTTGGGAACAACTTTCGTCATCATATCTGATAGATTCTCATATGTAATTCTTTAGCTGGATCATCTCATTTTCAATGACTTCACGGGGCCGATGATATTGCACATCAATGTGCTTTGTCTGAGAGTGGGTACATAAAAATTTTGCTTAAGTCAAAAGCGCTTTGACTATCAACAAATACTGTGTACATACGCATAGTGTTTCAAGCCTAACTCATGGAGAAATCGCTTCATCCATATCATTTCTTTTCTTGCCTTGGCATATGCTATATACTCAACTTCAATCGTTGATATGGAAACACATTTTTTAAATCTAAACTGCGATGATATAGCTCCATAGAGATTGAGTTGGCTGGAAGACATGGAAATATCTTGTCATTTATCCTCTTTACATTCAAATATCCTTGATTAAGACGAAAATATGAGATATTCCAGAAAATTGGTACATCCCTTCTGTGTTTTTAGAGATAATTACTGAATTAAGGACATATAATGTCCTGAAATTCGAGAAAAGATCAAAATTTTTTAAGGGATGAACTGGCCAGTTTGTCGAAAACTGTCAAGTTTTATTATTTTTAGCTTGCAATTTTTATAAAATATTCTATTTTATATCCATATCACAGATTGAGATGTTCGTCTTTATCATTTCTGGTACCCCAGACCTATATAAAAGGGTCTTTGGGCTCCATTTCTAGAGATTAACTTTTTCTCTTTAGAGCTTTTTATATAATTTCTTCTATAAAAGTGGTATATCATCTCGAATGAGAAATTTGACATTTCATACTGATTTTTTCATATTGATAAACCATTTGTATCGTGGGATTTCATCACAAAGAGCTCCCGAGCCTTCTAGGTAAGAAATTTGACATTTACAACTGTCTAGATTAATTTAGGGTATGGTAGTCTAAAGTGTCGCCCATCCCCGTGACTTCATTTTGGTCTATAAAAAAATATTTAAAAAAAGAGTCTTTAGTTCATTTAATTTCTTAACATAGTTTGAGTCAAAGACCGAAGTGTAGGTCGCCTCCTTTAAGGTGCGAGTCGAGCTATGATGATTTTGATTCTGGTTTATTCAACTAGATACGTAGGCCATTTGACCCCTACTATCGAATTCAAACCAATAATTTAGAACTTGATTTAGGGTTTATTTTATGCATATTTATGTGTTTGAGGCCAAACATCAATAAAAATGAAGTAAAGACCAATAAGGTATGAGGGGTGCCTAACACCTCTCTGTCATATAACTTAGTTCCTAAACCCTTTTTTTCATTTTTAATAAATCAGTAGTCTTCAAAAATTTTAGAGTTTTTTTAGGGGTTTTCTTATTGTTCTTTATTTTCATAAAATAATATGTCGACTCCTAATTTTAGACCTTTTTCCGATCTATGATTTTTTCTAGATGGTTCGCTATAGCGCGACTCAGTTGGGGACTAAAAAATAAGAGGACTAGGCTTGAAAAGTTTATAGCTTTTCTTGGCCCTTTTGTGTTTTATTTTATCATGTATAACCTGTATAATATGCTATAACTGTTGTACTTGTGCTTTTATTTTGTACCTCAGACACGTGCACCATTGTTCCAAACCCACCAACTCGAGGGCAATGGTTGAAACCCTTAGACTTCTTAGTTATCGGGGCAAATTCGACTGTCACCTCTAAGGACTAGTACTAAAGGGACTCCTGTTTTCTTGGTATATTAAATAAGTATGTACACATAACGGTGATTACTTATTATTAACTACCAGAGTTACAAGTGAGAGCTATATCATACAGCTCAAGCCGATGGAGTGACCTTACACCAGCAACGAGAGAAGAAATCACACATTCGAACCATTTCATTTGTCTACCCTTTCCCGGAGAATACCAGTTTGGCCTTGTGACACCTCAATATCTTCAAAGGATTGGCTTGTTTTTCATCGAATGTAAAGATGGTTATAATTGGTTAAGAAAAAAAAGCCACAATCCCTTCTTGATTGTCTTTTGGATTTTGAATGTTTAAATACAATTCCAAATATATCTATGAGGTTGGTGACATCCAGTTTCCAAGAAAATAAGATTTTTTTTGTAACTTTGAAAAGCGATCATCAACCCTAAAATTGAAAAAGAAAATTGCAAAGCCATATACCACTAAACTTAAGACAATATCCCAAAAATTCTTGAAATGATTGGTCAATTGAGAATTCAATCGGTATGAAAATGGGTAATTATCTATTTTTGCCTGAAAAGTTTGGGTATGCTCTCAACTTGCTAAGGATAGACCCTTAGACTTACAAGAGAAAAAATGACACATAAATGTTTAGTTGACTCCAACCCTAAAGAAGAGCTGTAAGAGTTGAATTTTTTTAAAAAATTTTAATATGTTTTTATTACCCTATGAAATGACCAGAAAGAAAAGATGAGTGAAACAAACAAGAAATTAATTCTTAATTAAATGGACAAACTAATTAAACACATAAGCACACCATAACTTGGTACAACACTCCATAGCGGAATACCGTCCAGTACATGTCATTACCAACTGATAAAGTTTGGAAAGGTGCCAAAGGATTGTCCATAAAGACGGTTTTTTTTTTTGGAGGGGCAGGGGGGGGGGGGCAGCATATGTATTGGCCATCACGAATAATTTTTGAAAGATATTTGTAAAAAGGTGTACCGGCCGGTAGAAAAAATCCGAATCTTCTATTATGCAGTACACTCAGAAAGTGTATCGGCCGGTAGAAAAAATCCGAATCTTCTATTATGCAGTACACTCAGAAAGTGTATCGGCCGGTAAGTCAGTGACCTTGTTTTTGTAATATGAAATAGGCGAACTGGCTGATTTATTCTGTACAGCGAGGGGTTTTATTTTGCATCAGCCCCTACCACCGGCCTATACAAAGTAAAACTGACATGTTTCTCCTATCAAAGGAAATATCGTCAAGAACGGCCTAGTGATTGTGGCATCTCAAAGTCCAGTTTGAGGTTCCTCTCTCGGTTTAATTGAATGACATAGCTTTTGTCCATAACTACAGCCGTAAATTTAGATGATCATTAGTACGCGTGCGAACTTTTTTATATACCAACCGCTAACAAACATTTAAGTACTTTGGCCTTATAAGTGAAGGCATAGTTGAATTTGCCTAACTTTTTTTAACAGATCAAGGGTTTCAACCATCAGCCTCAAATGGTGGGCCAAGTAATCCCATGAGAGCCACTGAAACACAGACGAACATTACAAACTACAAAGATAGTATCGTCACAACTAAAAATCAAGACAAAACAAATATCATAAAACCACAACAAGTATAATGAGTCTAGTCCTTTGAATTTATTTATCCCCACCAGAGTCACCATTGTGATGACGTGCATTGTGAGAAATCTACTCTTTCAAGTCGCTATCTATTTTAGAGTTAATTTTTTATTTTTTTTAGGAAAAACAAGGAAACTCTAAAATTGAAAATAGATAACTAATTCTAATCTAATCTTGTAATCCTAGATTCGGATTTAGGGACTAATTTATAAGACAAGAAGGTGTTAGGCACCTCATCAGACCATAAATATGTCTCTATTTGTTTTTATCTGGTTTTAATAACTAGTGTTGAAAAGGAAGATCAAACACCTAAATTGTAGATTAAAACTCAACATCTAGGTCTGAGTGGCCTACGTAACCCGATTAGAATAATCGGGATCAAAACCTCGTTGTTGCAACACTAGAAGAGGCAATCTTAATTCTGGTATGTGGTTTTGTGAAAATAGATGTGCAACTAGATTCTAAAATCTAAATACTACAAGAAAAAAGGGATTTAATTTAAGAACCAGAATTTGATCGCGAATTGAAGATGATCTACTTGAACCAAAATGTAAAAAATCTAACATTTTGATCTAAATTGTCTGGCTGCCGGGGTGGATTTATCCAAGATGCAAGAGAACCAAAAGAACAAGTGTATGAATATGTGTACGAGATGATCACAATAGGTTAAGCCCTTGGTAATAGACGTCACATAAGAATACCAGCCTCGGTGGGTTTTCAACGTGTTTAAGGGGGTGCGAGGAGGTTGTTTATATAGAGGCCTTGGGTCTAGGGCTGCAGAAAGCCAAAAAAAAAAAAAAAAAAAAGAGTAAGATGCAAATCACAGCCGACATTACAGAAAATATTAAAAGACAAACGTACTCTCTACTGGTCGAAAGTTTTAATCGTCAAAGTGTACCGAACGGTAACAAATGTACGGGCCAGTATACTTATCTTTGGAATTTACTTTAAAGCTCTTATTCTAGACTACAACCCAACCTAAGGTAAACAAAACTACTAGACTCTAACCTAAGTTAAGTCCAACATAAACTGATTGGACAGGACTGCATTGGACCGGACTAAATAAAATGAGATCAAGCCCAAAAATTGACTAAATGAATAGGACATTACCGGAGTGGACTGAAAGAGAAAATAAAAGAAAACAAAGCCTATAAAAATGGACTAATTGAAATGGATCCAAATTAGACTGGAATGGGCTATACTAGACTAGATAAAAGTAAAAGGACATAAAGTCAATCAATATAGACTAACTGACTGGACTAAAATGAAAATCAAGTCTACAAAAATGAGGTGTCTAAGTGTTTAAAGTGCACATAATATAACTTCATGCTTTCGTTGGGACCTTTCATAATCCAGAAAAATGCCATAAAAACCTTGTGATGGAGGCGATTGGCCAGGGAGTTGACTCTGAATAAACCAGGGAGGTGTGTTCAACAGAGGATAAACTTTGTAGGGAGGTGCTAAAGTCAAACATTACAGAGCCATTAAGCGTGAATGGGAAGAAGCGACGCATTTTTTTTTGTCAGGCACAAAAAAAGGTGAAGCGAGCAAGATGTGTTTGGCATTGTCAGTGTCTTCATACGCTTCACAATGTTGCGTCTTAAATCTCGAAGGTACAAGAAAAAGCTAGATGTCTTCCATGAACGAATAGCCCTTAACCACGAGAGGGGTAAGATTCACTATGTAAAAGTTTTGTTTTAAAGAATGATATAATTGGACATCAGGGTGATATTCAGTGGATCGATTGTGCTTTGGATTTTCTCACTCTTCATAACCAGAGATGGGTGATGTGAGTCTAGCCTTGATCTCGGCTTGCAGCCAAATGCATAGTTTAGCAGTGTCAAGCAGCACTGGTGATGATAAGGGCCGATGATCATAAGAATAGGGGAAAGTACCTCAACCCCCTTGAGGAAATGGTCCAACCTTCAATACTGCCAAAGATACCTCAACCCACCTTGATTTAACCAATACTGCCAATTCTACACAGTGCACTAAGAAATTTGTTATGAAAATACAACATATTAGATGGAACCATTAAACTAACTGAAATGAAATTGACAACCCTATTTTCTTATCAAATTTTAGGCCAATGCCCTTTTCCAACCTCTCTTACACTCTCCCACATTCACCTCTGTAACCACCCCTACCCCCATATTCACCTCTTAATTCCATCGCCCACATTCCCCCTGCGCACGCGCCTGCGCACAATGCCGCACGCACGGTCGCTCCCTCTCCCTAATCCCAATCTTTGTGATCACCCCACACCCCCTGCACACATACAAAACACACACGGCCCCCCATACCCATCACCGCACAGATACACACACGCTGCTTCACACACCACCTTCTCCCCCTATCCCCGTCACCACACAGGCCGCAAGCTGCACACACACACACACCACCACCCATTATGCACGCACGTATACCCATCAACCACTTAAACCATTATAATAACAATCACCCATCATCGCCGCACGATCCACCAACCATTGCAACAGCCATCCACCACCATATCACATACAACTATTTTCGCAACAATCACCCGCCACTGCGACATAAATAAACCACCACCACAATAGCCACCCACCACCAGCCACCTATCCATCCACCCACTGAACATGCCAAGCATTTACTTCCCCTCCTTTTCTCCTCCTATCACCACAATTCACCATCATAGACTACCATTGGTATAGGATGGACTCATATACGGTTTGATTTGGCTCATTTTGCATCACCCCCTTGTCCTCAACCTCCTCAATCTTGATCCATGTGATGGGCTATGGTTTAATTTGGTGCATAAGGAAAAAGAAGGTTGTAGTGCGTGTGTATTGATGATGCATGTGGTGGTGGTTGATGGGGAATGGGGCGGCAGTTGTAGTGGGAAGCGCTGTGGGCTTGGGGGGGTTAACAGTGCAGAAGTGAAGAAGGGAGGTAAAATTTCTTATTCTTAAAAAATAAATGCTAGCTTAAAACTCTCGTTGTTCACAGGTGGCTAAAGTGAACATTTTCCATCAATTGAGCTGTATTACTAGAAAGGTCTTAAGTACGTCAAGTTGAAGTGAAGGGAGTCAAATTTCTCGGTGCACTATGTAAAGGGGGTCAAACTATGCATTCCCCTAACCCATATAATTTCGCCACATAACTTTCTCGAGTCATCACAGAGTCAAACTCCCTGACTCAGGATCACTGAAATCACTGCACCCTCCCCATCAAAATCTAGCAAAAATCTTATACAACATAAGCATAACCCGACCTGGCCTCACGATAGTTTAAAACTGACCTGAGCTTCACAAGCTTATTTCGATTATCACAAGCAAGATCTACTCAAAATGTCGATATCAACGCCAAAAATGAAGGTTACTAAATCATACATCAAATTTGCACAATCTTGAATCATTTTCAAATTAAAAGAATAATTTAAAGGAAAACCCATATTAGATCAATTTACATGGTATATATGGGCGTGTTCATCTCTCTCTCTCTCTCTCTCCCCCTCCCTAATCATCACTGGTCATCATCGCCAATTGTCATAGGTGGTTTTCGTTGCTAATCATCACCACCACTTGTCTCCCTCTTTCACTTGAATCACAATGTGTACCTGTTAAGTTATACTTATTTCATATCAGTTAAAATAATTGGTGAATCTGCTTCTTATACCTGCTGATCTTTTCTTCCTATTGAGCATGAATTTAAGTTGGACACAAGACTTTAACAAGACCTACCATTTTTTGCAATTTAAAGAAACACAAAAATTCAGCTCTTCATTTAGGGAGATGAAATTGACAAGCTTCATAGCATTTTCTAATTTTCCCCAGCAGTTTGGAGATTTTTTTCTTTCAAGTTTTTCGGCAAGTAGTATGCAATGTTGTCTATACAAGTTCGGTGGTGGTGGTGGTGGTTATTTTGGGTGGCGTGCCAGTGGTGTTCTGTGCATGTGAGCTATTAGTTTAGATTAAAAAGAGAAGGAAATAGAGAAAAGGCTGTGTACATGTGTGGTCATGTTGTTTGTCAATTAATAACACCCTTGAAATCGTTTTTCACGCATGACAAATTACCTTGCAAAAAGTGATGTCTATGAAGCTCGTGGACTGGTTTGAATTGCAAAAATAATTTAAAGTACTAACAGAAAAAACATTTTGAACATGAGATACTCAAATGAAATTTTATATATTGGTAGGGCTGTACACAAACCGAATTCGAGCTGAACATGGGTATTTTCGTGTTTGGTTCGTATAGTTGAGACCATGTTTGAACTCGACTCGAGTTCTTATAAAAGGGTGAAATATTCCTTTGAACTCGCTTCGTGAAACCACTTACAAAGCTTGGGCTCGGCTCGGCTCGGCTCGCTCGTTTAACCTATGCAATCATAACTCGAGCCTTGTAAACTCATATTTTGGTTCAGTTAGACCCCAAAAACAAAAGAAAATCACCAGATCTAAAAATCTAATATCCCAACAACTCAAAGGTGAAAAAACAACAAATTAATAGAAAAAATGTTCTCGCAAAACCTTGTCATTGACCTAATCACAAGAAATCACAGCTAGGCAGAGATCGAATAGATATCGACGAGTTTCTAGATCTTTACGAAGAATCAAATCGTATTGAGAAGTGCATGTGATGTCGTGATGTTTGGTGCGTAAGTGTGCGTCGCTGAGGGAGGTCACATGTTGCTGGTTATGTGTGCGTGTGATAGAAAAGAACTATGTTCGACTTTTTAGTCCATCTATAAGCGGAGACTTCACCGTAAAAAAACGAAGGAAGACTTCCATACTGGTTGGGTGACAGCTACGGGGACTTTCGCCATCTAGGGTGCAACACTCAACCGCTTAGGGACATCTCAATTCATTGGGCCTTTCAATATAATCAAATAGAAAGCCTATTATAACTAGTTATGTCGATTTTTGTTCTAACATATTTATTTGAAATTCAATATTGATAGCAAAGTTGTTTTTATTTTTTATTTTTTTGGTTCAAATCCAACTTTGTTTAGACTCCTAAAGTTCCAACCAAAAAGACGAAATAAGTTTTCACTAAAAGAGAAAGAGGTGTGTGCGTCACTGAAGGAGGTGACAAGATGTTGGTTGGTCTGTTTGTTTGTGAGAAAAAGGGCGATGTGACGATGGCAGGTGTGTGTGTCTGTTTGTGAGGAAGAGGGCTTGATATCTTTAAGCTATCTAGTTTTAGGCCTTATACTCAAAACCCAAATTCAACATAAAGTTTAAAAAGTTTCATGCTTCATAAACCGTTCTTGAACATATTCATGAATACTTTTGTATGTTCAAGCTCAGCACGTTTAATAAATGAAACTTAAAAAAATATTCATGTTCGGATCACTTATCCAAAAAAACAAACAAAAACTAACTTCTGGTGAACAAAGACGAGTTGTTCATGAACAACTCGATCGTAAATAGCTCGACTCATTTACAACCCTAATATTAGTTTACAATTCTGAGATCAACCCTATTTTCTGCTAGTTTTCTCTTTGACATCACGGTATCACAAATAGTCAAAGATAATCACAAAGAACACTGCCTCTGATTTCATAGTGGCTTCTTTCCGATTAATTAATCATCACCTAGTACAACATAATGTGATATCTCCAGAGATTTCAAAAGTTAAGCATTAATATAGAGTGAAGATGCTGCCGAAAAAGCAAACCCAAGTGACCTAGACTTGATCTATGGTATCAAAAGGGTCAAAACCAGGCATTCTAGCTGGCGAATCCTTCTAATAGTTTGGCCCGAAAGAATGCAACTCGGCCAAATAATTATCATTGAGAAAACTTCTAATTTTACACCACGTTATGATTTCCAACACCTTCATTTGCCGCTACAAATTTATCAGCGATATTTTAGTAACGAACAATGGTATGCACAAGCGAAACAGAATGGTTTTCGTCTTCTTGGGTACCGGCCGGGTAAAACCAATAAGGAAACAAGGTGTCTTGTTTTCTTCGCTGCTTCTTTGTTTAGCAATAGACATTTCTTTATCGTTGATGATGGTCGTGAGCATGATCCAAATAACGAAATAAGATAACACAAAAAGTTCAAACTTCAGATGGACAGCTTGGTTAAGAGGTTCATGTCAATACCGAATACCCACAAAACCTTTCCCATGTCCTTTTGTTTAAAGCAGATCTGACCTGACCCACAACACCCGGCAAGAATCATGATCTTTGAAAACTCCCAACCGAGGTAGAATCCTTGTTTTAGAGAGCAAATCCTTCCTTGGAATGAGTAATTGGATCTGACAAATCCCCCATTCCCCTCCTCGGCTGGAAAAGGGTTTAAAAAAAAAAAAGGAATGTAACATGGTACATTTTAAGTTTCCTTGACAAAAAGCAAGAATGGATTAACAAAGTCAGGAACCGGGGATGCTGTTTGTCCCGAGCATCATCACCCAAACCTTCTAAAATATTAGCCGGAGGAACTTCAATGGGTCGCAAGAGAATGCCTTCAGATCTGCAAACCCTCGCCAGTTTGTTCGAGCACACGTTTGTTCGAGCCATCACTTCATGAGTTTTCTTTTGGGGTCCAAGTTGGAATTACTGGAGATAGACAACAATGAGCCGACGAAATCCTCTATTCTCAACACCATTCAAGCCTTTCCATATCGCCCATAATCTTGCCGACCGATTATAAATGTCTGACCTATAAACAATTCGCAACCGAATTCTATTTTCTGCCGCAACAAGAGCCAATTGCTTTATGTTTGTGTGTCTTTAGTGATTTACTACCTAATTTTGATACACTAAAATGATGTAGCAGTAGAACAAGTAGGATAAGTGACCAAATAATTGACCACACCATCAGTCCACAACCACCCCACCCCTCCGCGCCCGTTACCCACCCTCACAAGAGAGCCAGGACTCAAGCTCATCTTCTCCTATGTGAGAGCCGAAGACGCAGATTGAGGATCCCCCAACCTCGCCCCACCATGGCACACGAGCGCGCATACCGACACACACCCTATCTTGGTTAAGCACTACCACCGGTTATTAGCAGATATAAACATTCAAATTCGTCTAACTCATTTTTTGACGTACACGTATGCAAGTTGTGCAATATAAATATCATGGAGCTGTTTTCATATTTTTCTTAACGTGATACTTAGTTAAATTTTATTACTTCCATGAAATTGGTATCCAAATAACTTTTTTTTTTATAAAAGGCAACTTTGGTATTTTTTAAAAACATCAAAACTTTATTACTTCTATGAAATTGGTGTCCAAATAACTTTTTTTTTTTAAAAGCAACTTTCGTATTTTATAAAAGCAGAGAAATGAAAGCTAAGAAAATCATAAGATTTTTTGTACTTTGACCCTAATATTTGACTAACTATTAACTCAGGGGCTTTATCAAAAAGTTGTTAAACTTATTAGCTTCGATACCAGTCAACACTACTCATATTTGAGTGCATTTGACCTTATGCTTGATTCTATAGATAAGGTTTGTCTCTTCAAGAAATACCCACGAAACATCTCTAGCCATATAGGTTTCTAAGATTAGCAAAAGGGGGCTACAGGATAGTTTAGCTAGTACCCGTATACACTGTATTATAACTTTTTCTAGCTTGCATGATTTCTCCATGATACTGATTTGCATATATGACCGAACAACTGGATTTAGTGGGTTAAGACTTAAAGAAACACTAAAACTAGACTTTTTCTTGATTTGCATAATCTCTACGAGAATCCCCACGCTGTAAGGATTTCTTTTTAGCTGGTGCCTTGGAAGATTGTGCTTTGTGCACTGTATCCGCATCTATGATTTAATATATTTGACTATTTGATGGTTGTACCACCCCATTAATTTAAACCATGTTTAATACAAAGATTATACTGATAAGTTTTGATTGTTATTGTTGTCTGAGGGCCATTCGTCTTTCACTTTGCTGCCATCCGGTCCTTTCATAAGGGGCGGATCCAGGAAGTCCAACCGGGGGACCAAAATGTCATAAAAAAAAAATTAACGGCTAACATAAAGCATTCACATCACGATTGAATACGTTAAATGCAAAATAGATTATTCAATTTGCCTAATAATCATATAATTTAACTATTTATAATGTTTTATTTAACTTGTAAAGTTAGTTAACAACAAACTACTACTCTTGCATGAACGAAACTTACTTTTATTGTATATATGTATTATTAGTGCGATATCAATTGTATGATGACAATAGTTACGTATAAGTTAACACACTATAAGAATTTAAATTAAAAAAAAAGAACTAACATTGATATATTAGTGTTTACTTTAAAATCTGGAGATTCAGAATTTGGAAGAATGAAGATGGACAAGAGAACGAGAAAGATAAAGACTACCACGACTGGTGGCACAAAAAGTAAAAAACATTACAAAATAAAATCTAATACATTGAATAATTAAAATGGTGGCATTTTAGTAAATATTTTAAACATAACTATCTATTATTTAAAACAATTAAAAAAAAATCTCAAACTTTGGGGTGGGTGTGGGTGTGTGTGTGGGGGGGGGGGGGGGGTGCCATGCCCCCCCCCCCCCCCCCCCCGGTCATGCTTGGGCTCCGCCCCTGCTTTCATTAGCAAGAAAAGTACTCCACTAATTCTATTCCTAATCATGAAAGTATAGTCTTGAATTACTAGATCAATGTAGCTTTGTGTATATCAGGTTTCTTCATCAACAGTTCGTACAATAAACATCTTGTTCCCAACTATTATTCTTTTCTTTTAGACTACTGCGGTAAGTAATCTCCTTGACTAGAGTTAAACCCAACCAGCTATTGGTAATTGAATTGTTCTTATAACATAATCCGGATGGCCAAGACTTTGGTTTTATCTGAATTTTTTCTTAATATTACTTGTAATGCACATGCATTGCACGTGAATATCAACCATAAGGGCAAATAACTGAAAGAATGAGTTACTCTTATATTTTTCTCACTTTGTCAATTTCGATAATGTTGAAGTTGCTAGGAAAGCAATAATGTGGAGCTGAAACGCCTGCATTTCTTTCTTTGCAAGATGGATGGACTTCACTTGATCTTAATATATATTTTACCCTTTTACATGATCCCATCTACAGGCGGTTTGGGATTGATTCTCAAAGATAGATTTTGATTAAATCTGAATGAGTTTCTAAAATTAGCTTTAATCTATATTAAGCATAATATATTAAAAATTGTCAAAGGTGTTTGGATAAAAATGGATTAAAGTAGATTTAGTGTGACAAAGTTATCATATAATGTATTCAAATTTAAGGGGGGCATTTAATGTCCGTTAATATGTGAGGATAATTTGATATTCTCATCTGTTAATATGTGAGAATAACTTGATAATTCTTTTGGTCAAACCTGATTCTCCAAAAACTTATTAAATCCAAGAAAGTGAGGATTATGGATTTAATCAGTTTTGAACATGTTGGAGCATATTTAATCAACTTACTTTTTTTTTTCCAAACACTTCAAACGTGATTTAATTTGGATTTAATCAGTTTTAACCATTGTAGAATTAATTTGAAACACACTCTTAGCAAGTATCACTGTTGGAGGAAATGCATATTTCACCGTCGTGTTTCAAGGAAAATGATAATCAAATGATCCACTAAACAAAATTTTCAATGCTCGCTCTGTCCCCTTTGATTGAACGTATTTTTCTACTTACAAACTCCACGATAAAAGGACAATCCCTTACATATAACAAACAAAAGGATTATGTCGTCCTCTTTCTTGATTAGTGCAAGGTAGAGCAAAAAACTTCCAGCACCAGAAAAAGGAGTTTATTGTTTTGAAAGAAAAATCGTCTTAAAAAATTTTAATTTGTCTCTCACCCGCTATGTAGGGAGGGAAATGGGGCGGGTCGGATGCGGGTTTCAAAAAACCCGCCCCCGCCCCGCCACACCAAACAAGTGACTCCGCCCCGCCCCGCCCCGCTATCGGGTTTATAGATGAAGATACAATCCTCGATCCGATGGTCTTCCTGGTAATCCGACCCCGATCCGACCCGATCTGCACTGGCCATTGTAGATCACTGCAATGGTAGTCGTCGTCGTCGATTTCGCCTTCGCTCAACACGCAATACAGTAGCACCACCGCCCCCGCGATCATGGCAGTGCCATGATCGCTTTGTCTCAATTGAGGTTTTGACCCATCTTTCTGTCTTTGTGCAGCAGGCGTATACTCAACGAGTTTGAACCTCGCAAATGAGTGCACCTACACTGTTTGGCCAGCGGTGGTTTCAGGTCACGGGACGCCGCCCCTCACCACCACCATTTTCATGCTTGAACCGGGCGAGTCAGCTTCCCTTTTGATCCCTCCCTCATGGTCCGGTCAGTTCTGGGCTCGCACCCTCTGCTCCTACGGCCTCACTGGTCGGTTCAACTGCCTCACCGGCGATTGCGGCACCGGGTCCGAAGAATGCGTCTCAGCCCAGACTGTGTCGCTGGTGACGGTGGCCAAGTTTGACTTCAGTGGCGATGGCGGAGTGAACTTCTATGGCGTGAGTGCTGCGCGCGGGACTGTGCAAAGGAGAGGCTGAGAGAGAAGGAGGCGCGGCTCCTTTGTTGTCGGCAGAGAGTGAGAGATTGATTGGGAATTAGGGTTGGGGAATGGGGATGATAAGGAGTAAGCCAGTAAGGACATATTATATAGGTGTGAGATGGACGGCTAGGATTAAAGATGAGTAGGGTTAAATACCGGGACAGAAGCGGGTCGCGGGGCGGTTTGGACTAAATACCATACCCGCTGCGATTTTTTTTTAAAAAAACCATACCCGCCCCGTGGCCCGATCAAAGTCAAAAAGACCCGCTCCTATAGGGGCGGGGCGGGGATCCGCCGGTTGCGGGTCTTATTGCCATCCCTACCGCTATGCAACACAAATGAGTGAAACAAGCAGAATGAGAAAATCATATAATTGTTGCAAATCTTTAATCCTCAAAGAAGAGAAGGGAAACTCCATATGTGTAAACCATCGAACATCCCGTACGAAAGAAAGATACTAATAATTCTCAATCCTTAACATATGCTAAATTAATTGATATAATTAGGTGTTTAGCTCTTGTCCATCTACCAAAAGAAAGACACCATCAACAATGCAAGTATTCTAATTTCTTTTAAGGCTAATAAAGTTAAGTACTCCAAGAGTACGCGAAAATCTCACTTGAGAACCCATAATTTTAATTTTTACACGTATGGAGTTCAAGTTTTGCCATTAGTAAGTACTTTGGTTTAAATTCCTAACTTTGATAAGAAAAAAAACTATCAAGGCAAAAGCGTTAACCTATGTTTCGTTCTTCTCTCCTCTCTTTTTCGGTGTTGTAATATTTTTCTTCATGCCATTTACCTCCCCCGCTACGACAACCCAAGCTGCATTAACCACCACCACTTTAAGTAGACCATGCCACAGGGTGTGTGCGTGCATGTATGTGGGTTGTATTTTTGTGTTATTTTTTTTGTCTGTATTTCTGTGTGTGTGTACTTGTGTTCAGTGTTTATGAGTGTGCATGTTTTCGTTTGTGTGTGTTTTTCTATAGGGGGCGTGTGTGTGGGTGGGGCTGGGTGGAAGGTTGTGCGGGAGTAGAAGGGTGGAAGATGGGGTTGAGGGTAGGGGCACTGGGTTTTGAATCGCTGCCTGTTTGTTAGTCTTTGTACTTTCGTGTGTGTGTGTGTGTGTATGTCTCCCTGTAGTTAGTGCAGTGGTGGAAGGGTGGTAAGATCATGGTGGGTGGGGGTAGGAGGGGGATGAGTGATGGCCGATGGGCAATGGGGTGGGGGGAGAAAAAGGGCGAACATGTGTTGTTCTCTTATGTTGTATGTGTTTGTGAGTCTTTGTGTGTCGTGTTTGGGTGGGGGGGGGGGGGAGGGGATGAATGGGTGTGTTCTGTGTGTGTGTCGCGGTGGTGGCAGTGTTGTGTTTGGTTGGCAGTGAGGTTGGGTTTGGTGGGTTGAGTGTCAGTATTGGGTTGGTGACTACGAAAGTGGGCGATGGCCTGTTGGCAGGAAGGGGCCAATAGCCGGTTGTGGAGGGGGCAGAAAGTTGGGTTTTTTTGCCATAATTACAAGTAAACTGACGTTTTTTTACCTTGACGGTTTAGGAACAAAGTTACGGATTAGGACCGAAATCCTTACTAATGGCAAAATTAAAATTCCAAACCCAAACGTGTAAAAATTGAAATAATGCACCGTCAAGTAAGATTTCTGCATAATACTCTTGAGGTACTTAAGTATATTTAACCCGATTTTATACTATATATGTTTCTCCCGGCGGATGGCCAGTGGCCCAAAGAAACGAAAGAATCGGTTACATTTTTCATATGATCTCCTCTTATAGATAGACTAAAAAATCGAACAGAGTTCTTTTTGTATCAGTTCGCTCCCCTTTCTTTTTGTTTTTATATATTTTATTTTCCTATGCTATCTCGAAATCGAATATATTTTTGACTCGATTTAGAAATTGTGGATTACCCTCTTTGTTGTAATCCTTCCTAAAAATAGGGTTTCCTTGGACTACGAGCGGGAAGGATGAAAGTGAAGGGATAGAATGTTGCATGTCCTGAACTCTCTTAAGGTTCTTGAATAAGTGAAATAAGGTGACTACTTTTCACAGAGTTGAGCAATTCCCTCATGGCTTAAGCCCTATGTGTTAGCGTTAGCATGGTGTTTAAGCCCTATGTGTTAGATACCTACCCCAAGGCCGGATCACTTAGGGTTTATGTGAACTTACATTCTTCTTTAATCCACCAAGAAAAGTAATCACCGGGGAGACCACTTAAAGACCCCACACGAGCTAGTCAGTGGGTGAATCGCTTTTGATAATCCGTACTACCTGACTCAAGCTACTTGAGGGTAGATGCTCAGAACTTGATGTTGATTGTGACTTGTCAGTCACTTAGGATAGACATAATGGGTTCAACTGAAGCCTTGGGAATTAAAGTGCTGATGCTCGGAAGGACACTAACCAAGCCTGTCCTTAACCTCAGTGCTTAAAGGAATCATCGAGATAAGTGAAAACACCCCTTGTTCTCTCTCGCTTAAGTGCGGTTAGCCAATACTACTTCACATTGGATCAAGTTGGAGGTGACGGGTTCCATCTAACTTGGCAGAGCAGTAATGCTTAGGTTCCAGTGAGTGCTTCTAAAGGACTAGGGTGTGACTATGTCCTGGCTAATCAAACGTGATGTCATCAATGTCCACTTAAGGTCTATAGACAGATCCAAGCCTAGTTGTGCTTCCTTAAAGGTCGAAATACCACGAAGGATGGAGCACTCCACCACCATTGTTGGTCCGTGCTAGACACAACGATGTGTACCTTGTTTGGATGGTTAGGAGTAGGGTTGAGTATTAAGTACGATACTACAAGCATGAAAGGAGTAAAATTAAGAAAGGATTAACTTCTATTGATGTTAAAAGGAGTACAATGCCTTTTAGAAAAGTAAAATGTACAAATGGTACCTTTGGAGGTCTTAGAATTCAAAATGGAAAGAGTAGGTTACCGTTGAGCCTTTCAAGGTGATAAGATCTTGTTTAGATGTCATTGGTGAAACTTTACTAAAGGAGGAGCAAAGACTTAGTCTTATTGTGACCATGGTCACACGGGAAGACACCAGTTATGAGTGTTCTTTTTATTGGGTTCAGAAATTAGTAGCTTAAGCTATGGAGGTAGGCTATTATTGGATATGATTTTGGAAGTTTTAAACTTGGGCCCGTACGCTTACCATATTTATTTTCTGTTTTCATTTTCTGTTTTCATTTTTATGATTTTTATATTTTGTTTGAAAGTTCGTTTCTGTACTTTTATCATTTTTTCACAAAAAAAAATTTAGCTATTTTTTCTTATATTGGGTTAAGTTTGAGTGAAAAAAGCTGAAAACACCTTTTAGGTGTTTTCAGTTTTTTGTTACTATTTGAGTAATTTTATCCAAAACGAAAACAGAAAATGGTAAAAGTACACAAAAAAAGAATATTTTTCATCATCATTGCTAAAAACAGAAAACGAATATTGTAAACATACGGCTACTAACTGGAGGGGGTAATTCTTCAAGTCTCCCGACTTTTTCAGATGATTGTCCTCTCCTTCAAGATTTTTTAGAGGATTTGACTACATTTTGGTTTTTCCCTTTCACGCACTTTGCTTGTGAGCTTATTATGGTCGTCTCTGTTGGGATATACAATTCAACCTAAATTGGGGTTAGGATTGACGGACTACTTCCATGACCATTGCCAAGGCCACGCTCTGATCTAAGCCCCTACTCGACAAGTTCTCCTCAATAAAGCATCTTAGGTAAGCTCTTTAAGGTCTCATATATTCTCCCGCTCACAATGTGCATCGCTCTTTAAGGTCTCATATATTCTCCCGCTCACAATGTGCATCAAAGAGGCGGAGGGGGGATTCGCCGACGAGACCTACTACTCATGAGATATGATTTGAATATCTGCGCGAACTGATTACAGTTGTTGATAAAGTAAGTCGGGAGAAGTTGAAACCATGTGGGCGCATCATTTTATATAGTAGCAAGAAATGCGCGGCACTTGAAAGCATTTGCGACCTGGTGTAATAGCATGTTGCCCATAAATCTAGAGAAGTGCTCATCACGATGCATGGATTCGTCATATATAACACATATTTGCATCTTTAAGGAGGTCGTGACAACGTACCTTTTATCGTTCCTTATGAACCTATGCGAAATTTGTTGTTTTCTTAGATCCAGATTGTTCTAACGACGATGAGTGTCATCAATACCCCCTTGGTAGGCTCTTCTAACTCTTCCGTACAAGCCATACTATTGGGTACTCAGGTCGTAGTCTTTTCCTCGTACTAAGGGTGACCATGATGAGCTCTTTATTTGGTGTCTTCAGAGTCAGAGTCATGGCTATCATGGCGAGAGGCTTGGGATCTTATTGAGCTCCTACAGATACGCCTTTCGCTAGAGGCACAACATTAGCTCGTATGAGCTTGTAGCTCGTTCAAGTGAGCCCTTCTATTGCTTTTCCAAAGGTAAATACTACATCATGATGTATGTTTTCATGGTTTGGATTGCCTTGGAGCAAGTCATCGCAAAAATAAACTGGCGTGAGCCTTTCTTGGGGAGAACCTTCACAGAGATCTCCTAGGGCGGAAATTATCTCCATTGTACATCCTACGCCTATGATTTGGAGTTCAGCCCTCTGGTTTTGGCCAATATGCTATAATCTAAATTAATAGGTTTTCCATAATTACAAGCTAAACTGAGAGACATCCACTCCAACGTAACATAATACCATAATCACCATGTAAAATCATAGTTATGGAGTAACTTTAGGAGTTTGCTTCGCTTTTACTTGCGATATAGGTTAAAAGTTGAAGTTGATGTTGGGTTTTAATGCCTTCTTTTCTCAACTAACAAACGTTACATAATCACCTTCTGCTTACGAATACAAAATGATATTTTGATGTGGAATAGAGTTGTCACATTCAATTACAAAACAACACTTTTGTACATAACGTTTATACTTCCCTTTCAAGTACAAAACAATACCTTTTTTGTGGTGTTAATTCCTTTTCTCGACACAAAGTTATGAAGAATCAAGAGTGAAGGGTAAGTATAGAATATTTCATGAAGTGGTTGCTATTTAAGGGTAAAAGCTACGGAGAATACTTCACTAGAGAATGTTTAATTATACCCTCTCACTTCGTTTGGCACCCAAACTTTTCATGAAAATTATTAAACTGTGGCGTCCAGTCTAAAAGTATGTTCAAAAAAAGAGAAACTTACAAGATATAAGAATTGATCTCAATTGCGAGATTTTAACACCTGCTCTCACGTATAGTCTGGACAGTGAGATAATCAATACGCGTGGAATATGAGGTAATCACAGGCCTCGACCCAAGTAAAGCGGACACCCAACATCATAAAATACGAGGTGACAACTTGAAGATGCTCAACCCAAAAGCATGTTTAAGAGTAAGAAAAATCCACAAGGTGTAGTAAGAACCAATCTCAATCCCCGTGTGTATTAGATGTGGGACTTTAACAAAAATATTAACATTTTATGCTAATATGCCTTCTAGCTAAACATGAGTGTTGAAAAGCATAATATATAGGGTGTTGGTTTAGAAATAAGAACATTTTTAATTATCGAAAAAAACTCTGCGTTAGTTTCCTACAACCACTGCAACCCATTCTGACTTTATAACAAAAAAGAAAAAGAAAAGGTTAAATATGATGGTGTTGTGAGATTTTTAGAAAGCATGCCAAGATTTCTGGTCACTGCCTGCAGGCTTGGCTCTTATGGAGTTTATTGCATACAAGGGGCACGCATTATTGGTTTTTGTTATTTAATCATTTTGGGCTAGCACGACTAGCTGTCAATATATCCAATTAATTGTTTAGGTGGACTTTAAAAATAAGCACAGCTACCTTCTTAATTTAATTGTGTATTCTCAAAGCGAATCTCAAAGGTGCGAACGTATCTCTTAAACAAATACCCTTGGTGGAGGGTTCAATGTATCAGCTCTTACAAGAAACAATTCTTTTCATTTAAAAGAATGAGTACTGCAAGATACAAGAAAATTGATTAATGCATGCCTTTGCCCGCTGGATTGCTATTTGAAGATTCAAAGAGACAGTAAGGAACCGTAGGCTTGTAGGATTAAGTTTTTAGGTTAAATTGAACTCGTCCTGTATAGATGGGCCTTCGTGACGGACAATTAACTGGCTCTATTTATTGTCTTTTTGACATGGTGTTAGAGCCCATGATTACCGCGAACTTGACCTTGCACTCGTATTGATAACAGTTGTTCTTAACATAGCAGGACGCGCATGGTGATTTGATGGCGGGTGTGCTCACACGTGAAGAGAAGACCGTTAAGTTACATGTATGGAGTTTGTGTTACTGACTTAAACTTTTAAGTCAAACTGTACCCATATACATGTCAATACCTTTTTGCCTTAGATGTCTCCATCAACGAACGGAACGTTGGGCTTATAGACGTGATTTTTGCATTCATAAAAAGAAAAACAAGGTCAATGATCCCATGTCAAACCCCATTCGATTAGGGTTTACGAGTAGTTTTATGATTGACTTGAGCAAAATAAAATAAAAGATTAGTTGAAGAAATTTGTAAATATTGACATTTTGCTATAAGGATTTTGATGATAGCGACATAAGAACGTTCAAGCGATGTGTTACCACCAAAATAAGTTTTTATTGATTTCTATTTGTTTAATCTGTACCATAGTCTATGAAATTGATTTCATTATCTACTTCTGTTCTCGCTTTGATTCCTTAGAGCAATGCCAAGTGAATCAAGCAAAAGATATAATGATAAACTTGAAGCAATAAATTAATGGTTGACCTTTACACTATTGGAGAGCAATTTGTCAAACTATATACTATCTGATCATCTTTTCTTAGATTCAATAAATATTTGTGGTTATAATTGCTCTAACTAAATAAATAACATGAATAAACAAAATATTTTATATCGCCTTTTCTTTTATAGAAAGTCCTAGATTTGGAGCCAACCTTTTAATTAACTTAGCTATTCAATATTCCAGTAAGTGGAGTATCACTATACTAAGGCAGAACCTTTTGGTTGTGGTTTGAGGACTAGACTTTGTGAATTTATCCCCTTTGTGACTCTTTGTAGTTTTTTCTTTTTTTGTTCCCTTCTGATTTATTAGAGTCCACTTCAATTTGTCTATTAAAAGAAGGATAACTTTCTCCCATCCCCTAACCCTCTTCTGCTGTCTCCGTGTAAAGAGGGTCGATCCTAGGACGATCACCGGGCGGTATAAAATTACCTGTCAATTGATTAGCTAACGTGTTTTTATTGATTTGAATTTTCTGTTGTAATTGCAACTCTAAAAAGAACTTTTAACTGAAAAAATGAGTTGCAAGTGTAGCTAATGTCCAGCGTCCATAGCGACAAGAGAATGCCTTGCCAATTAATGCTTTATTAAGGCGCCCCGAAGCAAGAATGTGTACATTTTGGCATAGGTTTAGCTATCCAAGGACTTTTTATGATGGGTGAAAGCAGCAAATAAACTAATTAGATGTCATTATATATGGAGCACGAAGCTGTGTCAAAACAAGAATGTGCGTGATAGTAAAGGCCCATCTCTTTGAAGATGTTTTGGCACGGGTGCGGAACATGAATATTTCGCCCGCTTTATTCGATTTCTTTCACATTCCCGTCACTTTATTCATCGTTGAATTACACATGTGATTTTTACTCATTTCTAAATTCATTTTGAAATTCTTGATTTTTCTATCATTTTGAAATATTTAAAGTAACTGATAGACAAATAAAGTAGATGTGAACCGTCATTTCTTTGAACTATCATCGTTGAATTACACTTAATGATTGTCGTTCGAATTTAATTGATTAATGTTTTCATGTCCCAATATTTGTCCTAAAATTTTTGCAAGAAGTCAAAATATAAACTTCAATGAATTAAGGAGGGTATATGCAAAGGACTAATGTGAAATATTGTGTGCGTGTGTGTTGGGAGGGTTGTGTGTGTGTTGTGGGTGGGTTGAAGAATTGTGCATTAAAGGATTTCCAAATGACAAAAATACAAGACAATGTGGGGAATAATGAGATGGGCCCCCTTCAGATACGCCGTGCAATCGACGTCCCTTTTCTCTTGTTTTCTTGAACGTAAAAACAAGAGTGAACCATCTTCCAAATCCCCAAGTAATGACGATGAGATTAACAACCCAATCACATAATTCTTCAATAGCACGACGAATAATCAAGTATTTTCCACTTGAAAATTACGGCAGGATATTGACGGATTTTTTGTTAAAATAGAAAAAATGTGTAACGTTGATGGTAAAAGATTCAGAACACAAGAGCCGGCCTTATGGTCTATACATATTGTACAAAAGATGATTACAATGCCTTGATCAATTCTGGGAAAGGTAAGTGCCCGCCACGATGAGGCCAAGAATTTGGCTTCTTGAAGGAGCTCTTTTATACCCCCATATGTATCGTTATCGTAATGCTGATGAAAATTTTCGCTTATCACAAATAGCAAAAGCTATCGGATTTGTCAAGTTTGAGACGTGTTCAACACCAGTTATCTTAGGGTTAATGGAGTGTGAGGCAGTATGATTCCCTTTACGTTTTTGGTGCCTTTTCTAAACGCATTCAGACATATGTTGCACAAACACTGAACCACTGTGTAATATTTTCACGATCTTTCAAACATCGACAAATATGTCATTGTTAACTATAAAGCCTGATTTATATAAAGATAAATTGTCAACGGCAAGCCCCAACAATGACCGGGGACGGGACCCTTTATCTAGGGTTCAGCGGGGGCGCCGCCTTTGAGATAATTTTCTGGACACTACTTTTGTGGTTTTTCGTCCTAGATTTTTTCCATATATACTAAACTGTCGGTAAAGTGTCACAAGAGAGCGAGGGAGAACGGCAACGGTGCGAGAGTTGGGTTTTTGCAACGTGAAGTAATGCTTCATAACAGAATGAGTACATGTCTGTGATCCATGAATGTCACGAATGTCACGAATGTGGTGAAGCATATCAAATTTTTTGTGTTGTGCTTTTGTTTATCTGTATATTTTCTTTCTTTGAGTTTATGGCAATCCAAATAATAATGGAGTGCAAGACAGATGCCCTTTAATTACGCTTTAAATCTTTGTTGAAAGGTTTGGTTTCTTAGGACATAATAGGAGTAAGGCATCAGTCTTTGTTATTCTACCAAAAAAAATCAGTCTTTGTTATGGACATAAAGTTGTTCCCAAAAGTTGCTGTTCAGGGGCAAACTACTTGGCATCCGCGGTACATAAGGATTTTGAAACAGGGGGACCATATGAACAAGCAAATCTTGAGGCAAAGCAGGGGACCATACAAAAGGCAATGTGTAATACTGTGACCAGCCATGTGATGATGAGATGCCTCATTCAGCTTTCTATCAGCAAATACACCACAGTACACGTACTATTTTCACCTTTCAATTTTTTGCTTTTCTCAATGGACATTAGTCCCCTTTTTAATCAATTTTAAAAAATTTAAACCTACACGGCGGGTCGTGAGTACTAAACACATGCTTTTCAAAAGAACTAGAAAACACCGTGTGTTCTCAGACTGTTGATCTCGACTATCGAAGGCATTAACAATGTGACCTTAAAGTCCACCCTGCATCCCCTTGTCCATCTTCGTTTATTTCATGAATGTTTTGTATTGTCAATCGAAGAATCGAAGAACTTTTCTTTTATTACCTTGGCTACATATTATAGTGCATCCTGAAATAGTTAATAGTTTCTCTAACTCATTGCAATTTACAAGGGTGTCAAAGATATAACAAGTAATAATGAGGGAAGATCTTCTGAGAGATTTAGAGGTCCATGAACGGCCGAATGTCCCTTAAACCATTGGTAGGGTACCCCAAAAATGATCAAGAAGATTGGGAGGATAAACATGTAAGGTTCCTGTGGGGGTAGACACAACTTGATGGACTCTTCAACTGTTGCATATATGGTTTGATACTCTTGTCCAAAACACCAAGGGATAGTGGAGTGGCCTTAGGGAGGTCCACTCCTCCCGTGACTGCTAGTCTCGTATCAATTTATCAGGATAACAACTGTATTCTTAACTTTCAAGATATACCACCATCACGTGTACATATAAAACAGAATGCAAAATATTAAACTTAAGTTACCAATTGCTTGAGAAACTTAAAACAGTAACAGAATTGACTTAACAATATACTTCACGCTTTGTAAATATTTAGTTGTACTCGGACTGCCATCACAACACTGTAAGCGTTTTTCATATCTTTTTGGAGTTGAATTACGTAATTACTATTTGGATTCTACTGATTATACACATGCTCTTCGAAAGTGAACTTCAGTTTGTCAACTGAGAAAAATTGAACAGTTCTTACCGGAAACTTGACAAAAATGAAATAAGGAATAAGGGTTTGGCACGAAACAAGTTAGTTGAAAAAGTATCTAGTTCGGTATTATGTTCCTTAATGCAACTTTAAAGACTAGGCACAAACGCAACTAGTTAGATGCAAGTGTTAACAAAGTTGGTTTGTCATTAATCTAGTTGGTTAGAAGGGTATATCATGTTTGGTATTATGTTACATCTATGCTAGTAGTAACACATAACATGGCATTGATTCCTTACCTTTCAAACTGAAAAGGAGAAATCAATTTTTTTTTTTTTTTGAATTATAAAATCAAATAAAAATAAGAGGTAAATACACAATCCAGTTTGATGACCTGTACAATGTAAGATAGAGAATAAATTGACTACAAAACCCGAAACAAACAAAAATTAACTTTATTTTTTTCCTTTTTCTCTAACAACTGAAAGGAAGATCATCAACCAAAGAGGAAAGAGCCGTATGTAGCAGTGTCGTGAAGTAGTCATATTCAAAGAAAAGAAGACCTGGCTTGACATGATATGTGGAAACGTTTTTGCCTTTTCGAAGGAGTTCCTCTGCAGCTGAATTTCTATAGCAACTATAAAAACATTTGTTGACAAAATTTTGTATGAAAGAAAATTGAAATTATCGTGGTCGACACATTAACTGCATCTCTCATATAGGATATAAAAAACTACGAGTTTGTAGAGAGAATGACATGTATAATGTGTGTATCTTGAACCCAACAACATACTAGAAGAGCATATGTAGCCTGAGCGATATAAATGTTTAAAGACTCGAAAGGTTGGATCAAGCATCTAAAGATTCTCCCACAAGGAAGAGTGATCACCAACCCCATGCCAACTTTAAGTGACACATGATCGAAGGAAACCTGAGCATTAATGAGAGCACATAATCGGGGGAGACATGCACAACTCTCTTGACATTGGTGGAGCAAATGGGGTAATGCATCAAAAAGGAGAGGAACAAGGGAATTACAAGTATTACGAGTAACTGAAGTTATTAACTTCTCAAGTTGGTTGACCAAAAAAGCGGCATGCTGAATAATATGATGCGAGTCAAAAGATGCATCACAGAATATGATTTCAGTTTGGTATAACCAAATATACCACCAAGTTGAAAAGATGAGAAAAATGACTTTGGATTGTGTCTCGTTGCGGGAGCACGAGCTACGAATCCAGGTCGTTCTCTAAAAGGAGTCGTTAGTGGCAATGCATATGAACTTGGGGGAAGAGCAAACCACACAAGTCTTGTACTCGTGCCGAGAAAAGATGACTCGCCATATTAGTGTGAGACGAACAAAAAGAGCAAACATCATCACTTCCGCAATGAAATTTCAAGATAGCTGATTTAAGAGGAATGTGGTTCCAAAGAACTTGCCAAAGGAAGACCGTCACCTTCTGAGGGATAGGCAAGACCCAATTTTTTTTTCCAAACAACCAAAGGGATTGAGTCGACACACACTTAGAGCCCACAACTTTGTAGGAGACGTGATTTGTTTTCTTTATACAGGAGAAAGTAGGCAGATTGAACTGAGAAATGACCAGCCTAGGTGAGATCCCATATATGTTTGTCCTTGTAGGCTGTTAAAGAAACACGATGAGGTATAATAGTTGCGGCAATATGATTAGAGAATATTGACGAAACCTAATTCGAATCTCAGACTCCTAAAGGGGTCAAATCAGTCACAATTTTAACCGACTCGTTTACTAAGCAGAAAGGGGCTGATACGCATGTGCTTTTTTCGTAAGAAATGATCTCCTCAACACATTGTTGTTTAGTGACGCTGAAAAGCTTAATATTTAACAGGAGGTGGTAGTTATTTACTTTAACTCTTAAAAGACTAAACCATCAAATTTTAAGATCTTCTGTCATATCGATCACCAAAGAAAAGCTAGATAGACAAATTGACATTCTTTAAGTGGCTTATGGTAGTAGTCCTTGCACACCTTCCCATAATTTTGCACCGACAAATCATGATCGTAAAACGGTAAAACATAGAGTGTCATTAGCTATTTATAAAATACCATTAGAGTAAAATTTTACGAATAACAAATAAAGTACTACTGAATTTTTATTTTTTTTATTATTGAAAGCAAAATTTGGTAAAAGTTTGGCGTCCATCTTTCCTATTACCTTACAAATTTTTCTTTCTACATACATATTTTTCACTTTGAGACTAATATAATTTGTTCTTCTCACAATCTCATAAAATCATAATCAGAGAACTTAACCTTAAAGCTCACTTGACTTTATCAAAGCAACGCCTGATTTGATGCTCGTTTCGACTTTATACATTATTTACATGACAACCAATTGAAACTTTGACAATAAGTCGAGGCTTTAAAAGCCACAATACTTCTATCTCTGCAATTTACAAAAGCATTTTAATTTAGTTATACGTGTGTCATGTTTTATGTATACATGTTCATCATAGGTGGTCCAGCAGTTTGCTTACACGGCCTTCAACATGAGTACTGCTTATGAGATTGGCAGTGTGGATTATGTGTGACAAGCTGCACCAAAAATTATGGTGTGTCGGGGAATCTTTGTAAGGACAAAAAAGGATGGCTCCGCATTTCCTGTGACATTGTGGCACTGTACTCTGGGGGTGCATTTTGGGGGGTCTTTCTTTCTTTTTAAGTTTTCATTTCTCTTTGTTAAAAGAGAAGGAAGGAAAGGTAAGACTTGAGAGTTAAAGTAAGGGGTAATCATTTTGTTGCCATATTGTAAAAGATGAGAAATAGGGCAATGCCTTTTTTAGAGTTAAAAAGGAAAAGAAAAAGCAAGTTGTGATAGTTTTCTCGTAATTTGACCGCACAAAATATGCTGGTTCGCTGATATATTAAAGCTAAGGCCTACTACCTCTCTTAGCCGTGTCTAATGAAAACTTGAAACCAAGGTTTTTGGTGAACAGAAAAAGCCGTCGGTTGCCGTAGTAATCATGCGCTTAAGTAATAATTTGCCAAAACTTTTGATTGATCATATTCATCTTGCCACATGTCTTCATAGTAACGTTCAGATTTCGCTAAATGATAACTAGTATTCCATCAACAGAAAAAAAAAAAAAAAACTATTATCTCACCCTACGCCCTTTCAACCAATCCTCAATTCGTCGCTGATGAGTAATGAGTTTTTGTTCAACGGCCATTCCATTACATTTGAACTTTGACACCTTTATGGGGCTAAATATTACATTTTACCTTTTCATGGAGGGGGTCAAAGTTACATAAAAGTACATTTTGACTTCAGCATCCACTAATCTAGCATTACTTGTAAGAAAATTTCAAAAAGCTAATTGGGGGGGTCAAGTGGCAATTCTATGCTGCCTCTTCCCATGCCCATAGGTGGTATAAAGTCAGGCCCCATGGCCCTCCCCTCAAGTTGAAGGTTATCTTCACTGGAAAACCACCTTCCCATATACTTAATAATTATAGGAAATTAACTACCCATTGGCTTTTGTTGTATGACTTGTTTATTTCATTGTAGGAAGGTTTAAACTAATGGGTTCTTGGTTTGTATTGGAGACCGGTTTGTGGGTTGGGTTTGCATTGGGTTGGATGTCATGGGAGTTTGATTTGGAGCATAAATGAATGAATGCATACAAGAGAGGGATGTAATGTCAATGTATACACATGAGAGACTTGGGGAGGTCAGAAGCATTATTTGATGGGGCACACATAGAAATGGCCATGGGAAGCAAATCTTAAAAGGGAATCAAAAGAAATTGCCCTCTCTTTGCACCACTCCCCCACCTGCTCAAGATATGGTAAGTGCACATGATTTCACACTGGGGGAAAAAGGCAGCACTGCTTACATCACCTGTATCTCTTGGGGAGATTTTTGTAGGCCCCACCTCCACCCCCCCATCAAACCCTTTGCTTTCAACCCCCCTATATCTTCCTCCTCACACACATTTGATGCATGTATATAGATTGAAAGCCAAGCCTCAAGACTTGTATTCACTCATTTACCTTTGTTTTTATCCTCCTAACTTTCCTTTGCTTGCCTTGTAATTCAAAGATCAGATTGACAATTAGGGGGAGATCTTTGGATGAAATCTGGTCAGATCTTGCTTTGTGGGTTGTGGATTTTGGTGGGTCTCATTCCTATACAAAGTTCATCTTCTCTTCTCAACCCAACTCACAGGAAAACACAAACCAAACCACCTCACCAAGAAAGGCAAACCAATCCTCCTTTTCATTAATATAGCTTTGGTTGGTCTTGGATCTTGAGCTTTGCTGCAATGGCTATTGCCACAGAGTCAGAGTTTCATGTGTTGGCAGTTGATGATAGCATTATAGACAGAAAACTTATAGAGATGCTCCTCAAGACCTCATCATATCAAGGTATTTTAATTTCTTGGCTGCCAAAGAGAGGATACTGAAAACAGAGGAGATTTTATTCATGGGTTTCTGAGTGTGTTTCATTGTCTTGGTAGCAGTTACCACTGTGGATTCTGGTAGCAAGGCTTTACAGTTTCTGGGCTTTCACGAGGACGAGGAAAGCAACAAAAACCAACCTTCTGTTTCTCCGATAAATCATAGGGTACTTTTTTTTACCTCCTGGTTTATCTCTCTTATGTCTTAAAGTTTCAAGCTTTATTGGGATTTCTCCAAGTTGTATATTAACTTTTTATTGTTGGATTTTATGGTTTACAGGAAGTTCAAGTAAACCTCATTATCACAGATTACTGTATGCCTGGAATGACAGGCTATGATTTGCTCAAGAAAATTAAGGTATGTTTGGTTTTTTCAATTTAATTCCCCTTGTCTTTTTCCCTTGCATTCTCTCACTTTCCTGCATTCTTTTGCTCTATTCTTTTCAGCTGCATTATTTCCTTTCCTGGAAATATCCCCTGACAAAACAAGACCATTCTTTCATTTTTGTCTTGAATTTTTTGTTCTTCCAACTGCCTTATTTCCTTCCCTAGAAAATGGACAATATGCCTACTGACCATGACCGTTTTTGATGCCTAATAGTAGGCAGCATTCTAGATTGGCCTATAGCTAGCTAGGTCCTTCACCATTTCATCTTTGGTCAATAATAACATCTTCTGGAACATCTTTCTCACACCTTTTTCCAGCCAAACACTTACTTAACTGGTTAGGTTGTCAATTGTCATCCTATTCAAAATCTTAACAGACACAGTTTCACACATCTGTTCTTGCACCCTTTATTTATTTATTTATTTATTTTTTCTGTTGAAATCTGGGATCTTACTGATCTAATAGACCCACTTTTATCTACAGGAATCTTCATATTTGAGAGATATACCAGTAGTGATTATGTCATCTGAGAACGTTCCTTCAAGGATCAACAGGTAAGATTGACCTGTTTTTTCTTGTGGGGCATATGTTAGTTTTGCAAAACAATTGAAAAGTTTCTAGCCCAATTTGATTAATGGTGGGTATTTGTCAATAAAATCCACAGATGCTTAGAAGAAGGAGCGGAGGAATTTTTTCTAAAACCCGTGAGTCTGTCAGATGTGAATAAGCTAAAACCCCATATGATGAAAGCCAAAGCCAAGGATGATCAAGAGCCAACTAAACAAGGGCCAGAAGGATCAGAAACACCAGAAACTCAATCAGTACAGCCACAACAAACACCAGCACAGTCCGGTAATAAGAGGAAGGCCATGGAGGAAGGGATTTCACAAGAAAGAACAAGGCCTAGATACAGTGGCCTCACAGTAATCTAATTGGTCATGGAAAATTTCATAATTTTTTCTACGTCTGAAAAGTGAAATTCGGATTTAATTTTTTAACTTGTTTATGACCCATAGTTGTTTTGGTTTACACGAGAGGACTGTAAAGAGACTATCCACACTATGCTTTGAGATCTTATACCTTTTACTTGAATTGTACCAATTTTGTACTGCTAATTCTCAGGTGAATAGATGAAATTCACATATACATGGAGTGGTAACAGTAGCTGTAAATTATCTGTTATCGCTCTTTATTCTAATATTTTTTGGCGACCAAAGACCATTATGTTGTAATGTTGTAAAGGGAAGCTGATGTGGTTTGAAAATGGCTTAGAGAGACATTATAGAATATGCAACGGATTGGCCTTAGACCATACAGTGTTTTCAAGTACTAATGAGATTAGTAGCGTGTTTGTGAGTTTTGAAATGAGAGAAAAGAAAGGAAGTCAATTATTCTTCCTCTTGTTTGTGAATTTAAAAAAGAAAAGAAGGTAGGATTAATTACAGCAGTGTCCCTAAGGTTAGGAGGTAATTATACCCGTGTACATAAGTTTGGAAAATAGGCACTTATGTCATTTGGCCTAATGGAGTATTAAAATACTTAACGGTTTGAATGAAATGACCACATTGCCCACGACTAGAAGTGTAAATTCTTGAAATGCCATTCTTCTGTTTTCTTCCCATTTCCCCTCTCCTCTCTCTGTTATCCTCTTTAACTCCAATCACCCGCCACCGCCACCGCACCACTCTCTCATCTCTATGTTTTCCCCTATCTCATCTCTCCTGTGTACATCTCCTTCCAATTTCCGTCTTTCCCCTTTAATTATCTCTTCCCCTTTTCTCTCGATTCTTTCATATTGTGACTGTATATGTGCATCAGCTCCCGCCGCAAAGATATTCGACACCAGAAATGACCCAACCCCTGTTTTTCGAAGGATATACAAGAGATCATGCACCACGACGTTGTTGTGCAGGATCACCGGCGCCAGCGGCGGAGATCTAGGTCGACATCAGGAAGGTGAAGAACACGGTGGTGTTCCCGACCGACAATTTTGTGGGGAAAGCAAGGGGACTAGCGGTGGGGATATGGCGTCATTGGGAGGCAGTGGCGGTGGGTCCTTAGATCTAGAGCATTTTGCAGCTGGGTTATGGTTGGACCAGTGGTGATTTGTGTATGGTGGTGGTGTGGGTATGGCTGGAAATGTATGGTTTGTGCTTGTGTATGGTCGTGGTTTGTGTGGCTTGACGGGCCGTGTTGTTGCGGGTGGGTACGTATGGCTGTGATAAGGGAGCATTTGTTGCTGATTTCATTCGTATTGCCCATGTCTTTTGGTTTTTTTGTTGCCTTGCAAGTTCTGATTAGGTATTGAATTTGTAAGGAGGGGTTTCTGAGAGTTGGGTATAAATAGTGGGAGAATGATCCTCATTGGAGATGGGCAGCAGTGGGGTGGTGGAGGGTGGCGTCGGCAGCGGGATGGTGGGAGGGTGGGGCCAACTCCGGGGTTAGGGGAGAAGATTTGGAGAAAAAAAGGATGAAATCATAACTGGAAGAGAGAGAAGGGTAGTACAAGGGTAGGATAGCCATTTTCAAAATACGTATCGATGAAATCATAAATGGAAGAGAGAGAAGGGTAGTACAAGGGTAGGATAGCCATTTTCAAAATACGTATCGATGAAATCATAAAAAAGTACAATTTTTGAACGGATAGTTGACGGATGGACACAAGTGTTACCTTTTTAACGTTTGTGGTCACGGTCTGTTATCTTTTTGAAACTTAGTGTCCTTAACTGTAATTTCATCCTAATCTCAGGAACATGTGTAATTAACCCAAGAAAGTATCATTCATATCCCTTGTTTGTGAATTCAGTAGGAAAAAAAAAAATACCCGATTACTTATATACCCTTATACTACATTGTGATAATCTAATTAAGACTATGAATATATGATCTTAAAAAAAACATGATTTTAACGGAAAAAAAATTAGTCATCAATAACATTATACAAAGTATATATCATACTAATGTAATAAGCCTTATATCACTGGTTAATGTCACAATAGAAAAGACAGAAATAGCCATGAGTTGACTACACGCATCTTAACATCCAAATCTAATTAATGTCACGCCAAAAACAAAATAATCAGTCATGAGTCAACTCTAATAGCTAAAATAATCATTTGTTTATAAGTAAAATGGTAAATTCCAGTAAGAAAATCTAGGACTTAAAAGTCATTAAAAATTTAGTTTTCATTATCTCAAGGGTAATATGACCGTTATTAAAATGTTGCTTATGAGACTTTTCTTTCTCTCTGTCTCTTTCCTATTTTGGGAGGAAAGATCTAGAGACAAAAGAAAAATAAACTTTCCTCCCTTTTCTCTCCTTAAAAAAACTCACAACTAGAGGAAATGGGACACTTTCTTTTATTTTCCTCTCCTTTCTCTCCCAAAAAAACCTCGCAAACAAGCTATTAGGATGTTTCATGTGTACGGAGAAAGGAGAAGAGAAATTTCACTGGCAAGTAATAGTATTGATTCTTGGTAATCTTCATCTCCAATGGTAAAGTAAAATTGCATCAATTTTTATTTTCTTTTTGCTTCCAAACATGAACTATTTACTGAAATTATTATAACCTAAAGGTGATAGTTGGACGGATACATCTGGGAAACCAAGGGACATCGTACCCAAACGGATGGTACTCAAAGTTGGGTAAGCGATTAGAGAACTTTTAAGTGATTGATTGAATTGTATGTACGGCATTCCGAGTACACAATGAACACTTATCGGTTGACTCAACACCAGCACCACCAATATTATAGCATGGTCAAAACTTTTAAGTGAGTTTGCTTTTAAAGCATGAAAAGTAACTGCACTTCTGTACTCTTTTTTTTTTCTTTGTCAAATTTAAGAACTTCATTCAAACAAATTATTAAAAGATAAAATTACAAACCTAAAAGAGCCGGTGAGTGCACTATCAAACACGGCTAACAAGCATCAAAACGAAAACCTATTATATAAGCATATATATATATATATATATATATATATATATATATATATATTCCTCCCCTCCTTTATGGTGTCCCATGTGATCTGCGATGACAAGGAGTCCAAGTAAACCGACACCCATCGTGACTGTGAGACGATCTAACAACTTTTCAAGCTCCCTTCAGATCTATCTTGAAAGACTGTTTCATATTACAGCAACGAGATAAACTTGCGATACTACATAACTAAGAAGTACCTGGGCCCGTCTTTGGTTGTCTTATCACCTCTCCAACAAGTTGATGTTATCACCCGAGGCTAGAAAATGCAAGGGTCTGTTGAAGGATGCTTTTGAGCCCAATCCAAAACCTAGATCATAGACGCTGACAAATTATTGTCGTGCGAGAGTGCATTTCACAGGTTGACATGGTTGTCACCGTCGTGCCCGATTTTGAAATAAAAGCATGTCTGCCACCATAGATCATACTCTATGGTGTGCATTGAAGTCAATTTTTAACTACACCTCTTTGCCTGCCTAATTGTTTCAGATAAAACATGCTTCGTTATGCAAGCAGTACTCATGCAACGGTGCTCTGATGCAAAGGGTGGTGCTTCATAAGGGCTAGGGAGAGGCCCAACGACAGGTCAGGCCTCGCTTGCCTTATGCTTTCTTTTAAGGATAAATTACACACGGCATCCATGAGATTTACCTAAAATTACTCACGGCAGTCACTAACTATTTTTCTTACACTAAACTACAGTTTGTTATTTTGCACTTAACAAAAGTAAGAAAATGATGGTACTACCACTCATAAAAATGTAAATTTACTCAACCATGAAAGCCAAGATTTGGCCAATACTCCACCACCACCAGTTGTTTTCACCACCCACCACCACCACTGAACGTGGATTCTCCGTGGCTGCCGCGGCGTACTTCGGTGCCATCGCCTTGTAGTGGCCGCACCATGGAACTCACTAAAAATCCCCTCATCTATAACGACACCACCCCACACCACCGTACCAATCGAAACGCACTACCATCCTTGCCAACATAATTATCCACCAACATCACCATACCACCCATCAACACCAATGAACCCACCACAAACACCATACCCACCGATCTAACTCCTAATCAAGTACCATGGATCCAGTTAACACCCAATTGAGTAGCTCCAGATCTCGCCAGTCTTCCTGTAGGTCGTGATTCTCCATGAGATGGATGTTGCCTGTGTTTGTGGTATGGGGGCAGGGGAGAGGTTGAGTTGTTCTTGATTTGGGGTTTCCTGAGAGTTGGTGCAAGAGTTTTTTGATGATTTTCTTCTTGTGGTGTGGGATTTTGGGATGATGACAGGAAGAAGAGTGTTGGAGCACGATTTGAACGGCGATTTCAACGTGATTAACGGGTGAAAAGCAAAGGTGCTGCTCATTTATTATGTGCGTCGCCGGTGGTCGTCAGTGGTGTGTGGGTATGGGTTAGAGGCATGTGACGGCGGTGACATGTTATGTGTGTGTGCGTGAGCGCGCGTGTGTGTAAGAGAGAGTGCGTCTGTGTGTCACCGATTTGTATGGGTGTGGGTGTGAGCAAGGTTAACGGGCATGGACAGTGGTGATAGGCAATGTGGGCATGCATGCTTACAAACAGTGTGTGTGTGTGTGTGATAGGCGCTGATGTGCGTATGTATGTGGTTGATGGGCAATACGGGTTTGGTGTAAGATGGTGTTTGGATATGCGGTAGTTGTGGGTAGTGGCCATCGGTGTGTATGCATATGAGAAATTAGGAGAATCAAGCCTTTGGCGGCGGTGGTGAGACATCGGCGGCAATGGCTAAGCATTAGGTTGTAAGGAATAAGAGGAAGATGGCATTTTGGGAATATCATAATAATTGAAAGGTGCCCTAACTTTTCTTGACGGTTCTCTAACGGAAGTAGGCTTTATGTAAGACAGTGACAAACTACAAGGAACAGAGAGTAATAAAAATAGTTAGTGGGCGCCGTATGTAATTTTAGATAAACCTCAGGAGTGCTGTGTGTAATTTACCCTTATTTTAATATCCAACCATTAAAGAGTTCGGAAGCCAAACCGTCTGCCATGACAATGGTCTTTAATTTGTGGTCGGAACTTTTGCCTTACTAAGGATCATCGCATTCCTCATGTTTCATATCTCGCACAGATACGAAGAGATACGCAGGATAATTTTTATGGAAGAGTCATTTAAACAGCGGTTTCATGAGCCAAGTAACAAACCAATTATGAAAAGAAGGTCCAATGGACGATTCAAATTTGAACCCAAGCAGAGCCAAACCATTCATCTATAGGGTTGAGCACTCAAGCAACATATGTTTGATTGTTTCCTCTTGGTTGTGACAAAATCCACAAGTAACATCTGAGCCGCAATTTCTTCTGTGTAAACCGCTTTTGATGGGGAGCGGAGCTTAAAAAAAGTGAGAATTTTCAAATGAATGGGTAGCTTCCACAGCCTACGCCAGGAAAGATTTGTATCTTCCATTTCATTGGGCTTCCTAACGAAGCAATAAGCTCACTGAACTGAGCATGTGCCAGAACTAGATTGGCCCCAAACTAGAGTACCTTTAGTAGAAATAATAGACGGTGCAGCGGGTGTTACCAACCGCTGAAGCTAAACCATATCCCAAAGACCTTCATTTTGAATTTATGAATCAGCCACCAGAAGAGTGTTCTCCTACATCGTGGAACACACAAAATCCTTTGAATATTTGATTTCGTGAAACAACTGATCGTGCCAGAATCTACTGAATCGTTTATTACACATTTGAGCTATATTTTTACCGTTAAAGATCTCGATAGCGTCATTATACAATCATTTTACAGATACTTGTAAAGCTCAAATGCGATAGGTGAAGCTCATTGTTGTATTACTTTTGGTGAGCTTCACAATTGAGAAAGCGGCTTAGCCATTTTGCAAAAATAGTAGCGATGTGGACCAGTTTGATGTATAGGAGGTGGCAGAAGTCGCACCGAATCTAATTCTCACATTTGAGTTTCACTCTTTATCGTTAAAGATATGATAAGTCTTTGTATACAACTTCAACAAAAAAAAAAAAAAAACAAGTACTCAAATGATTAAAAGAGAAGTGACATTTGAGTTTTACTTTTAACTATTTGAGTTTTAACTTTATCATCAAAGATACTACAAGAGTCGCCATATACCACTTTAGCGACAAAAATAAATCACAAATGATTAAAATCGCATAACAATTTTTCTTGGTGGTGGTGTGCTATATTTTTTGTCTACCCCGTAGGGGGTTCGATATTGTTTACAACTTTAGCCCTTCTTGGTAACAAAATTTCACAATTGGTTGTGTAAAACTAGCAACCCTATGATGTTAAACATTCCACAATTTGATGATTTAGCTATTGGCAATAATGAAAGACAGGAATTCACCGTATAGTGGTCAAGTTTTTTTTTTTTTTTGGTAATAGTGGTCAAACTGTTATGAAGATCTTTAGAGAAAGAAGTATTGCTTTTGGTCCGCCATTAACATCTGAAATGGAAATCTCATTTTATTTCTTGACGGGACAAGATGACTTGGAGGTCTTACTTGGACCCTACTTCTACTGTTCGCACATGTACAGCTTGATTTTGAGTAATTTGCGGACAAAATCTCTCGTAGTTTGGGCGAGCTATAAAAATACACATCATACTCCATTTTTGGCGGATGAATTTGTGTGAGGTCAACTCGTAAAAAATCGTAATCATATAAATGAAAAACCTGATTTACTACTTATAAAGAGTGTTACGCTATCATTGCCTATCATCCCGAAACATTAATTACTAGGATCTCCAGTAAATCATATATGTTCGTGGTGGTGAACGTGGGTGGGTTGGTGGTGGGCGCGATTGGTACTGGTGGACGATGAATTTGGTTGGAGTGGGCGAAAATGGGACATGGTAGAGGAAAAAAGGGTATTATAGTAGGTTTCACACATTTATTCCTCCAAAACGCACTTTTCAAGATTGTGACTATCGTGTCTCGTCAATTTAAACGATTTTTTTCGATGTCTGTAACATGTTCGTCACAATAGAGGGCCATTTGTAGAAAATAAAACCGGATGCGTGCTTTTACAAATCGGTCAAGCCAAAGGGGTTCCTTTTAATCTCACACAATGCATTTGCTATAAAGAGGTCAGTACTCAAAACAAATTAAAAACAATGTTTGTCAATAACACACACGCCCCCAAGGCAGCTCAACATTTAGCCAAAACAACAAAACTCTCTCTCTCTCTCAAAATTTGTGGGTCTTCTTCAGCCCACAGATTGGGCTTTGTAGGCCCTCTCTAGAGTCTAGTTGTCTATTGGGTGGAAGGTCAGTCCAATACAAAGATCCTTTTTTCAGCTTTGAGTGGGCCAATAGTGTTCGCTCATGTGCGGCCCTGGCCCATCGTAGAATCTTCAGCTCAACATGCCGAACAGAGCTGGCAAGCCTACAGCTAAGCTCCAGTAGGCCGACCAAACTTAGTCAAGACAGAAATGAATGCAGAAGAATGACTACTTCCAGAACAGAAAATGACTCGAAGTAATGGGCGATAATGTGTTGCACGTAAAACAACTATTCTCGATAGATTTCTCTAAAAAGTATTTTAAAGAGATAAAGAATGAATTCAAAAAATTTCTCAACTAGGCAAAATATCCATATGTAGTCCTTAAAAAGAGGTGATTAAGCCCTATAAACGTCCTAGTCTTGCCTACTGTGTGTTTTTTTTAAATAAAATACAATTACCATTGCCCCCCCAAATCCATAACCCAAATGCTAAATTTACTTTTTCGAACCATGACAAATATCAATACCACACTATCAATCACCGCCACCACACCAACCACCATCACCACTGTGACTGTTAAAAATATGCTCCGCGTACTTTGCGGAACTCGAGCCTGGACCGATGACCTGTAAGACAGAAAACGAGTGACCGCCGGGTGGGGTTCCCGGCGGAGAACTCTCCGATGCTTAAGTCAGAGCGTAGCTACAGAATAATAACTCTGAAAAAGAATGAATTGTGTAATTGTCCCATACCAGGGGGTAGACCCCTTTATATAGCTGTAGGAGAAGACTCCTAGAAGGACTGCGCCGTGGTCAAGATGTGTTAGGATCGCGTTAGGATCCTCGAGGATCACGTCACGATCTTTAAGGACTCTTTTAGAATCCTGATAAGATAATCTTCAATCTTCCAGTTTGACTGAGATCGCCGGATGTCCCCAAATTATTGGGAGTTATATTTATGTTATATCATAAGCCCCCCAAAGTTTATACTTGGTGTCTCGAGACACACGTTAGATTTGCAAGGGATTCTCCATCCACTTGTAGGGGTAATAATAGTTTTCTCCTCCATGTGTTCGGACCTAAGCTCTTGGGAGCTTAAGCCTTGGAACTTTGCCCAAGTAGAGTGCTCGAACTCTAGCTCTTGAGAGCTAGGTCTTTAGAATTTTACCTTAGTAGGCTATTCAGAATCATCTTTGGGAAGACGAATCATGGGATCTCGAGATCCTTTAGAGGTTGTGCCCCAAAGTATCCTCTCTCGGGAGGGGACATAAAGCTATGCATGCAAGTTGTTACATGTGCTAAGTGTTTGAATGTCCCCTCGATGGGTCACCTTTCCTTTGGAGGGTGTTCATTTTGTACAAGTGTGTGTTCTTTAGTTCGAGCTGACCACATCATGCTTGCGTTTTACTTTGACGCTAACTCTAATCATCAGCTAAGAGCTGGCAAAGAAGCCTTGCACTCATGCTTGGCTGGGTTTTGAATTGACAAAGAATGGTGGGGGGATGAAGTCTCATAGTCCTTTGCCGTTTCATGGGTTAGAACTATAGCTAAACCGCTTGGATAGAACTTGAGCTCTATCCTGTCACCCTTTGGGGTGTTCGTCCCTTGAGGGACCGCCCTAGAGGGCTAGTGGAATGTAGAGTTCAAATAAGTTCCCTTGAAGGTTGATGGAGCATGGAGCTCATGTAAATACCCTTTTGGGTTTGACGGAACTTAGAGTTCTCGTTTTACTCGCCCTCGGGGGCAGATGGAACGCGAAGCTCATGAAAATACCCTTGAGGGTTTGACGGAACTTAAGGTTCTCGTCGTACGCGCCCTCAGTGGCGGATGTAGCGCCAAGCTCACGAAAATACCCTCGGGGGTTTAACGGAACTTAAAGTTCTCGTCGTACGTGCCCTCAGGGTCGGATGGAGCGCCAGGCTCACGAAAATACCCTCGGGGTTTGACGGAACTTAAAGCTCTCGTCGTACGTGCCCTCGGGGGTGGATGGAACGCCAAGCTCACGAAAATACCCTGGAGGGTTTCGGTCGAAGCAACAAGTGCTTGTTGTCTTGGCGTTAAATAAGAAGGCGTAAGGCATTGAGCCCGTAATATGGCCGCTGCTATGAAGCCCCATGTCTGATAAGAAACAAGGCATTAAGCCTGTAATGATCTCATAAAATATAAAGCCCCCCGGCCTTTGAGAAGGCATGTATATATAAAGGCGGCTTTTCAGCCTATATGCAGAGCCCGGTCGCAAGAAGACCTGTATGAGCAATATAAAAAATCATAATCCACCTGCTTGATTGGACGAGCATATAGAGCTAGAGGACGCGGAGTCCATCCCAGTTTATCAATATATTGAGAAGTAACTAGATTCAGTTTGCTGGTTGCATGAGCTCGAGCTTGCAGTTGTACCGGCGTATTAGTGATGCTTATTAGTAGACGCTGACGATATGCTCTGATTCATTGATCGAGGTCACTGTGTGACCGAACACCACGAGATAATAAGAAATGCCGAGTAGACAAGATGTTGCAGCATAAACTCTAAGCGCGACTTCAAGTCGTAGGGTGCTGTGAATTTGTTCCTTACTTATGAAGTGGTTTATACGTCACTATTGATGCTCGCAGACATAGTTTAAAACCTTGCAAGAAATAAAAGTACGTGACTGAAAAACAGCCTCTGAAGCAATAAAGCATATAAAAATGCAACTATGTTTTTAACACAGTATTAAGAGCGGTGTTCAGACACCGTGACCTTATTAGGGTTTTTGTTGGTTAGCCGACAGGGGTGTGTTGCACTGCACTCTGCAAGTGAGCTTTAAAAAATGATAACCGTCAGTAAGACCCGACATATAATATGCTTGCGCCAAAATGCTAGACCAAAAAAGAACGTAGGTCTAGGTAACATGGAAGTGCACAGAGGGTTCCCTTTCGAAGGCTATTAGCGCCTTGAATTGTAGTTGCCTTATTTTTAACAACACGCCACAAAATATAACATGTGCGGATACTGAACGCGTAGCATACGCGAATTAACGAGACATTGTAGCTCTTCTGTTCAAGTATGCGTTATAAAAAACTTAATGCTTGAAGGAGTTCGTGGCATACATAAAATAAATAAGACCCTGGGGGTCTAAAGTATAAATAGGCATATCTTTCATGAGCACAAAGTATAATGCCTTTAACAAATGTGGTCTATGTCTAATAAATATTGCATAGGTTAACACCTTAATGCTTTTAAAAGGTGTGGCATATGTTTGATAAATGAGACCATGTGGGTTCAAACGTAAATATTTATTTTTATGAGGTGAAAATTCTTAATAACTTGGGAAAGATATCACCTGATTTTTCATTTGCCCTTCTTTGTCTTTGACCGACGGCTGGCTATGGAAGAAGGTCTGACCGTCGTAGAAAGGCAACGGCGTAACGGTGAGGCAGACTAGAGCGCCACCATTTTTGGCAGAGCTTTTGCGGCATGATGCCGGAGTCTCGGTCGATGCAGTATTGGCGAAGTGGCATCGTCGTGGTAGAGGAAGGATTACGCGACGGTAGAGGACGGCGCTGGTGCCTTTACCGTGGCTGTGGTGGCGCACCAGAGGCACTTCTTGTCTTGACGGTTGGACCTGGACGAGGTGCGATGGCCATTTTTTAGGGTTTGGACCCTATGCGGCAGCGCCGTTACTGTTTCTTCCTTCCCCCCTTTTTTTTTTTGGTGAGATGTGGTTGTATCTACTTCGGCCTCTTCACGGCGGTTGCCGGCGATTTATGGTGCCCATGGCTTCGCTGTTGTTTTTGCAGGTTGTGGTTGTTTGTGAAATTGCTCTGGCCGCCTTGCGACAGTTGTGCAGTCGATTGTTGTAGCCGCGGTTGCGGCGGCGCTACCCCTATTTTATTTTTTGTGGGTTGTTGTAATTGCTACTGTAGCTCTGTAGTGGTGGTGGCGTTCCCAATTTGTTGTGAACAGCGGTTGTGTGGTGCCGTCCAGTACGGACGCTGGTGGCGGTGGAGCTGCTTCTTCCTTCTTTTCTCTCTCTCGACCGAAAGTGAGGTGGCGCAATAGGGAGGCGGTGGCGCGCTAGAGGCACTAGTCTCGTCCGGCGATGACGGAGTGGTCTCGTGGCTTTTGGTCGCCACTTGAACAGATCTGTGACAGCGTCATGTCCCCGACGTCGGCGAGCGATCAACCGAAATGATGTCGGCAGTTGGCGACCGAAATGATGTTGTCAATTGTCGGCACCAATCGATTGGCGGTGGTCGGGGGCCTTCAGTGATGTATCAATGGCGCGATTGTGGTGGCGATGACGCCTCTTCGCGCTGCCGCTAGTCGGTGGTGATAGGGTTATTCACCCACGGTGGTGAATCGCCTGGTAAATCTCGTCTTTTTTTTGTGGTCTGTCTTTGCTGCCCTGGCGGTTTCACGGCAGTGGTCAGCTGCAGGTTTCCACCCATAGGGTGGTGACCCCTGCATTGCGATGATGGCGTGTAATACTGTGACGTGGTGTAGCACAATGACGAAGGAGCGGCGTTGGGGCACAACGTCGGCATCCTGGACAGCGAGGTTGCAACATTGATGTTGGTGGCGGTTCTACTTGGTGGCCGCCAAATGCGGGTGGCGCGGCTGCTTGCAATACAATTGAGTTGTCTAGAGGTCAATCGGTCTTGATGAAGTAATGGCGGGTGAATTAGTAGATTTGGTTAGACAATGTGTGGTTGGTAGGCTAGGCTAGCGGGTCCCAAGGATGGCGCCAATCTGTTGCTGCTAAAAATATGCTCCGCGTACTTTACAGAACCCGAGCCTGGACCGATGACCTGCAAGACAGAAAATGAGTGACCACCGGGTAAGGTTCCCGGCGGAGAACTCTCCGATGCTTAAGTCAGAGCGCAGCTACAGAATAATAACTCTGAAAAAGCATGAATTGTGTAATTGTCCCATACCTGGGGGTAGACTCCTTTATATAGCTGTAGGAGAAGACTCCTAGAAGGACTGTGCAGTGGGCCAGATGTGTTAGGATCGAGTTAGGATCCTCGAGGATCACGTCACGATCTTTAAGGACTCTTTTAGAATCCTGATAAAATAATCTTCAATTTCCCAGTTTGATTGGGATCGCCGGGTGTCCTCCAATTATTTGGAGTTATATTTACGTTATATCAACCACCAACTATGCTACCACGATTTTAGCGCTATCTCAAGGACCACTGTCAGAGCTGCTACCTCCACCATAGTTATCAATATCGTACCGGTACCGGCGTACCGGCCGGTACGTACTGTTTTTACCTTCTACTGGTACGGTACCGCTTACATTTTGTACCGGTCAAAATATCGCTCTGTACTGGTTGTACCGGCCGGTACAGGTGATACCGACCGAGAACTACGTACCGGCCATGTACCGGCCGAGATATTATGTTTTGTACCGGATGCTTAAAAAATGTAAAAGTAACAAATTTTGTCAGAAAATTTGTAAATTGACCATATAAAGACTAAATAGAAAAAACTCTTTAAGTTCTTTTATACCTATCAAAGCGTATGTAGCTTATTACTCATAATATTCACTTAACTTTGATTTACTTTATATCTGGAAGCTTTGATCATATTCTTTCATCTATATGATTTACTGTTTTACACACATGTAGCGAGTACACGCGCACACATGAACACACACAAAAACAGCTTATTCTTGAACCTGAAAACGTTATTATTGAACAAAAAACTTATTCTTACATAAGAATTTGCCAATGAGATCGTTGAAAAGGGGGGGATAATCCTAGATGAGGTAATTTAATTAAAAAAATTATTTATTTTATTTCAAAATTAACATAATTCAAACTTTATAAGACAAACAATTTATTCTAGATGAGCTATTAGTAAAACAATATATGTACATTTTGTTGGTTAGCCAATGAATGAATATTACAGATGTATATTATTGATGAAAAATTTGAGACGGTATCAGTACCGGTACGTACCATCTTATGAAAAAAACGGTACGCACTCTGGCACGGTATTCATAACTATGACCTCCATCACTTTGGAACTAATTGTCAAAACTTGTTATTTGATCATTTCCAATTCCCTCTCGAAATTCATTTTAAAAAAAAAATGGCTGCGAACTGATCATAACATATTGGATATTGGAAATTGGTGCGTAAGACACTAAACTAATGGTAAACCTTATTAAAAGATAAGAATCCTTAAAACTTTCATTTAACAATCTAAAGAGAGAATGTTTCTCAACTTTAAATTATATATATATATATATATATATATATAGGGAGCTGATCCGTTGAGAGCGTTAGCAAAATAGGCTATTTTGCTAGCGCGATCTGGCCGTCCATCCTGAAAGATGGATGGCCCAGATCGCGCCTTTTTCAAATATTGTCAGTCGTCTGCCATGCTGTATAGCGGACGGCCTTTTTTTACCTTTTTGCCCTTTCGCACCGTCCGCTATACTGTATCCCGGACAATATTGAAGTCCTGACATGGGACAGAAAAAAGGTATCCGCTATACAGTGTCGCAGATCTGGCTGTAATACCCTCCAGCTTAAAAATAGCCCATTCGCTACATTATGTAGCGGACTAGTTTTCTGACATTTTTTCTCTCTCCCTTTTCTCTCATTTTTTCTCTCTCTCCCTTTTCTCTCATTAATGCTCTGACTTTTTTTTTCCCTCTCTGCCCTTTCTCTCATCCGCTACATAATGTAGCGGACTAGTTTTCTTACATTCTCTCTCTCTCTCTCTCTCTCTCTCTCTCTCTCTCTCTCTCTCGTATTAATGCGCTCTGTAAGCTCTTACTCGAGATACAGGGCCACTGGTTCATTACATGACTTAAGACAAAAAGAGAGACACAAGGCCTGATTCATTCTATGAGAGAAAGAAATGGGTATCCATCATCCGCTACATTATGTAGCGGATGGGTACTAAGCCATTTTTCAAAAATTGAAAGCGAAAGAAGGCCAAAAATGTAAATGTGTTGTCAATTCTTGGATTTCTCTGTCAAGAATACACCAAGAATCAAAGAAAGAAAGCAGTAAAAGAGAAGTTCACTGGCTGTCTCATGTAATAAAGGATCTTCTCCATCTAGTGCTTTCGACCACCTCCAAATTGCTCTCCTCCGATCATCATGAAACCAAACATCCGCCGGCGGCCGTCGCCGCAGCGCTGCCGTACAAACGACGGTGATGACCGGTTGAGCAACCTGCCCGACGAGATCCTCTGCCACATACTCTCCTTTTTACCCACCAAAAACGTTGTCGCCACATCCATCCTCTCGTCGCGCTACTCGAGCCTCTGGTCCTGCATCCCAGTGCTCGATTTCCACTACCAGCCCCACCTTCACAGCCCGCAAAAGTTCGTGGAGTTCGTCAACAAGGTGCTCGCCGGCAACAGGTCCCCCAGCATCGACACGTTCAAGCTTAGCTTCGAAAACTGCACTAATTCGAAAATAGACCATTTTGTGCATACCCAGAAATCATCGAGTTCCACGACACCACACTTCTCTGCGGCATTTCATCAAACAATTCCCTTGCCAATCTGAAATCCCCTTTCTAACAAACCCATCAACCATCACATTCCACAAAACAGTACCATCCATCTGGGTTTTCCTCTCCACATTCACCTTGTTCGAATTGAACAGTACATGAGCATACTCCATGGCACCACACATGACATACATTATGACAAGATTACTCAGAACCAACTCATCATCCTCCAAACCAATCTTCACAACCATCCCATGGACTTGCTTCCCTTCCTCGACCCGACCCGTTTGCGCACACGCCTTGAGTACTGACGGGAACGTAAACCTATTGGGTTCCACAAGCTCGTCGACAAGCATCAGACGAAAAAGAACCAAGGCCTGAAATGGGTCGTCGTCGTTTTGGTCGTCACTTTCGGAGAGGGCTCTGATGATGGTGTTCCAAGACCTGCAATTGGGTGGGTCCATTTGGTCGAAGATGTGGCGGGCGTAGCGAAGATTGCGGTGGTAGAGTCCGAAGAAGCGGAGGAGCTCGGCGGCGGCGAGGGGGTCGCGTATGCGGTCAGTTTTGATGAATTTAGCATGGATCTGGGACAGGTCTTTTAGGGTTTTGCATGGTTTGAGGTCGGGGAAGAAGGTTGAAGGGTGCAGGGAGATGGTGTCTATGGGTTTATGACCTGTGAAAGGAGAGAGAGAGAGGAAAAAAAAAGCCAGAGTGCATTAATACGAGAGAGAGAGAGAGAGAGAGAGAGAGAGAATGTAAGAAAACTAGTCCGCTACATTATGTAGCGGATGAGAGAAAGGACAGAGAGAAAAAAAAAGTCAGAGCATTAATGAGAGAAAATGGAGAGAGAGAAAAAAAATGTCAGAAAACTAGTCCGCTACATAATGTAGCGGATGGGCTATTTTTAAGCTGGAGGGTATTACGGCCAGATCCGCGACACTGTATAGCGGATACCTTTTTGCTGTCCCGTGTCAGGACTTCAATATCGTCTGGGATACAGTATAGCGGACGGTGTGGAGGGGCAAAAAGGTAAAAAAGGCCGTCCGCTATACAGTATGGCGGACGACTGACAGTATTCGAAAAAGGCGCGATCTGGGCCGTCCATTTTTCAGGATGGACGGCCAGATCGCGCTAGCAAAATAGCCTATTTTGTTAGCGCTCTCAACGGATCAGCTCTCATATATATATGAGAGCTGATCCGTTGAGAGCGCTAGCAAAATATGCTATTTTGCTAGCGCGATCTGGCCGTCCATCCTGAAAGATGGACGGCCCAGATCGCGTCTTTTTCAAAAACTGTCAGTCGTCCAGGACATAGTGTCGCAGACAGACTTTTTTTTACCTTTTTGCCCCTCCGCCCCTGTCCGCGACACTGTATAGCGGACGACATTCAAGTCCTGACACGTGACAGCAAAAAGACGTCTGCGATACAGTGTAGCAGACGTCCCCTAGGCTGACACCTGTCAGGACCTGTCCCGTCGCCCCTTTACGGCTCTGACGGTTTTCTTGTCCTTATCTGTCACATCAATAGTGTCCGTTACACTGTGTAGCGGACGTCTTTGTCCGCGATATAGTAAGGCGGACGTTTAATATATATCCAAAAAATAGTAACTACGACACTCTTCTCTATTGCTTGCGTTATATGTATTATGCATGTGCTAGCGTCGTATTTTTGCGAGCGATTATCCATATTCAAACCGTAAAATCCAAACTGAGAAGGTTTTCCCATAATTTCAGTTGCAAAAAATGGAATTTAACCCTGGACCAGAAGATCCATCCGTGTTATACGATCAAGCCAACCATATCAGTACGCTCATATGGGATGGTGGAGTAAGATACATTATTTATCAACTTTCTTATTCTTACGAACGTTGTATACCGTTTGTTTTGCTTAAATTGTATTTATTAATTCGTAGGAAAGAGAACTTCTCACCACCGTAAAAGTATCTCGCGAGTTCACATCATGGAAACTGAACACCTCCCAGAAAAGGATACTGCGTGGAATTGGGTTTGGGATTTTCACGCATGGGCAGATCTTTCAACAACTTGACCGGGCCTTGATAGGTGCCCTTGTTGAGAGGTGGAGAAGTGAAATGAATACGTTTCACTTTTCGCTCGAAGAGATGACAATTACCCTAGAAGATGTAGGGTTCATCTTAGGGTTGCGGGTGACAGGGCGGCCAGTAATTGCTCCTCCGTCAGAAACAACGAATGAAAGAACCGCTAGGAACTTCTTCACTTCGATACCCCAGGATCAATTTAGTAGTGGTGGTATAAAGTTGAAGTGGTTGGTAGATACCTACGGGGTTTTTCCGGAAAACTATACGGGTTGTGAGCTTGTGCTGTATACACAAGCCTTCCTCTTGTGGATGATGGGGGCAATTTTATTCCCAATGACATCAAAGAACACGGCCTGCGTGAAATATTTACCGTTGTTGGGTAACCTGCCGGAGGTTGGGAATTATGCCTGGGGTGTAGCGGTTCTTTCGTATCTGTACCGAGCATTGCACAAGGCAACGAGGCCCAACTCCAAAGCCATATGTGCACGTCTCTCGCTATTGCAGGTATATCATATAAATCCTGTCTTCGTTATTATTATTTTTTTGTTGAATCGACGATATAAATATAATTTGTCCATGTTCTCAGGTGTGGTCTTATGAACACCTTGCTCCCGGTGCACCAACGCGTAGGGATGGAACCGATAAAGTGTGGCCTCGGTTGCGTGCTTGGGAGTACAGCCGGAGGGATAGCCACTACCGTAGGAGAGTCGATCCCCATCACAACATTACGTACTATCGAGGGGAGTTCGACCGTCTAGCTCCGGATCAACTGCGTTGGGCACCGTACATACGTTTGGCGCGACGGGTGGGAGAGTCGTTTGTCTTCACGCTCTCTGGGTTGCAGCGCACCCCTGATCCACTTTGAGGTCGCAGAGTGGCAACTGCCAGACCGAGCAATGCGCCATTTTGAGTTGGAGTAGGGTTTGCCAGCCGATGCCCCAGATATGAGGGTTAACAGGGACCCATCGGATATCGGACGGTTTGGCAAGGCCAATGCGCACGAATTGTGCGTGGCCGAAATAGAGCTTTGGAGTTCTTGGCAGGACACACTGACGGCCATCGTCTTGGAGCCGAACCCCGTTATTAGCATCAAAAAGTACGATGAGTGGTACTACCGCATCACGGGGAGGAGAGTAGCCCCACTAAACTTTGAACGTGAGGAGAGGTATGCGCCTAGGGGTCAGATCGATGAGCGTATGGCATACAATCTCGTAAGTTGCTCAACAAGTCTGACTTCTCTTGAATTTGTTGAATATAAATGTCTGATTGAAGTTACTTATTTTTTATCTCTTTGGATGTAGGTTAATGCCTCGCTTGCATTCTTTCAGAAGTTGAGTGAGCGGAAGGATCTTGTGAGCGCAATGGGCGAGGATCTTTGCCAACAGGCTGCTGCACCGGCTTTAGGCTGCGGGAATTTTTTGTGCCAAACATCGGGACAATCTTCGGCCGTCAGCCCAGGAATAGGTTATACGGGCGTCAGCCAGGGATACGGTGATCCCTCGGGACAGGCTTCAGGGGTGAGCCAGGGACTTGATGGTCCCTCTGTAGCGGGGATGGGATAGGCTCAAGCGTCGTGGGGCAATTACAGCGGCCCCTCCTTCAATTTGTTCCCGGAACCCCAACCCCTCTCTCAAAGTCAAGTCACGCAAGACTGGCCTTTTGGAAACTACGGTTTCTCCAAGGCACTGCCCATTGTCCCATGGACGGGACCACTTGGCGCCCCCAGAGGGCAATATCTGCCGGCGGAAGAAATGGCCGGAGAGCTATATCAGCCGGCCGGGCCCCCCGAAGGGGATTACCGAACCAGGAGTTAGAGGCCAATATCCCTTGCTCTTGCTCTCCGGCGGAGGGAAATATCTGAAAGGGCATCCAGCCAGGCCCCTAAAGCCGCATAAATACGAGCTAATCCGAGCCCGTTATTTTAGCGGGCCCCCCCAAGACGGAGCGTCGTATGACGTGGATCACCCGCAGGGCTTGGATTACAATGCCTCGTGGAGAGAAATGGCCTCGCTGGTGCCGGGAGCTTGGTTAGATAACTTTGTCATCTCGTACTACGTGCAAATTCTAAGGCAAAAGGGTCAGGAGCAGCGAAACTACGGTCCGCGCATTTTTATCTTGGATGTTTTTTTCACGGCATGCTAGTACAAGAGTATAACGACTGGGTCGATTCAAGGAAATGGAGAAAGGGGAGAGCCCTGCCCCAGTGGAGACCGTCCGCTAACCTGCAAGCATATCTTGCTAGGGATAGTCCAATGAGCGCAAATGTTGCCGACGTGTTTCTTATCCCATTTATAGGGAATGCTCACTGGTACTTGGTTTGCTATGAACCAGTAAAGAAGACGGTATCAGTCATCGAAAGTCTCTACGATGATACCCCCGTGATGTCTGTGATTGAAATGTACCAAGGCATAAGCCAGTTGGGTGCCATGGTAAGATCATGTTTACTTCTTATTGTAACTTGCATATTGTAAAACTGATTAAGCTTATTATGTTTAATGTTTAATGCTTATTATGTTTCTCGCAGAATCTATTTGCTGCTTTGGTCAATGGTAGGCGTCAAGAGAGGGTAGCGGTCAGGCCGAAGCTCATTTTCCGATTGAAGAGGAGTAGGCCCAAGCAACATAATTCCTCGAACTGCGGCGTCTTCGTCTGCATGTGCATGAATTACATTTGTCGGTCTGAGAGCCTCAAGAAGACCGTTTGGAGCCGAGAATGCATAGAAGGCTTTAGGTATAGGATGGCTTGGCAAATTATCAATGGCCGGCCTAGAGCTATTAGGTTTATTGTAAATCCGTGTAATAACGAGGATCCTGAAGGGGATGAGGGCCCCAATTGACATTGTAACATTATAACATTATATTCACTTTTTTAATAAACATATATTGAATGCGATTGATTTGATTTGTGTTGACATCAGTTGATCGGTGTTGAATGCGATTGATTTGATTGACCAATATCGTTGTGTTGTTGAATTCAGTTGAGTGTTTGATTTGTGGTCAGAGATAGCTTTTTGGCTCATTGACTGATCTGTGATTTGCTTTGAACGGTGGGAAACAAAGTGTGGGCCAGTTTTGGTTTATGTCTTCCTGCAGGGTCGTCCGCTATATAGTATAGCGGACGTAGAGAAAACAAAAAAAAAACTAAGTGTTGGTTTCTGTCTTTCTGCAGGGTCGTCCGCTATATAGTATAGCGGACGTTGAGAAAACAAAAAAAAAACTAAGTGTTGGTTTCTGTCTTTCTGCAGGGTCGTCCGCTATATAGTATAGCGGACGTAGAGAAAAAAAAAACTAAGTGGTGGTTTCTGTCTTTCTACAGGGTCGTCCGCTATATAGTATAGCGGACGTAGAGAAAACCAAAAAAAACTAAGTGTTGGTTTCTGTCTTTCTGCAGGGTCGTCCGCTATATAGTATAGCGGACGTAGAGAAAACCAAAAAAAAACTAAGTGTTGGTTTCTGTCTTTCTGCTGGGTCGTCCGCTGTATAGTATAGCGGACGTAGAGAAAACAAAAAAAAAAACTAAGTATTGGATATCTGTCTTTCTGCAGGGTCGTCCGCTATATAGCATAGCAGACGTAGAGAAAACCAAAAAAAAACTAAGTGTTGGTTTCTGTCTTACTGCAGGGTCGTCCGCTATATAGTATAGCGGACGTAGAGAGAACAAAAAAAAATGGAGTGTTGGTTTCTGTCTTTCTGCACGGTCGTTCGCTATATAGTATAGCGGACGTAGATAGAACAAAAAAAAACTAAGTGTTGGATATCTGTCTTTCTGCAGGGTTGTCCGCTATATAGTATAGCAGACGTAGAGAAAACCAAAAAAAACTAAGTGTTGGTTTCTATCTTTCTGCAGGGTCGTCCGCTATATAGTATAACGAATGTAGAGAGAACAAAAAAAAACTAAGTGTTGGAGACTGTCTTTCTGCTTGACCGTCCACTATATAGTATGGCGGATGTAGAGAATAAAAAAACTACTTGTTGGGGACTGTCTTTCTGCTGGGCCGTCCGCTACATAGTAAAGCGGACATCCCTGCAAAGAAAAAATAAGTGTTAAATTACAAAGAAGCAGCATCGTTGACACAGCGTGACATTGGAGGAGCATCTTCAGTCATCTTCATCTGACACGGGAGCATCGAAAACAGATCCAAGTTCGAAGCTCATGTTCCAGTATACTTGTGCTTCATTGTTGTTGCCATCTTCATGTGCATCACGTGCCATACGACGTAAGTTATGCCTACTTTGACGAACTCTCATTCTATTATTTTCTTCACGTATTCGATGCAGTGCCCTTTCAAGCTCCATGTGTGTAATTCGAGGCATGTTGATTGCCTTTTGTCGAGGTATGGGTATATTCATGTGCCGTGAATCAGTTACTAAGACCTCATATTTATTCATCCGATAAGACCATTATGCATGTAATGTATTAACATAGCGTGATGAATAACGCAAACTTGGACGCAAAGAATAGTGAAATTCATCTTCGCCCGCCCAGTAACGACTCATTGCTTCAAAAATATCTCGTGTAGTATATGACATTTCCAGAGTTGTTATGAAACTGGGAGTATATCATTCTATGCCATTTGCCCTTCATGCAATACATGTACTTATATATACTTTGAAACGGAACCACTTTATGAGATGCTACAAGTTCAACTTTATGAGATGTGACAAGTCACTGCAATAGACCAAAGACTTGTCTTGACACCAAAGAGACTTGTCTTGTCACCAAAGACTTGTCTTCTCACTGACACAGGCATGCTATTGTCTCCAACTACCAATTAAACAGGTGTCAGTGTCCAGAGACTTGTCTTGTCACCAGAGATGGGCAGGCTATTGTGTAGCTATCACACCAATATATTGTGTATGCGTGTGTGTGGGTTTATTTATATATGTTAGCCATGCTCATCGCATTAGATGTACCTAAGTTAAATGGTATGAGTTCCTGGTAGTTCTAGTTATCGGGGACGTGAGACTGTGTGGTTGTTGTGTGAAAAGAACGACGACTACAAAGAAGTGAAGTACACGGATCCGAGAGAGTATTATGTAGGTTTACGAAGAGAATAGGCATATCGAGTTAAGGAATCAGAAGCACTACACCAAGATCTTACCACGCTGAGAGCACCTGTGCCGCAACGTCGTTCACTTAGTATGTTGAGGCGTAATGTTAAGCAGTGTAAGAAAGCTGTGTGCCGAATCTGTATGGAGAATAACCAAATGTTGCTGCGTAGAAAACGATTTTACATGCTTCAACTTGCGGAAGAAATGACCGAGGCTAGTGGGAGGCACCTCAATTCAAACGAGAGAAACAATATTTTAACCAATGATCAGTACTTATCTGATGAGTATATGTCAAATGAAGAGTGATATATATATCTCTTCCTACTGCATGTTAGGATTTCATTCCAACTAACACTTATCCACATGTCATTCTAATTAGCGAACCCCATTTTCAATTTTTCAAGTGTTGGGAATTTCTGCTGCGCCATCCGCTAGACATTGTAGCGGACGACGATAATTCTGTTTTAATAAATTGGCGCCCGAAAACTTGTTTTAGCGACGGAATCAACAATCTCAATATCGTTTGAACAATAAATAACGTACGATTCACAATCAACAATCTCAATATCGACGGAATCTCAAACGGCACAACTAAGCGAGAAAAAATTCGGAAAAATAATGAACATCAACATAAATTTATTCATTCATAATAAACAGAATTTAGGTTTCAACATTGGGGAAAAGAAATTTTTTCACAAGTGCTCCGATCAAATATGAAAACATGAAAATCCCACGCTCCAATGTGTTCAAACACTACAAAGTCCCCGAGTTGGAGGCCATGCTGCCGCACGAATTCGTTCCAACCCTCTGCGAATTGCTTTTGGGGAAGTTCGGGCTTCAGCTTGATTCTTACATGCCATGACCCCTTGCGGCTAATTAAATTTGAATTGAAATAAATTGTGGTAAGACGATCGGTAAAGGCTACCGGTATGTCCTAACATATTCACAATACAAAAAATAGGTTAGTTTTTAACCAAAGATCAAACTTTTAACACACGAAAACACAGAGAAAGAGGGATGGCCAACAAGTTCATTCTCAAAACCAAGCATCATGACCTTGAAGAAGTGTCTGCCTGCAAGGTGCATGTTGTCAATAAATTCACTGCTGCTCGACGAATCAGAAGCCATCACGCCGGGAATGTCGCTGAAGGCGCCGCGGCGTTGAGGGGAGGACGAGGCTGTTGCGGCGTCAGGGGAAGGACGGTGCTGTCGCCGGAGATGAGGGTCACCAGAGATGTGGGTCGCCGTAGATGGGGTAGCGGCTTGGGTTAGATGTTCGAGACAGAGAGAGAAATGGATGGACTGATAAGATGATTGCCCGATCTGATTAATATATATAATAAGATAGAGTCGTCCGCTATATTGTGTGGCGGACAAAAAGAAGACCAGCAATTTTTCTGCGATGCCATCCGCTATATTTTGTAGTGGACACGAAGAACACCAAACTAATTTCCATCCGTTACATTGTATGGCGGACATAAAAGATTACCAAACTATTTTCTGTGATTCCGTCCGCTGTATTGTATCGCAGACACCAAATCTTTTTTCTGCGATTCCATCTGCTATATTGTATAGCGGACACGAAGAACACAATTAGGGCTCTGCATATCCGTCCGCTACATTGTATAGCGGACATAAAAGGGGTACAAATTTTTCTAAAGTGTTGGAATTTAAAGACTCTGCAGATCCGTCCGCTACACTATGTATTGGACGGGGCTAATAAAAATAAAAAAAAAACTTAAACTTAGATTTGATGGCCTCTCATAGGTCCATCAGAAAAAAAATTCCAGTATTCGGTCGAAAAATTATTAGGAAAAAATTACAAAAAATTATTACAAATGTCAAACAGACTTGATGGGTTATACAAAAAAATTAAAGGTCCACTGCAGCTTGTTCGTCCTCATCTTCGGCGTCATCTTCTTCCTCGTCCTGCAAACCCCCCTGGACTTATCCCCAGTGCCTTGTAATGGTTCCGCTTATCGTGGTCGGTCATTTTGTTGCACAATGCACACCTTCACAGCTTTTTAGGTTGAGTTTCTGTTTCAATAGAGCTTTTCATCCGCGTAGATCTCTTGCGGGCTTTCGTTTGCGATATAATTGGATCCAACGGCCGGATATCATTGTCGTCTTCCTCCCCCGGCTCGTCATCTTCTGATCCTGTCGTAGGCTTGGTGTCAACCGCATTGGTGACTGAAGCTGCTTCCAACTGGTCGACGATTGGCTCTTGCTGCTCAGCTACCCCGAGGAGATGTTTATAACCGACCATTGTAGCAGCTCCCTTTACGGACAAACGGGTGAACATCGTCACCAGATGATTATACCGCAACGTCTCTGATTCTTGAAAGTCAGTATACGGGTGCTCCGGAAAGACAATGGTACCGTGCAACCTGTTTGCACCTTTCGTCCACTGTGGCAAGACGTATTTATCAGGGATTGTCCTGATATTCTTCTGGGTGAAAATCGCAGAATGTGTCTACACAGGATGCCATGGAACTCAAACTTCTTGCAAACACATGTCACCGAGTCCGTCAATGTGTCGTGGCTCACCGTATACATTCTGCGCAGATTCTCAGGGACGATGTCATTCACGAGTGAATAAACCTTGTACTCACACGTAGATTGTTCTGCCACCTTGTTTATACAGTATCGTCCCGATTTTTGCAGCACTACTTGGTATAGCAAGAAGATCTCATTCGTATAGACTTTGGCACCGTTCAACTCCAGCGGGGTCTCAAGCAACCTTCTCCTCTGTTTGTACGTGGTTACAAAGTCTGTAGCCCTTTCTTTCACGAATAACGACGCAACCACTTTCTGTGCGGATGTGACGAAACTCTTCAAATTGGTAGCTGTACCCACGTAACTATCGAACGTGGCATTCATAGATTCACTCTTGCCCGTCGTTTTCATGCCCACAGAAAAATGCCTCCTTGTGTAAATGCCAATCCATTGCTCTTTGAGCTCGTACGAGTGCTGGAGTCACTCGTTGTCTTGCAATGAGTAATCCTCAACAAGCTTTTCCCACCTCTCCTCAAATTCCTTAATCATTAACGACTTGCTAACGCACGTGTCAAAATCCTGTTTAAAGCCTAGAAACTTTGCATACACGTGATGCAAACGTTCGGGGTATTTGTTGCTTATGTGCCAAGTGCACAAGTTGTGTCGAGTATCTGGGAAGACGGTGTCAATAGCCTTCTTCATTGCCAAATCTTGATCGGTAATGATAACCTTCGGTGCTTTGTTGTTCATGGCTTCCAGCCACACCTTAAACAACCATTCAAAAGAACTCTCGCTCTCGTCCCTTAACAAGGCGAACTCGAACAGGTTGGAGTGATAATGACGATTAACCCCCGTGAAAGGGGCGAACGGCATCGAGTAATTGTTGGTACGGTATGTGGTGTCAAAAGTCACGACATCCCCAAAATGCTTATAAGCAAGCCTCGAACGACCGTCGGCCCAAAAAATTGTGCTAAATCGATGCTCGTCGTCAAGTTTATAATCGAAGGTAAACTGCGGGTCCTCCATCTGCATCCGTTTCAATAGGCTCATTGTGGCTTGAGCATCATTGAGGTCATACGCGGCTCATTTATGGGTTCGGACCGTGTTACGAACGTCTGTCGTGTTAAAGTTTAAATTTTGAATTCCCCCGGCTTGTTCAACAAGAACATTAATCATGTTGGTAGGTCCTAGCCGCGCATCGCTCATTGTATGAATGAGGCTCATCGCGACCTTACCCATCTTCTTGTGTTGATGCATCTGACTCACCTTAGAAGGGGTTACTAACGGGTGATTGTGTGACAGTTCCAGGCTGGTAATAAGCCAATGATCTTGCTTGGCTTTATAGCTTACGAACATCTTGACCTGGCAATTCGTTCGCGCAAAGCAGTCCCGTCTTCTGCGCGAATATCCTATTTCGTCATCACTGTCATCGTTGCCTACACGTGTCTCATTTTGCACTGGGTTTCTACCCCTATGACACTCGTATATGCGAGAACATATCTTTTTCGTTGAGTTGCTCATTCTTGTAGTCTTTATTCTAATGCCAAAACCAACCCTCAGTGAATACGCTCAGAAACATTCTCCAGCTTCTTCCAATGTTTGAAAGGTTCGTCCTAGATACGGATCACTAGCATCTACGAGAGTGTTGGAGCTCGACACGAAATCAGACATTGTGAAACAAGACCTCTGTAGAAATAGACTACGCTTAACAATCAAATGACATTTTCAACTGCAAATATTACCTAAAAATTATCTTGACGAATAGACCAATTTAGGATGACAAATATACCATATACATAATCTCAAAAGTCTCCCATTTTGCTAATTATAGTTTTATTGAACATAACAAATTAAAATTACTAAGATAAATAGACAAATTTATCATGCCAAAATACAACAAACGTATCTCAAAAAATTCGAATTTAAATAGGATACATGTGTCGAAGTTAGTGAACCTAAAAAAAAAATCAAAATTAACTACAATAAATTTGTTTAAATTCTACAAATTAATTTCTAGAACATCACAAGTTAATGAATAGAGTGACAAATTTCTAGAACATCACCAAAAATCTATACTTTTTTGTCCAAAAAAAAAATTATACTTTATCAGTCAATCCACCCAGAAAACATTTGAGATCAGAAACTTACCTTGCTTGACTGAAGCTTGAAGCAAGTGTTACTCGAAGCTTGAGGGGAGCCGAAAATGGAAGCAAGTGAATCTGAAGGAGAAGAAAATTTTGCCGAAATGGCTGAGAATTAAGGAACTTTTGGGTATAGGGCCAATAATGTCCGCGATACTGTATAGTGGAAATTATTCTCGACACTCTGACACGTGCAGAAATAAAGACCTGATGGGAGACTCTCTTGGCGGGCGACGGGACAGGTCCTGACAGATATCAGCCTAGGGGACGTCCGCTACACTGTATCGCGGACGTCTTTTTGTTGTCACGTGTCAGGACTTGAATGACGTCCGCTATATACTGTCGGGGACAAAGGCGGAGGGGCAAAAAGGTAAAAAAGTCCGTTCATCTTTCAGGGTGGACGGCGAGATCGAGCTTGCAAAATAGGCTATTTTGCTAGCACTCTCAACGGATCAGCTCCTATATATATATATTAGAAACACCGAATGTAAAACTCATTACATTTAGTAACAAGTCACCCAAGGATAAGACCTTTAGAATATAGTTTTAAGTTACATTTAATGTGATTTTAAAGGATCAAATGTTGCAAGTGTCTTAACTTTATCACGGGATCCTTCGGTCTACCATTTGATCGACGGTGAGCTTATCACCTTAAGTCATAACTTGCTTTCTTTAATCACAAATTGTAAATGTAATTATATACATATGAAAGTTGAAACAGAGATAATGTTGCCACGTCGCCGCTTACGTGGACATTTTTTGCCATGTGGATTTCATTTATTATTATATAGAACTAACTTTAATTACTTACAATTAACACTTTTTACTTTTGAATTCAGTAATCTCTCTCCAATCAAGTAAAATTTTTATTATCAGTTTAAATTTAAATTTCAAAAGTAATTTATAATTATAGCAACTTAATCAAGTTTCTATAATTATCATTATCTCATTAATCTAATTAATATCTTATTCAACAACTATTCTCAAAATATTTGCACAAAATAAAATTCTCTCTGACTGCTACGCGTCTTATAAGAAATGCTAATTATTTGACACATATATTCTCTTTCCTTTTCAATATACAATACTTTGCGTACGGTTAGAACTTCCAACCTAGCCTATTGAATATTTTGATAAAATAATAAAATTAATTGTATTTCATGGGTGGGACCACACGACTAATAAATACCTTTATAATTATTGTTAATTGAAATTACAATAATGATGAAACTTGTTCGTAAATCTGATAGTTGAAAATGATTTAAACTGTATACTAAACATATTAGTATCTCTAAAGGTATGCAAATATTATTGTTTTTAAGTTTCTTTAATTTTGTAAAAACTATATGAGTGCTATATTGGGAAGCCTTATATGATGTGGAAATTAATTCTAAAACTCTAAATGTACTAATTTATTATGATTTAATTTTGACTATCATGTCCTTAAAACTAACTCTCTCATACAAAAATAAAAAAATCATGTATCTTGAAAACAAAAATAAAATATGAGATTTAGTAGAAAAAATTATGTTACACTTAATTTAAGTTTCTTATAATTTAACAAGTATATATGTATTTACACAAAATATAATCGCTGCAAAAATTATCTACATAATTTAAAAGATCAATAATCAATTTACAGGTAATTTTTGGCTTTGATATGACTGCACGATCAACAAGTGCCTATATTGCATTTATGAGATTTTGAAAACAGATCACACAAATGCATTAAAAAAAGGATCAATTACACCTAAAACCTTATAGTTTGAGGGTTTGTGCGCATTTCACCTTACTATTTTAATTTTGGCGCAATTCACCTCACTGTTCATTAATTTGTGCTCAATTTACCAATTGACGGTTTGGAGTCCAATTTCTTGGATGCCCGTTAATCTTTCAATGGTAAAATTGTCATTTCAGCTCCCTTTTTTGGCCAAGTCATCTCACATTTTCTCAATACACACCCTAGCCCCCAACCCCCCACCCCACTTAAACCTTCAATCCCCCCTCCCCCTCCCAACCCCATCACCACCGTCTGTACCCAACCACCCCCATCATACCTCTCTCTCTCTCGCTGCATATTCACACACCCGAAAAGCACCACCACCGCACCCATTTCGATGCCACCACCAACAAACACCGCACACAATTGTGTCGCTGCCAGAAAGCACGAAACCTCACAATCGACAACCACCACAAGCAAATCAAATCCCCACCACTGCCACTGATGAACCCCCATATGACAAACCACAGTACCACCTAACATAACCACAACCATATAAAGATAGCAACCACCCGCAAACTTTGGATTCTAACCCTAAAAATCCATCTTAGATCTAGATCACTCTTGATCTATCGTGGTCCTGCGAATTGTATAGTGGCAGATCTTCATCTCCGACATCATCGGCGTCGGCAACTGCTCCACATTTGAACCTCTCAAAATCCTGTCATCAAGAACTTTGCCAAATCGGGAGAGAGGGGAAGAGAGAGAGAGAGAGAGAGAGAGAGAGAGAGAGAGAGGTGTTTGAAGCTAGCGGCGGTGGTGACGCAGAATACACAGTGGCGGTGGTGGCGCTTGCTTTATGTGCCAGATCCTTTTTCTCTCCACCCTCACTTTCTATGGAGTTGAAGCTATACGATTGGTAGAATGGCTTTAATGGTGGTATTGGCCACGGCGGTAGAAGTGGGTATTTTGTTAGTCGCGGCGACAAAGTGGCTTTAATAATGGTGTTGGTGTTGGAGAGATGGAAGGGGGTTTTGATTGTTAAGGTGTTGGTGGTGGCGGCAGAAGTAGGTTAATGGCGGTATTGGTTTGATGGATCGAGCGGCAGTGGCGCTTGTGGTTGGTTCGGTGGTGGCAATTTTAGGGATTGATGGTCGTATGAATGGTGGTGGCGGCAGCCGTGGGTTAGGTGTATATATAGTCGTGGTCAATTGAATTTTGAACATGAAGATGAAAGGGCACAAAATTGGTTTCCGTGTGTAAACCCTTTATTGGTTAATAGCGATGACGTGGCTGCCAACGTGTCACATATTATGAAGTTACAATTTTGTCCCTGGGCAATTGACGGGCATCCAATAAATTGGAGCTCAGCTCGTTAATTGATGAAATGTGCTCAATTTTCTAAATTGTGAGGTAAATTGAGCCAAAATTGAAACGTCGGGGTGAAATGCGCACAAACCCTTAAAGTATAGGGTTTTATGTGCAAATGATCCTTAAAAAAAAGATACTATTAAATCAAATAATTCTTAATTACTATACTTTCAGAACTTTTAAAACCAATAAGATGCAAAAATATATCCATCTAACTTTATAAAACTAATGATTTATGAATTCGTTTTTATACAGGGCTCTTACGATCAATAAAAAGACTTTTTCAGTTATACTTAATTAAATTTTCATGAAAAATAAGACTAATTGGTACATTTTAGACAAGTTATAAGCATTAAAACTTAATTCTAATTATGATAGAATTGAATACAACTATGAGTGGTGACTATTGTGCAAGTTCAATAGTAAATGGTTGATTAATCCTCGTTTTATAATATTAGCCTAATATGTAATGATGATACTTGTTATCTTTTGCAAGCTCATTATAGTTATAGGTATAACCTGACATATTTTAGTATATAAATGTTATATTCTGTTGTGATAAAACAAGTGTAGTTTATAAGAAAATATCGTTGAATGCATTTAATAGATATAGAAACTATAACTTGGCGACAAATAATAGTCATAGAAAATGTGAAAAATAATTTCAACACTCCAAAATAAGGACACGTCATGTTTATCAATTGAATATTCTTATTACTAGCATCTTACATGAATTAAAGAAAAACATATACATGAAAATATTTGATATTATGTAGTCATTCTATTAAATTTATTTTTGTAAAAGGTATTAACTTATTTGAAAGTGAAAAAGTGCATACATAAGTCAAGTTAAATTGGAAATGCAACTTTATTCCTCTTAAATTTCTACTTAATTGCTATAATAACCTCAAGAACATATATATGTAATACCTCAAAGACCTTCTGAAGTTTAAGAATTAAATCTGTGTGTAACATTTATAATTCAAAGGGGATACTTGATAGCGTCACAATTCAACGGGCACATACAATTGTATTTGCTATTTATCTTTATTTGGCACCAGCATGACTATTCTACTACTTTAAGTGCTAAGCCAATAATTATTTGAAATACTATACTTGACAACTTAAAACAAAAGCTTAAAGAAGACAAGTATCTAGCGTCTTTACTGCGTAGCTATCTAGTCTTTGTCTTTCAACTTACAATATAACAAAATTACAATTAAGAAACATGTATATGCATATATGTCATAATTATTGCATGCAGTCTAATCAAATAAACAATGCTATTTAATAATCAAAAGTTAAGAGTAATGCAAGTGAATTAATCTTTCATATTATACTTAAGTTAGTCGTCATTAATTTAGGTACTAAGATTATTCTTTATAGCCTAATAAGAATTTTTTTATACTGTTAATATCTTTTTTGTCTCTGGTTATGTGGCACATATTAATATACTTTTTAAAATCTTATAATATACTGTATTTTATAAACAAGCCCGAGCTTGGCTCAGGTTACTGGACTAGTTTTCATATTTACCATGCTTATCAGACCAAACTTCTTCAAGAGTCTTGCAATAAACTGTAGCTAATGGAGACCTATTCACCAAATATGCAGCTGTGTTAAAAGCAATTCTGCCCAAAATTCCTTTGATAACCCGACATTTGAAAGCATACACTGGGCCTTCTCAAAGAGAGTCCTATTCATCCGTTCTGCAATCCCATTCTGCTGTGGCGTTTTTCTAATAGTGATGCCTTACTATGCCTTCATTCATGCAGAACTCAGTGAACTAATCCAAACATAATTCCATGCCGTTGTCAGTCCTCAAGAATTTAATTTCATTGCCGGTTTGTTTTTCAATCATCATCTTAAACTGCTTCCACTGAACAAAGACATCACTATTCTTTTTCAGAATGTACACCTAGACCTTTCTTGAGAAGTCATCAATAAAGGTCAACATATATCTGCCACCACCCTTAGAAGGAACCGTGGAAGGACCCCAAAGATCCGAATTGATATAATCCACCGTACCTTTGGTGGTATGAACAGGTCAACTGAATTTCACCCTACACTACTTCCCGAAGACACAATGCTCACAAAGATCCAACTTTTATGTTTTCTTGCTTCCCAGCAAACCTTGTTTGTTAAGCACATCCATACCCCTCTCACTTATACGCCTAAGACGCATATGTTATAGCTTGGTAGTGTCAGAATCTATACAAGAAGATGAAGCTGCTGCTGCTGCTCCTGTAACTGTGCTACCCTGTAACAAATAGAGACTATTTTGTTTCAACCCCTTCATCACAACAAGAGCATCCTTCATTATCCTCATAACTCCACCTAAAGCCCGATAACTACAATCATTAGAGTCAAGTGTACCCAAAGAAATCAGATTTTTCCTCAGCTTTGGCGCGTGCCTAACATCAGTCAAAGTTTTCACAATACCATCATGCATCTTAATCTGAATTGACCCTATCTCAATTACTTCACAGACGCCATTGTTTCCCATAAGAATTTTGTCACCATCAAATGAGCGATAAGTGGCAAACCAATCCCTATTGGGGCACATGTGATAGGAGCAACCCGTATCAAGAATCCACCCTCTATTTGAGGAACTAATAGTAACTGATAGAACATCCACACCATCAGAATCATCATCTACTACTCCAGCATCAGCCGTCTTGGAAATATCCTTTTTTCTTTTTCCTTGTGACAATGGTAGCATTTCAATTTTCTGGTCTTTGACTGAGACCTTGATCTTTCTTTATTTCTAGATCCAGCATGGTCAGTGCTTCGGCCTCGAGCCATATGACCATCGCCTTGTTCTTTTTCTTTGTTTTCTGAAACCTTTTTCCTTAATTCCTGAGAATTTATTACAGCCTCAACCTCCTTCATGGAGATATAGTCCTTCCCATATAAAAAGGTAATAACAAAATGTTCATATTATGTAGGTAAAGAACATAGCAACAATAAAGCTTTATCCTCATCTTCTATCTTGATATCAATATTTTGCAGGTCTAATATTACCTTGTTATATTCATCAAAGTGATCGCTAATCGATGTATCTTCTTTCATCCGAAGAGTATACAAACGTTGCTTTAAATATAGGCAATTTGTCAGAGACTTCATCATGTACAAGCACTCCAATTTCAGCCACAATCCAGCCGCTGTCTTTTTTGAGAAACCTTTTGCAACATGTTGTCAACTAAACACAACAACATGGCACTATGGGCTCTCTCCAACATGTCTTCTTTTTCATCAGTAGACATTGTCTCAGGAAGCCTTTGATTACTCTTTAACGCTTTCAACAACCCTTGCTGAATCAGAACAGCATGCATCTTCATCCTCCAAAAACTGAAATTGCTCGATCAAACAAACTTCTCCAAATCATACTTCGTCGAAGTATTTGGCACCATTACAAGGTGCTTTCAATCTTCCGTGAACCTCAGCTCTGATACCACTTGTAAAGAATATACTAGATTTCGCACCAAGCAATTAAGAAGATAATCGAAAACAATAACAGAAAATAAAGGCACACAAGACACAAGATTTACGTGGTTCGGCGAAAGCCTACTCCACGATGGTTGCAGGGATTTCATTATGCTTGTTAATGGAGATTAAAGATCTATGTCTCTCTCAACAAATTCTCTAAAAAAATGGCTCTTATCTCATCTCTAAAAGACAATATAAGGCGACTTATATATACTTGGAGATAAGTAGTGATTTATTCTGAATAACCGATATGGGACACCCACACATTTCGGGTTTTTTTTATCCAAGACAAACTATCACACGTTTGACACTAAAGCTTTTTTGCATAAATTTTTTCACTCTTGTATTGGCATGTGACTGGTACATTTTATTACTTTTTGAATCAACACATTGTAAATTGTTTCTGTGTTCTGCCGTTTGCTATAGTCTCATTCTACATGAAAGATGCTCAAACATAATGAACAAAATGCAATTTGCAATTTTTTTTATTATCACCTTATTTTAGTTGACAGGACACCATGCACTGGCATTTAATGAAACTATTCTTACAGGGTGTTAGAACCATAACATCCACTCTTCTTTAAGCTTTGAATAATTTCTTCAGATTATATGGCCATGCAATAGTCCTATTTCCACTTCAAATGAGCTTGGCAATTTGATGGCTGGCTGCCTTGGTGGGATGATTAGAGTAAAAAAACACGTAATCATTTGCATTTGCACACAACTCGTATTGATCTGCAATTCCTCTCTTTCCTTCATAACTATTGATTCCCCGATATGGACCTGATTCGCAACATGCACTTTTCCCTTCCTTGAAACCTTCATAACATTTTTCAGACAATAAAGTTAATATATGCCCGAATCTCCAAAAATATATTTTCTTCTATAAATATTGTCTTAAGAGAAGAGAAAGAAAGGTACCATATTTGGAAGTGTGTGTCAATTAAAAAAAATCTAGTGACATACTGTAGAAATCAAAATAGGAATAGGTAAACCCCTTTATTTGCCTCTCTAGCTTATGGAGGATATTACGAAGAGCTTCATTGTGCAGCTTTACTAGGCTTATCAGCTCTTCCTTGCAATGACCGCTAGCATTCCTGAAAGCTGGTATACAACCCAATGCAGCCAAGCCAAAAACACCGAAATTTCTCCCTCCTTGTTTATATATTTCCTAGAGAGCATTAAAAATATTAGTTGAAATATAGAGTCACTATGGCAGTAATGTTGATTAGCCATATTCATACTTTCATAGTCCCATCTATGACAAGTGCAGTAATTTTGTTGCAAACCAGAGACCAATATTTGAAGAACAACTTATTATTTTGTTATGAGAACATTTGTTTTTGAGATCAATGCCCTACCTTGATCACAACCGTCAAGTTTCCGATCACCATCTCCACATATTTGCCGTGAGAGCCACTGTAGTTAACCAGGCTCCCATAGTCATTGGTTCCGATGTTAACTAAGAAGACAACTTTAGACAGAAGCTGCGTAGCTTCGTCATCACCCAGTTTATGCACCAACTGCTTCTCTACATCTTTGAAATAGGTTAGCTGTGTATTGAGGTTGTTAACCTAGCTATTACAATGAAGGCAATCGTGTCACCAAAAAAGATATATTTGCAAAACTCAAAATAGGGGCCCTTGAGAAGTTGAATGAATAATGAACCTTATAGATCATTTTATAAGATCGAAGGAATATATTTAAACATCCCATACCACTCCTGGATAAGTTTCATTCAATGCACCAGCTCCACCAGTAGCGAAGTTTTAGCCGTAACCAAACTGATGATTTCCAGGCTGAAGGTATGGTGGAATCATTGGCAGCTTTGCGTACTCAGCTGCAACAAATTCACTAAGCATCACCAAATAATTGGTTAAAACCTAAATTACCATTATTGATGCCACTAACCATTTTTGTGGTCATGAATTGTCGCTGTACTCGGGAGTTATAATTTCTTGCCATAACCCGATTTGCAGCCAAAACTTTTTCTTTTTAATTACACGAATATAAAGGTACAAGTGAACTCATGATATCCTTGGCTCAAAATAAATTAAAAAGTGAGTGAAGCAACCCTAGAGGCCTATACGTTGAAGTGTTTTATATATATATATATATATATATATATATGGTTTCCCTGAGGTGTATCACTTTGCTAGCTACGTATTTATGTTTGCAACCACATAAATGTCCTCCGCACAATATAAAACCAAAGTTTTTAATTGCGAAGGGTTGCCTATTGCCAAAGCTATTAAAACTCTTGCTAGAATCAAAAGTACATAAATCGATGAGAAATGTACACAAATCTAGTACACGGTTTTGCTCCCTTTTGCCAATTGTGATGTACAACATCTTGAAGCACAGTTATAAATCACCAGAAACGGATATTGCCACGTCTCTTACCAATAAAATCAGGGATGAGTCGACCATCAGAGAATCTTCCAGTTGGGTACTTGAAGAACGTCTCCCCATATGGCCAGAAATTTGCTCCGGCAGCAGCGCTACTGTTGATGTAATTGTTATTTTCGGCATCAAAGAGCGAATCGCCAAATATAAAAAGCGGGACATGTTTTCCATCGTGCCGGTGTTCGAGGCCCAGGCAGCCGGTAACTGAGAGTGCAAGCACTACTAAGGCAAAGAAGTGAAGATCTGAAGTTGCCATATTCGTGCTTGATTACGGGACTTCAGAACAGAGCCTGGTACAGTAATTAAAATCCAAAGATGACTAAAGTGCAGCACGCTATTGACTTCTTATCCAAGAAACAAGACATATTATGAGTCAAAGTTGAACTGTTCTTCACAACACATCTAAAAAAGAAGCAGAATTGTGTTCATTCATTTATTTTGGTAGACGTGGCTGCACGTAAAGTTACACAGCGTCTCCCAGAAAGGCCTTAGAGGTTCCTGCCTCACTTCTAATGATGACAGCAACAAAACAATTGTAATAGCAAGGGTCCGGGTTATAAGATGACCTCACATATTCCGGCCATGGACAAGGAAGTAAGACGATTGGACAAAGTGGCACCACCCAAAAAGACTCTTGTTACATGTCAATCTTGTTCTTTTGGGTTGGGGTATGGATTGTTTACCCATGTCAGTCCAGCTCAGGCCCATAGGACTTACACGAGCCGGGCCAGGCATGGACCAGTCTTTCTCATAAATATGAGGGTCCAGCCCAAGTCCAAATCCTTGGCCCAAATTTTAGGATCGGGATTGGGCCGGGTCTGGGCCGACCCAAAAAGGTTAAATTTTAAAAAAAAAAAATCCTTTTTTATTCTTTTCAATTTTATGATAAACGTAAATTTATAATAAAATTATTTACTTGCCCTCTCCTTTAATCCAGGCTTCAAACAGGTTGCTTGAAAAGAAACAGGCGGAATTACCTATATTCACAGTACAAAAGAATGAATTATCCAAAAAAGCTTAAGCATGTTCATATATATATATATATATATATATATATATATATATATATTTACTTTAGATATATTTAATTTGTTTGAAAAATATCTACCGTGACAATGTAAACCATATATTGAGAAAATTATATTCTAAAAAGTTAAGAAAAGGAAAAGAAAAAATAACAAAAATAAATCAACTAATCATCTGGAAAATCTTCAACGCTTGAATTGTTTCTCTGCCTATCATAAATTAGTTTTTCTTGCTCTCGGTATTTCACATCAAGATAATCCTTTCAACAAATACATAACTCTAATTAGTGGGGGTCAAGACTACTCGTCCTGTCATCCAACATCATCTCATTTGCTGGAAAACAAGACACTAGACAACCGTAGAGCCTTGCACCGATAGTATATCACGTGCAATTTCGAAGAATATATGATGAACTTTTTTATTTTGTTACTAAAAGGATAATAGACCAAAAACTTTTGCTCCTCTAACGACAATGAAGCATGACTATTAGTATTTGCACATAAAACAATTTCATTAGAGGAAAATGAAGAAAACCCTATAGAATGTTCTTTGATTCTTGGTTGTTTTGCCCTTAATATTTGATCCATAATATAAAACCGCTCAATGATTTAGAGCACCTCGCGCATACAAGTGAAATTTCAATAGTAGTTATCAAGTTGCTCAAGCAAAAACAACATTCTTTTCTTTCTCTGATATTTACGAACTTATGGCAGTTGTAAGCAGGTCTATGACAGTTGACTCATAACGCATTTTTATCAAGCTTCTGTAATTGCATAATTTATAGTTTGTAATTTGAACCTAGTATCCAAAACATTCATAACAACAAAAACTATAGGCAATTCTAAAAGTAATATTTTATAAGTTTAATGTTCATTTGTTGCACTATCTCACTAGAGATTTCCATATCTCTTCCTTGGTCTAAAACTTTAGTCATTTCAAGTATTTCTAGATAGCGAAAGAAGATGTAGGATATTAAGTACTAGCTAGACAATAGAACGATATACTTGTAAATACCTCCAAAAATTTAACCAAGTATCCAGCTAACTACCACTCGTCAGGACTTATCAAGTCTTGTGAGAACTTGGTTAATATGCAATGAATATAAAGTTGTTTGTATACTATAACATATAAAAGCATAAAATATGTGGAGTGTCACTTGTGGTGGACATTTGTAACAGGTCTCTTACAAGGTAAATTATGTTGAACATACAAAGTATGTTCAACATAATTACAATACATTACAATACATTGAAAATACAAGTCTTGTATTCTCGAACCCGAAGAATTAACATACATTACAATACCTCTTACTTTAGAAATAATTGGTTCTGCAGCAGTTAAACTAGCTTGAATAATTAAATTAATAATATGGCAAATACATTGAAAATGCAAAAAATTCCCACTTGGCTTGAGGTTCGTCTTTAACAATTTGACAGCAGCACTGCTATTGAAAGCATTATCAGAACTAAACTATTATTGAAAGCATTATCAAAACTAAGCTTATTATCTTGTTATCTATTTTAAAGGTTGTACATGATCTGCGTATAATTTCAAGATAATGTGCCATCACACAAGAATTATTAAGCGTAGTATGAGAAGATATCTAAACATTAGACGTAACCATCAGTAGGTGTTTTCTATAAAATACTATTACCATTACCACCAAATCCCTTCCCCAACAGCTAAAGTTACTTTTTTAAACCATAAAAAATATCAGTGTCATACTATCAATCACCACACCAACCAACTACGCTACCACAATGTTAGCGCTATCTTAAGTATACCACTATTACATTGCAGAATTGCAACCTCCACCACATTAGAACTACTTGTCACAACTTGTAACCTTATTATTTTCAATTTCCTTCCAAAATCCATTTTCAAACAAAAAATATGGCTGCGAACTGATCTTAACATATTGGACATAGGAAATTGGTGCTTAGGACTCTAAACTAGTAGAAAACCTCATGAAAAGATAAGATGTTGCTCAGCTTTAAGTTTTCTTGGTATTTCTAAGCCTTCTTTCATTGTTCACAAGAATTAGAAAGAAAAAAAAAACTAATTGATTAGACAATAAAAGTATGTACAAATAGAAGAATAAAATAATAAACACCACGGTTTACCAAGTGATCCGATGTAAAACTCAGTAAATTTAATAGCAAACCACCCAAGGATGAGACCTCTAGAAGAATTTTTTTAAGTCACACTTAATGATCTTATGGATCAAATGTTTCAAGTGTAGCTTTATCACTTGATCCTTCGGTCTACCATTTGATCCACAGTAAGCATATCACCCTAAGTTAAAACTTGAAAGTAACCCACGTCATGTTTGTATCACACAAACTAATTACTTTTTGATACGTATAAAAGAAAAAGTGAGGATATATATAACACCCATCTATGCTTTCTTTAACAACATTGTATATCGAGCAATTTATTAAATTAGTGACAAATATCAAACAGTGCTCAAAAGATATACTTTTATTGCAGACTCGTACAAATTATTGATTTCCATAGAATTAGTTTGGCAAAGAGAATGCCTAGAAAAGAGTTATGGTCTCTTTGACAAAAATGAAATTCAAGTGCTAAAAACTTAGGCGCTTAATAACTAAAACTGAAAACTCAAAGCAACTGAATTTTCATTACTGAAAAATAAGTTAAAATATTTTGCTAAACCAAAAGTAGATGCCTAAAAATTGTTTCATTTTACGAATTTGTCAATTTTAATAGAATTGTACTTTATAAAAAAAATTATTGTCAAAACCGTGTTGATTATATTGGTGGTGGTCGCGGTGGCGGCAAAAAGGTGGTGGTGGTGGTGGCATGGTGGGTGGCGGTGATGTGTGAAGATTTTATGTTAAAAATTATGATGGTGTTAACAAAAGGCGGAATGTGCATAAGGAATAGCTATCAGCTTCTAGGATCTAAGACTATTAGTGGGCAGTGGGGGGCAGTGGGCAGTGGGCAACCACAACTATGAAGCTCGTAATGAACGATCACAAATACATGTTGTAGTCATATATAAAACATGAATATGCAAAAAAAGAAAAAGATTTCCATTGCACACAAAAAACTAGTGAAGAGTGTACACATATTACTCCATATGTTGGAAAAATATCGCAAAAAGGATAGACAATGCCCAAGTCAAATGCTACACACTCTTCCCTCAAATATCACATTTCAGTTTCTCGCTCTGAAATTCTAGAGTTACAGAATCCTCGAAAGAGAAACATACAGACTTTGACGCTGGACCTTAAATTTGGTGTTAGGCATTGGACTGTAATTTTCATTGTGTAGTCACCCCCTGGGTTCACCCTCGTAGCACTCTCACTTGTTAGGCTTTATTTGCAAAGCCTAGTGTCTACCTTTGTTCTGTACTTGCTCCATTCCACATCATCATACTTGATTTTTAATGGGACTGTATCCTCTAGGGTACCTCCATAAATACTGTGAACCACTTTCTCGGTATCATTTTAGAGACCCCACTGGGTAGGTGAGTATCACAATACATTTCGTCTCTTGTCTGACACACCCAACCCACGATGCCAAAGCAATGCAAGACTACCTGGACTACAAGCTAACGCCTCAACCCATCAATCCAAGAAGAGCATCATCCTAAGGACCATGAAGAGAGAAGTGCCAACTGACTCCAGGCTCCCCACGGGATGTACACTCCCAATGTTGTCACCGGCGTCAATGCTGGAGTCCAGTGCCTCGCTTCCAACATCATTGACCTCAAGACTCCCAACAACCTCTCATGATGGTGATCCTGGAGATGCAAAACTCAATCAAAGCCTTAACTTTTCAGCTGCTCATCTCTCAAGGCCTCAAAGGTCCCCACCCTGTGCATATTGCTCACCTTGTGCCATCGCAAGCTCTAGGGTTGGTCCCTACTCCTCAGATCCATCCTTCAGGGCTTGGGCTAGTTCTGGACACTGTCTAGGTCCTAGTGTTACAACCACCGGTGCCTTGGTCTTTCAGGACCTCGATGGTAGAACTTGCAGCAACTCTGCCCGTGGTGCTAGGCGTGTTGGTCACATTCACCACCACTTAGAGACCTCAAGTCGACCTTGGCTAACTGCTACAACAACAACCCCTCGCCACTACTAGGCATGCCTTACCTTTGCTTAATGTTACTCGGGGATGCATAACTCTATTTGGATGAAACCCAACCCAACATGGCCAAACAACACCTATGGCTGCATTACCCCAGTCCAAACCACACTCCAAAGAGCTGTTCCCCACCACTGGCTCTTCTCTATCATCGAGGTCTCCCCTTCTCTACCAATAATTAGTATATTGGTGTTTGAATTGAGGATGATAGGAAGCTTCCCGGAGCTTGTACATGGATGATCATGGATAGTGTTGTAAGAAGCCTTTTGGAGGCTTCCAATTGAGTGTTCATGGAGAGCGTCACAGAGGGATTACTGATGTGGGCTCACGGTGAGAGTAAATAAGAAGCCTTTTAGAGGGCTATGTTGGTGCTCACTAAGAGCTTAATATGAATGTGAGGACCTATGTATCAGTCATCATGAAGAGCATAGCAGGAAGCCTTTTGAAGGGCTTTGTGAAGGTTTGATTTTGAAAAGGAAATTTTTTACAGCAAATCAAGAAGCAAGCTCATCCTGCTACCCTTCACGCGACACCATCTTATTGGTCTAGCAAACCAACCATCATGCTCATTGCACGTGATCTAGCTGGAGAACGGATTGTCACTATTAAACACATCCCTAAATTTTGTCTATATATATATATATATATATATATATATATATATATATATATTCCTATTTCCCCCCCCCCCCCAACTCCAAAAACTGCTATCTTCCTTCCCATCTTCTTCGGCTCGCCATCCACACTCCACACTCCATCTGTTATCTCTAGGCTCTTGAGAGCTATCTTGCAAGGCAGTACCAATATGATGTAGTTTTGGTTTATTATTCAAATGGCATGTAATAATGTCCACTTGAACTTCTTTTTTTTGAATTAAATGCATGATTACTCAAGATTCAGATTGCATTTTCTCAAGGGTGAAATGCATAGGCGGCAGAACTATTTGTATTGTATCCAAAAGAAAATAGATGAAGGAAGTGTGAGCATCAAAAGAGGCTAGAAGTTGTTTAAAACTGGTGGAACCTAACCACACCCCCTAAGAATCATGAAGTTTCCTGTTGCTTGATTTTCTCAAAATTAAATGCATCTGATACACTCTACCATGAATAGGGTGAGGAAAGCGGCTCGGTAATCCTATCACCTTTGCTATTAGTATCATCAAAGCTTTTAAAGATAGTGGAGAGACGTCGAAAAGAATCTGACTTTCACTTCTCGATCAATGCCCCAACGGTAATATGATGTTTAGATTTGCTAAAAATATTTGCACCCACAATTTGAAACGCGAGGCTTTAAACAGCCAAAACTGGAAACTTCAAAATCCAGATTGAAAAGAGGAGAAAAGATGAAACATGATTTCCATGTGTTGTGTGATCATCATGGCGAAGTTGATGGAACGACATGGACATGGTAGACTAAGGTCATGTGCGAGTGAATTCTCATCAGTCGTGATCAAGATGTCTATGTCCATGTGAATTTGCCGAAACCAGAGATAACAGATGGAATGTGAATTAATATTACTAAAAATAGATTAACATATCATAAGTCGATTCGGTTCGGTTTGGAACCAGTTTAAAAAATGTGAACTGTGAATCAAACCGAACTAAAGTCAGTTTGAAAAATGTGAAAACCGAACCGTTAAGATCTTTGGATGGTTTGGATTGGATTGGTTCAGTTTAAGCGGTTCGGATCGGTTTACATGGTTTGGTGCTCACCCCTAGTGTGGAGTGTTGACTGTGGGATGAAGAAGAGAAGGAAGAAGATGGGAATAGAGAGAGAGAGAGAGAGAGACCTTTCAGGAATGGTTTAACGGTGATAATCTGTTAATTCTCTCTAGCTAGATTAAGTGCAAGGAGCATGATGGCCAGTTTGCTGGACCAATAAGACGGTGCCACGTGGAAGGACAGCAGGATAAGCCTGCTTCTTGGTGTGCAGCAAAAAAATCACCACAAGAAAATATGTATTTTGCGACGGATTTTTAGCGACATAAGGTATTCCGTCGCTAAAAAGGTCTTTAAGCGACGAAAGATCCCGTCATTAAAAGTCCGTCGTTTAATACTATTACCGACGGAAGCCACCGTCGGTAAAAGTATTTACAAACGGACTTTTAACGGCAGACTTTTAGCAACAGAATTACCGTCGCTAAATATTTTTTTAGAAAATTAGTATTTTTTGAGGGTTTTTTTAAATTATTTGAACGACGGAATAAAACCGTCGCTAAAAATTCCGTCGGTAAAAGTCTTTATAATAAGACCTTCACCGACGGATTTTTAGCGACGGTGTTATTCCGTCGCTAAAGATCCTCGATTTAAAACCACATTTGTTTCTTTCTCTCTCCACGTTTGTCTCTCTGAAATTCTTCTCTCACCCACCCACCGCCGTTTTCACCTCCGGCGACCCCTCTCTACGGCGACCCACCTTCGGCGATAGACCAGTGGCCTCCTGCTTGAAATTACTAGCTGAAGGCTCTAACAAACAAGCATCCTGTCATGGAGGCTATATCATGAACGTGTTTAGGTTTAACGTAAAAGATGATGACCGAACAAAACAAACCCAAAACAGTGGAGTCTTGGTCAACGGCGACTGTTATGCATAGAATTGCATGGACTTTTACAGAGAGCTAGATGAGATTGATGACCTAACATATACGGGTTCCCAAAACCGCCTGGTAATGTTCAAGTGTACGTGGTTCGATGTCACATGCAGTAGAGGAATCCATGTTAGCTCTCATGGGATTGTAGATGTCAATGTCAAGTTAAGACTTGCATCAGACGAGCCCTTTATGTTTGCTAGTCAAGCTGTACAAGTCTTTTACGCGGAGGATGTCGCCAATCCCAAATCTCATTGGTATACAATTATCAAGTCCAAGAAATTGCCCGTGACATATGACAGTGAGCTAGACTCATTTCAAGCCGACTAACCACATGTCTTGTTCCTTGTTGAGGTCAACAACGAGGAGGACGATCTTCCTCTTCCAACAACACTTTATGTAGGAGAAGAAGTCGTAGATGATGACGCGGAAGACGTGGAAAGTGTTGGAGATGATGTGACTGAGTCTACTGATGAAGAGGATGAATTAGAAGATGAAGAGGACGACGAGGAAAGTGATGAAGGTGATGATGATTCTCAAATTGAAAATGATTGACTTGTAATGTTGTAACATCACGAAAAAAATGTAGAAACTAATTAGAACTTGGTTCATATTGATGTGTTTTTGCACCTCTGTTCATATATATATATAGTGCCGATGATGATTTCTGCCAAATTATTATTTTTAATATGTTAATGTCTTTGTAATTTATCTATACGAAGTTAGATATGGATAGGATACGGGCTATTCGCGGCCGGGCTGGACGCCGAGCTGCTTCCTCCACGGTGGGTCCCACCTCGTCATTGTGCACTGATGACGAGGCACAAAGTGCTCGAGTACAGCAGATGGGGCCCCAGCTCCAGCCCCAGCCCCAGCCGTCACCCTAGCCCGACGCAGATTCATCCCACACACATGTCGATTCTCCTTCTTCCATGGGTTCTACCTCAGGTATAGTTGATAACGGTGTTTAGTACATTTTTGCTAGCCTTTGATTTAAAGTATTTTTGAACTGTATTAATGTTTGTGTTTTGTAGGATCTCGACGAGGCCGTGGTCCGACACGCGGGGTACGCATCGACCCCCAGCGTAAGCAGAGAGTTACGCTCTCCCAGGAGGGCCTGTAAGTAAAAAAAATCACATCATGCCTTATATTTAAAATTTTGGGGTGTTAATTTATATTTGAACTGTATTAATTAATTTATTTACTTCTTTGGCATGATCCTGGAGAATCAGGAGAGGACGAAGATCGGCGTTCTTGTGAAGGGTCGATTCTTCGAGCCACGCCTGTACTGGAAGGACTGGGATGCCGCTGCAAGGGAGTCCCTATGGGAGGAGTGGCTGGTACGGTGAAGTATTTTTTCTGCGATAGTATTTGTTTAATTTGAGTTTTTTTTCTGTAGTTAATTTGTGTTATTGAATGCCTTACAGGAGGGGTTCATGTTTGACTCACCTGATCAGCAGACATTGGGCAGCAGGCCTTTTTTGCTTACATCGACAAGAATTACTGTCGATGGCTCCACGACACACGGGACTGGGGGAAGAAGATGCTGCCCGAGGGTGCCCCGATGACGGAGATGACGAGATATCCCCCACATTGGATATCTCCGACTGTATGGGGGGAGATGATAAATCGGTGGGCTGCGGATCAAGCTGGGACGCCAAGAGTAAGAGCGAGGCTGAGAATAGACAGAACAGAGATCCGACACACACGGGGGGGGGGGGGGGGCGGGGCCACACGACATCGTCCGACACATGAATACGGTCGAGCGCCCGGATCTGGAGGAGGATGAGGTCGTAGCTCTGACGTATAGTCAGACGCACGTGCGGAAGAAGAACAAGGACGAGGCGCACCGGACGGGCGACTATATTTTAGATATTGCCCTGCGGATCAATGTGAGTCAATTTGTTTAAGTTGTTAATTTTTTATCTTTCTATCCTCAATGTTTGTGGCGTTAATTAATGCCCTAACATATCTTTAAATCACTATTTTTGTAGGCCTCGTATTAACAGCTTAGGGGGTCCGATCAACAGTCCGAACAGCCATCAGTGTCCACTAGTACGGGTGCGAGTACTGGGGCGTTGAAGCAATGGCTGGATACGCCGGAGGTCGTCAATCGGCCGAAAGGCCGCATACACGGCATGCCTAGCACCACTGCTCGGGCCGTGATAGGATCGTCTTCACCCCCTGCTGCCCCTCCACAGACACCGGCTCCTCGGTATCCGTTGGAAGACGAGGAAATCCAGCGCATTGCTACGGTGGTGTTGAGGATGATCAGGGAGCAGGATCAACATGGTACTGCTGCTGGACATGCCGAGCCGGCCCCGGATCAGCAGGATCCAGATCTGGGACTCGGATACCCCTGATGAGCCCCTTCTCGTGCCCGGTCCCAGCTTCCCCCCCCCCTTCGCGCTCGGCTTGTACTATTCTCCCCTCCCCTAACCGGCTGTATCCGATTCCCGGCTTGTACATAATGAGTATTTTTTATAATAAACATTTTTTATGATTGATTATATATATTTCTTTGTGTATTGATTATTGCACGTTGTTGTTGAGAAATGAAATTTTTATTAGAGGTTTGGGTAATAGAATTTTTTTTTTAAATTTTGACTTTTGGCGATGGAATATTCTGTCGCTAAAATATTTATTCCGTCGCTAATTTAACAAAACAGAAAATAAATTAAAATACTTGAAATATAATTAGCGACGGATATTCCGTCGTTAATTAATAAATAAATCCGTTGCAAAAAGTTAAATACTACACGACGGATTTGAAAATTCTGTCGCCAAACTATTAGTAACGGGCTTTTATACGAGGGACTTTTAGCGACGGTAAATCCATCGCTAAAACTTTTAGCGACGGATTTTCCCGTCGCTAAAAGCCTTTTTTCTTGTAGTGATTTTCCTTTTGAAAATGCGTTTTGACACTCAAGCTTTTTTGCATTAAATTAATCACTCGTGTAATGGCATGTGACTTGTACATTTTCTTACTCGTGGTTACTTTTTGAATCAACAAATGGTTACACATAGTAACTTGTTTGTGCGTTCAACAGTTATAGTCTTACTCTATATGAAAGATGCTAAAAAATAATAAACGAAATGCATGTTGCAATATATTATAATTAGTATGATATGCCTAATTTAAGTTTACGGGGGTCAAGTGACTGGCATATGATGGAAGTATATTCCTAAAGGGTGTTAGGACCATAAGTTCCACTCATCTTTAAGATTTGAATAGTTTCTTCAAATTATATGGCCATGCAATAGTTCTATTTCCACTCCAAATAAGCTTGGCAATTTGATCATTGGCTGCCTCAGTTGGATGACCGGAGTCAAAGAACAAATACTCACTTGCATTAGTACACAACTTGTACTCTGCAATTCGTCTCGTTCGGCCACAACTATTAATTCCCCGTTACGGACCCAAGCCGCAACATGCACTCTTCCCTTCCTTCAAACCTTCATAACATCAAAAGTATTTCAGACAATATAGTTAACACTAATATCAAAAAATTAGGGATGGCAATTTGGGAGCCTAATTGGAACCCCACCCCATGAGGCACTTATTTGCATAAGCTCTAATTGGATTTGGGGCAAAATGAGGTAGGTCAAATAGGGATCTAGTTAATTGTGGCTAATGGAAATTTGAGGGCCTAATTGGAGCCCCACCCGGCCCCACACTGGAAGGTACCTATTTTGGGAAGCTCTAATTGGATTTGGGACAAATGGCGATCTAATTAATTGTGGCTATTTGAATTTTTTTTTCCATCTTTATTTTTACCCAACGAGATTTTCAAATATTGAACCAATATACATGTTTTTTTTCCTTTCCCTCCCACACACATACAAGCTTGCAAGCATCAGCCACTGACCACCGCGCTGACAACCACTAAACTTTGGCAGCCACCGCTACCTCTAATCACAACAGTCTGCGGGCGACCAACTTTGGAAGCATCAGGCGTTGTTGTCTCGCCACTGGCCAATTTCAGTAGCCATTGCCTATGCCGAACAGTGGCATTGGCTGCCACCCAACTCCAGTAGCCACCACCGCTGCCCATCACCCATCACTGCCTACCAACTCTGACAGCCATGGCCACCGCCTATGCCAACTGGAATGAAAAGATCCTTAAAAAAATGTCACCAGTTTAAAACATAAGGAGTTAGAAACCAACGAATTGACCCGTATTAAATCAATATAAATATGATGGGTTTGATCTAAATGAAATGAATCGAGGTGGGGCACTCCATATTGCCATCCCTATAAAATATGCACGTTTTTACGAAAAGTTATTTTGCTATAAAAATTTGCTATAAAAACATCGCCTAAAGAGAAGAGAAAGCAAGGTACCGTATTTGAAAGGGTTGTCGATCATATCCAGTGACACAGTGTTGAAATCAAAATAGGAATAAGTAAACCGCTCTAATTGCCTCTCTAGCTTATGGAGGATCTTATGAAGAGCTTCATTGTGCAGCTTTACTATGGTTGCCAGCTCTTCCATGCAATAACCACTAGCATTCCTTAAAGCTGGTACACAACCCACCGCATCCACGCCAAGAATCCCAAAATTTCTCCCTCCTTGTCTATATACTTCCTGGAGAGCATAAAAACATTGGTTAAAATACAAGAGTCACTATGGCAGTAATAATTATAACACTGTTGAATGCTCCTTTCTATAGGAAGGAAGATAAGATCATCCCTGGCTTCTTGCTTTCGAGCCAAAGTAGAAAAAGAATGAGCATAAATTATAGTCCCTGTCTGCCAACTGCAGTAACTTTGTCGCAAACCGGACTACGAAAGAACAAAAAAAAAAAAAACAAAAATTCTATTCGATTTGATTTTGCAATCCTCTTAGAATAATATATGTGCGGGAGATCAATGCCCTACCTTGATCACAACTGTCATGTTTCCAATCACCATCCCCACATATTCATCGTGAGAGTCGTTGTAGTTCACCAGGCTCCCATAATCATTGTTTCCGATGCTAAATAAGTAGACAGCTTCAGACAGAAGTTGCGTGGCTTCCTTATCACCTAGTTTCTGCGTCAACTGCTTCTCTACATCTTTGAAATAGGTCAGCTGTGTATTGAGGTTGATCACCTATTACAATGGAGACAATCATTCCATCAAAAGGACACCCCATATTGCCATCCCTTGAAAATATGCATGTTTTTGCAAAAAAGTTATTTTGCTGTAATAATATCATCTAAAGAGAAGAGAGAGCAAGGTACCGTATTTGGAGGGATTTTTGATTAAATCCAGTGACACAGTGTACAAATCAAAATACGAATACCTAAACCCCTTTAATTGCCTGTCTAGCTTATGGAGGATATTATGAAGAGCTTCATTGTGCAGCTTTACCAGGGTTGCCAGCTCTTCGTTGCAATGACCACTGGCACTCCTGAAAGCTGGTAAACAACCCACTGCAGTCACGCCAAGAAACCCAAAAAATTTCTCCCTTCTTGTTCATATATATTTCCTAGAGAGCATTAAAAACATTGGTTAAAAGCAGTAATGTTGATCGGTTATAGTGTTATAGTCGCACATCTGTCAACTGCATTAACTTTGTTAGGACTCGGAAAGAACAAAAGAAGTTTTTCTTTTCAATTTGATTTGCAATCCTCTTAGAATAACTGATGATTTTGTTATGAGACTACGTGTGTGTGAGATCAATGCCCTACCTTGATCACAACCGTCATGTTTCCAATCAACATCTCCAAAAATTCATCGTGAGAGCCGCTGTAGTTCGCCAGGCTCCCTTAATCGTTGCCTCCGATGCTAAAAAAGTAGACAGCTTTAGATAGAAGCTACGTAGCTTCCTCATCACCTAGTTTATGCATCAACTGCTTCTCTACATCTTTGAAATAGGTGAGCTGTGTATTGAGGTTGATCACCTATTACAGTGAAGGAAATCATGCCACCAAAGAAGATATATCCTTGCAAAACTCAGAATAGTTTTTCGGCATGTTCATTGTTTTTGAAATGTTAATATAAATTAAACAGGGCTTTTAAGAAGTTGAATAAATAAGAAACCCAATAAAATTGTTTTTATGAACGAAGTAACGTATTAAAATATCACATACTAGTCCTGGATTAGTTTCATCCAATGCACCAGCTCCACCAGAAGCGAAGTTTGCCCCGTAACCAAACTGATGATTTCCAGGCTGAAGGTATGGTGGAATCAATGGCAGCTTTGCATACTCAGCTGCAACAAATTCACAAAGCATCAATCTGTGATTGTTTAAAATAAAAATTACCGAATGCCCCCACTTATCGAAGCACAGTTATAAATACAGAAACGGATATTGCCAGGTCTCTTACCGATAAAATCAGGGATGAGGGGACCGTCACAGAATCTTCCAGTTGGGTACTTGAAGAACGTCTCCCCATATGGCCAGAAATTATTATTATCGGGATCAAAGATCGAATCGCCAAATATGAAAAGCGGAACATGCTTACCATCGTGCCCATGTTCGCGGCCCAGGCAGCCGGTAGCTAAGATTGCAAGTACTACCAAGGCAAAGAAGTGAAGATCTGAAGTTGCCATGTTAGCTGTCGTGCTTGATTCAGTTACTTCATTTACCATATATATAGGACTTCAGAACAACGCCTGGTGGGAGATGGGAGGAGGTTGGACATGTTCAAAAACTGCTAGAGTTATTAAAATCCATAGACGACTAAATTACAGCACGCTATTGACATATATTATGAGTCAAACTTGAACTGCTTTCGAGGAATGTTCTTCACAGCACATCTCGCAAAGAAGGAGAAAATAGCGTCTCCCAGAAAGGCCTTTGAGGTTTCTGCGTCAATTCTAATGACAGCAACAAGACAATTACGATGATTGGACTTTGGAGGCACTATTTTTACAGGTCAGTCTTTGTTTATACTTAGGGCCCGTTTGACAGAGTTTTTTTTTTCAATTTTGTAAACTGAAAAAAATAAGAGCGTTTGTCGGACAGTTTTCGTTTTGTTTTCTTCAGTTTAAAAAACCAGTGCTGTTTTTGAAAACTCCAAAAATGAGTTTTGGTTTTCAGTTTTGATTTTTATTTTGAAACTACCACCACCACCACCCTCCCACCGTCGGCAGCCACCACCCACCGCCACTGTCCACCGGTAGCCACCGGCGGCGACTGCCGGCAGCCGACAACCACCGCCGGTGGCCAGCAACCACCAGCCACCGCTGACGGCCACCCACCACTGGCACGCCGCACCACCATCACCGCAAACTACCACTAAAGAAAAAACTCAAAATAAAAATTGGGTCATCAAACACTTACTTGTTTTTGTAAAAAAAATTTTTTAACTGGTTTTGATATTTTTTTTTTTTGAAACAGAAAATCAAAACTGAAAGTGTTGTCAAACGGAGCCTTAGTGTTTTTGTTAGGATTAGAGCGCGTTAATCTTTAACGCAAGTAGCTTTCCGATGAGTTTCCTTAATAGTTTGTTTAATATTTTTCAACTTGTATTAGTTGAATGCCTATATGAATATGAACTTCATGGATTAAAATGACATTTATCCCCAAAAAACACGATTGTAAAAAACTTGTAGTTGCACGTACATGTATATTTATATTTTTTTTCCTTTAAAATACCATTTTCTAATTAATCTTTCCTTAAAAGGTTAAGGGTGAGTAAGGGTATTTTTGACTTATAACATTTCTTTTCCCTTTAAATACTCTTTTAAATTAGAGTGTTATTAAAAAATGAGGGTGTTTTTTTACTTCTCATAGGATATCAAGACTCTTTCCTTGAAATACACTTATTGGGATATATGTTTTAATTAGAGTTGAAGATTGTTTTGAATTTTGACTTAGAACTTTTTTTTCATTAAATATCTACTTTTAATAAGAGTGTTATTAGAAAATAAGGTTGTTTTTTTACTTCTCGTATGATATCAAGTCTCTTTCATTAAAATATCTTTATTGGAATATATGCTTTTATTAGAGTAAAGAGTTATTTTGACTTTTATTTATTAAAAGAGAGAGAGAGAGAGAGAAAAAAAACCCTATGAAAATCCTATAAAATCGCCCTTGAAGCATGCTATCAAATTATTGAAAAAAATTTCTATCAAATCATACCGCCTCCATTCACGTTAAAACTAAACTACCTTAGAGTTATTACATTTTCTCCATCATATTTGATTAAAGAAAATAACTTGCAGAGAACAAAGTTTTCTATAGCCATTTTTGAGAAATATAATATATCTAAACTAAATTAAATATTTTGTCAGAAATTCAACCCTTTTTAATTTTGTATTTTATATTTATATTTTGATGCGTATGCTATAGATTTGAATTATTTTGCATGTATATATATTTCAATACAAACATATTAGTACATTGAAACTGTTATAAACCTGAAGTTTAATTCTAAATTTTAAATACATACATATTGGTATAAGAAAGTTATAGTAAAACTGAAGGTTTTTTAGAATTTTCGAAATGCATATATAATCTTGACCGAAGTTAAATGACTAATCCTTTGTTTTTTTCTTAAGATGCCCTTCTTAAACTGAAGTTCTCATGCAAAATTAGTATTACTTAGAAGTGTTTTTTTACTTGAAACTATTTTTCCCATCAGATTTCAGATGGCTATTGTCTGCCTATATTTCACTCTTATAAGTGATAAGATTAGATAAAATTTAATTGATAAAGACTCAAATTTATTTTTACTCAAATGATTAATATTTATTTGAGTTTGAAAACTCTCAAGTTTTGATACGCAAGGGGTTAAATAACTAAAAAACAATTTCCTTAAAATATTATTTTGAGTTTAAAATTTTTCTAAATATTTTGACTTTGTGAAAGGTGAGGCTAAATTACTACCGTTCCAGCTAACTTTAAACATTTTGACAATAAAGAGGTTCAATAATGCATCTTTTAGTGTCGAAAAACTATGAATATTACCAAAACAATTAAAGATTTGGCCCCAGCGTTAGAATAATCTCAAGAGATTAAAATGGCTAAATATTTTTTCATTAAAAATACCCTTTTAAGAAATAAGAGGTTTACAAAAAAATATGTGTATCTTTTACTTTTAAGAAGGTGAGGCTAAACTATAATATTTTTGGCTAAATATAAACAATTTGTTGCTAAAGAGGTTAAAAGTTCACTAATGTATCTTTAAGTGACAAAAATGTGGAAGTGGATCTAAACCAATCGTACAAATATGATGTTAAGTCTCTATTCATCTTTAAAGAAAACTCTATCAAAATATAACCTTAAAACTTACCAACATCAAAATTTATAAAATGAGCCTTCTTTTTTGCTACTCAGAGAAATGTTCCTAAGTCCAAGTATTATCATGTTCATTTTTTATAGCTTTTAAGGTGTACCTGTTATTGTCTCTACTAATTTTTGTATATGACTGCAAATTTAAATTTATTGATATAAGACAAAGTCAGTATATCTACAAGTTCGACTAGACCTTCTTTTTTCAACTTCTATGATGAATATATGTATTTTGTGAAATTACAGTTAATGTCACTAAGTTTCATAATGTAAAGCCGTATTGAACCGTTAAAATATATTTTTTGCTTATGTCATCCATACACATTTTTTAAATATCAATGTTGCTCTCATTTTGTATCTACAAGATATATACAATGTAAAAATTCACAAATCCTAATTTTCCTAATTAGGGTTTTAACCCAATTTCTCCATCCACCCGCTACCACACCTTTCTCGGTAAGCACTCAGCCTGAAAGTCGGTAAACTAGCTCAGCCTCACCAACCACATCCCGGCGGTGTTGAATGTCGGCCTCCATGTTATCCCACCCCATCCGGCCGCCTCTACTGCCGTAAACATCCTCGGTAGTAGCATAAACATGAAATTTTCAAAACCGCCAAATCGGTCATAAATTTGTAACATTAGTTGAGTGTGTGTGTGTGTGTGTGTGTGTGTAGGCGTGTTAACTTGAGGTGTGGTGAGTCGTGGAAGGCTGATTGATGGCAATTGTGGTTTATGGAGGGTCGATTTGAGGCCATGGTGGGTCGTTTGGTGGCGGCGGGTGAATTGGACAGGTGGTCGGCTGATTGAACACAACGGTAGGCTTATTAATGGCGATGGAAGGCTACTCCCGTCGTGGTTAATGGCGATGGCTGCCGTGTGTTAGGTAGTAGTTTGATACAAATAAGAAATCTTATACATCTTATTCCAGATTGTAAACGCTAAATTCAAATTTTCATTTTTGTTCATTTGATTCGATTGAATCCAGATGGTTTGTAGCAAGTGATTGAGGTAAGAAGACCGAAGAAAGCTGTGACAATTAATTGGGGTAAGAAGACCGAAGAAAGGTGAGAAAGATGATGAGCACGATAATAGTGGGATGCAATTGTGCTTGTGCTTGTGCTTGTGGCCAGTTGTGGTGTTGTGGGTGTGGGGGTGGGGGTGTGTGGGTAGGGCGTGTGGAGAGGGGGTTGCATGTGTGTGTGTTGTCTCTGTGTATGTTGAAGCTGAAAAGGTGTAAAGGGGTGATGGTGGTGGTGGGGCTGTATGGTGAGATAAAAGGATGAGGAATGACGTTTGAAGAATTACATTCATAAGTGATGGGCATTATGGCCTTTTCATACTTTCGTTCGGTCAACGGCCATAAGTATTATTTGTTCTAACTAATGGACACACGTGTAATTTTACCCTAACCTCAAGGTCATGGATGTGATCAACCCTATAATTTTCTTAACTCTCAAAACCTTACACCCTAGGTAATATTTTTTTTTCCTTTTTATTTTGATGACGCATGTCTTTATTTGTTGAATGATCTAGGTTATACATTATTCATGATAAACTTTTGTTGAGTTTGTATTTATATTAAAATTGTAATGCATATGTATAAATATAGGGTATAAAAGTTAGGTTTCTGAACCTTATTGAAATTACTTATTTCATTAGGATTATCTGATATCAACTTCACACATTCATTTCGCAGTATAGATTTCAAAAGAACACACACATATATAGACTTTTTAGATGACTAAGTGAAGTATTATCATATAAGTCTGTGTTAAAAATAAAAGTCTTATGGCAAATATGTTAAATTACATGCACAACTAAATAAATAGCCTTATTTTAGTACTAAAATGAATAAGGCCATGCTAGATAAAAATAAAAGACAGCTTTAGAGTACACTATAAATGTTTTAATTGAAAAATAAAAAACAAGAAAGTATAATTGAGATTAAGCATAGTTTTAGACAAACTATACCGGAATATTGAAACTTAAGATCCTTGAGTCTTTAATGACTCTCGTGAAACTTAATAATACTTTTTGTATTTTTTTTAAGTGCACTCTGTTTTTAATATTATTTAATATAAAATTTTTTGGTGAATTCGATATAATTTTTGCACTCCCTGAATTTTTTTTCTGATTCTGCCCCTCGCTGTGGTGGTTGTGGTTGGTGGAAGTTGAAAGGGGACAGATCCACGAGAGAGATGGTGGGGTGGTGATCTGAGTATGAGAGAAAGGAGAGAAAAAAGGTTGGAGAACCTTGTTAGTTGGATGCTTGGAGAGCATGAACAGTGCTTGTGGAGAGCATGAATAGGAAGTCTCACTGAGGAATCGTAACGGCATGCGCGTGCGTGTGTGGTAGAAAGCCTCCCGGATGGTTCGTGGATTGGTCCTCGAGTAGAGTATGATAGGAAGCTTCTTGGAGCTTGTAAATGAAAGCTCATGGTGAATCTGGCAAGAAGCCTCTCGGAGGGATTCCAATTGAGTGTTTACTGAGAGCGTGATAAGAAGCCTCACAGAGTGCTTCTCGATGAGGGCTGACAAAGAGAGAAAATAAGAAGCCTCTCAAAAGGACTATGTTGTTGCTCCATGAGAGCGTAAAAAATGTATTGGTGCTACGTATTGGTGCTCGCAGAGAGCATAGCAGGAAGACTCTTGAAGGACTTTCTGAAGGTTTGCTTTTGAAGGTGCGTCTGACACTAAAGCTTTTTTGCATAAAATTTTTTTACTCATGTTTTGGCATCTGTTGGAATATTTTAATAAAATAAAATGTACATCATAGCATTGTTATTATATTGCAATTTATGGTTATATGTATTTACTTACATGTAAATTATGAAATGAGTTACAAATGCAATAATGAGTATTATTAACTCAAATGTGTTTATGGTGTATATAATATACTTTATTATTTGGCATTATTGAGAATGGTTATGATTATTCCATGAGTTACAAAATTTTTAAGCTTACTTATGTTGCTAATAAATGGATTATGATTGGTCATCTATATAAGGTCATGTGGTGTGACAGAGAAAAAACTTGAAGCTTCTATGCTTCCAAACTTAGTTTTTCTACTCTACTATCAACATGTATTTTTCTTTATATCTATTTTATATATTTTATACTTTGGTAACGTGATCGTGGACTGGTTCATACCGTCTTTCTCTGGACGTGTATATGGAGGAGACATAGCTGCGTCAATGAGTTTTATCTTGGAGACTCTATCTGCCGTCAACACCTGCACGTAGGGAGGCGATAACGTCTTTAGGACAGCGATTTTGTCGCGACTCTCACGGACCAGCTATGTTATAGAATTTTATCAAGAGTTCATACAAAATTACTTTAAATTATTTATTATTATTTTGCTATGTTTAATCACCTAGTGTTGTTAATATTTTTGCTGTAAAAAATACAAATCAAATCCTATATTTTCCAACAGCATCTGACCGGTACATTTTGTTACTTCTTGAATCAACGCATAGGCACCCCATTGTAACTTGTTAGCAGCTTACCTGAAAGATGCTCACCGGATAAGCAAAAAGCATGTTGCAATTTTCTCTTAAAATGCCTTATTCAAGTTCACAGGAGACCAGTGACTGGCATATGATGAAAGTATTCCTACAGGGTGTTAGGACCAAAAGATGCACTCTTCTTTAAGCTTTGAATAGCTTCTTCAAATTATATGGCCATGAAATAGTTCTGTTTCCACTCCAAATGAGCTTGGCAACTTGATAATTGGCTGCCTCAGTGGGATGATTGGAGTCAAAAAAGACATATTCACTTGCATTGGCACACAACTTGTACTCTGAAATTCCTCTCTTTCCTCCACAACTATTGATTCCGCGATAGGGACCTGAGCCGCAACATGCACTCTTCCCTTCCTTCAAACCTTCATAACAATATGCACGTTCTCGTGAAAAGTTAATTTGCTCTAACAATGCTGCGTTAAGAAAAAAAAAGAAGTACGTTACCGTATTTGGAGGGGTTGTCAGTTAAATCTAGTGACATTGTGTAGAAATCAAAGTAGGAATACGTAAACCCCTTCAGTTGCCTCTCTAGCTTGTGGAGGATATTACAAAGAGCTTCATTGTGCAGCTTTAGTACGGGTGTTAGCTCTTCCCTGCAATGACCACTTGCATTCCTCGAAGCTGGTAAACAACCAGCTGCACCCAAGTTAAGGAACCCGAAATTTCTCCCTCCTTGTTTATATATTTCCTGGAAAGCACTAAAAATATTAGTTACAATACAGTCACAATAGCATTAATGTTGATTGGTTATAGTTATAGCCCCATTTCTGTCAACTGTAGTAATTTTGTTGCAAACCCGAATCAAAAGTTTTTGGTTGCAACACGGGTTGTAGCTATAGAGGCTACAAGTCTCCTATGTATCGGTACTTATTGATTGCTATTTGTAGTTACTGGCTTTTTTGTAGAAACCTTTAGCGACAATCTTATCAGCTCCTTTGTTAGCATTGCTGATTATATGTTACTAACCGTATATAGCGATCATAATTATCGCTATATGGAAGGTTGCAGCCTCTTACTAATTCTTGTTAAAGTTTACTATGTCAAGTACTTTTAGTGCTGCTTCGTGTGGTGCATTTGCTAGTAATAATTTTGTTGCACTGTTCTTAGCCACACCACTGTAGATGAAAGTGTTTCATGATTCTGACGTGATTGCATTCAAAGAATCATGGTTGCAACAATCTTTCTTTTTTCTTCTTTTTGATTTGATATGCAATCCTCTTAGAAGATGAACTGTGATTAGTATATTTGAGTGTGAGATGAATGTCCTACCTTGATCACAACCGTTAGGTTTCCGATCACCATATTCACAAATTCATGTTTATGAGAACTGCTAAAGTTGACCGAAATCAGCCTCCCATAGTCATTGCCTCCGATGCTAAATAAGTAGACAGCTTTAGACAGAAGTTGCAGAGCTTCCTCAGCACCGAGTTTATGCATCAACTGCTTCCCTACATCTTTAAAATAGGTCAGCTGTGTGTTGAGGCTGATTACCTGTTGCAATGAAGACTAAGCATGTAATCAAAGAAGATATTTGTCCTTGCAAAACAGGGACACTTAACAAATTGAATAAAAGGTAATTAATCCATGGCATCGCATACCAGTCCTGGAAAAGTTTCATCCAATGCGCCAGCTCCAGCTGAAGCGAAGTTTACCCCGTAACCAAACTGATGGTTTCCAGGCTGAAGGTATGGTGGAATGAATGGCAGTTCTGCATACTCAGCTGCAACAAATACACCAAACATCAACTACTTTAGCATCGACTCAACTAAATAGAAAGTTTTAAATAGCTCCACTACCGCTCTAGTAAACTTAAGATGATCAATGCGAGATAATCCAAAGGATGTATAGATGGAGCTGATTTTTGAACCCTTCCTCGTTTCTTACCTGTCCAAGAAGATCCGATTTCCAAGTAAGGGTGTGAAAGAACATGTTTGCAAGTTGTTTCACCAACACATCCAGCATCACAAATTTCTATTTGTTCTCAAGACACCTTGAAGAAGTATTGGACGTGTGTTCAAGAGTATTGACAAAGACTTTGCATTAGAGGCACGCCACACATCGATAAGTCTCCTGTTAGAGCTTCACATGCCATACTTTTGCTACGTTTATCTTCTCTACCGTATAGTTAGCTTCACGCGCGTTAGGCTAGGGTGGTTGAGCTTTCACGCGCAGACAAAGGGTCTACTGTTATGTGGCCGATGAATCTCTAAGAAACTGTCCAAGGTCAATTAATTGAAAAAAGAGAGGGGTAGCGTAAGCTTCCACAGCCCTGAGACTACACCATACCGAACACATTGCAGCCTCTTCTGGCTATAGCGTACTCCATTGACCTCAAAAAGCTATTTTTTGTTGATCTACGGTGGCTTAACTTGCACATTTACTAGAGCTGTTAAAGCTCTTGCCAAAGCAATTAAAGGAACATGGATTGATGAGAAAAGGACAGAATTCGTTAAGCTGTTTGCTTTGGCAGAAGCCAATTTGCTCCCATATGCCAATCGTGATGTACAACATCTTGAAGCACAGTTATAAATCACCAGGAACGCATATTTCCATATATGTCTCTTACCAATAAAATCAGGGATGAGGCGACCGTCGCAGAATCTTCCAGTTGGGTACTTGAAGAACGTCTCCCCATATGGCCAGAAATTTGCTTGGAAATCAGGGATGCTGTTGATGTAATTGTTATTTCCGACATCAAAGAGCGAATCGCCAAATACGAAAAGCGGGACATGTTTACCATCGTGCCCATGTTCGCGGCCCAGGCAGCCGGTAGCTGAGATTGCAAGTACTACTAACACAAAGAAGTGAATATCTGAAGTTGCCATGTTCCTGCTTGATTTAGTCTGTCACCTTCACCTACCACTAGTAGGACTTCAGAACGGTGCCTCGTAGAGTTATTGAAATCCAAGGACGACTTAAGTGCAGCACGCTATTGACTACTTAATTATCCAAGATAAAAGACATATTATGAGTCAAAGTTGAACTGCTTTGGAGGAATGTTCCTCACAACACATCTCAAAAAGAAGCAGAATCGTGCTTGATTCAGTCTGTCACCTTACTTCACCTACCACTCATTAGGACTTAGAACAGTGCCTGGTTTGGGAATGGGAGGAGCTTGGACTTGCTCAAAACCTCTTTGGAGGGTTGGGGTGATAAGCAGGGGCGGATCCAGAAAGTCTAATCGCTGGGGGCCAAAAAGTCATATAAATATTGATAGTTAACATAAAAATATTTAAAAGGTACGTTCAAGTTCAAATAAAACACAAAAAATAAAAAAACATATTATAATTAGTCTTCATATTAAATAAGTTAGGTGCAAAATAGATTGTTCACCCACATCAATTTAACTACTAATTCTATAGTAATTTTATTATCATAGTGATTTATTTTACTTGGTAAGGTTAGTTAACAATAAATTACTAATCTTACATGAAATAAGCTTAACTCTTAATGTGTAGATGTATTACTAATGTCATTATCAATTGTATGAGTACAATAGTAACGTATAAGTTAATATACAATAAGAACTTAAACTAAAAAAAAATTGATTTTGATATACTGGTTTTTTTTTTTTTTTTTGTAATATAATTTTTTTGAATTTGAAATTTGGAAGAATGAAAATAGAGTAAGGAAAGGAGAAAGACAAATATATGACGGTCGGTGGCACAAAGAATAAAACATACAACAAAATAAGACTCAAATTAATTAATATTATATTATAATGACATTTTCGTATGTTTATCCATTATCTAATAAGTTAAAAAAAAAAACAAAAGAAAAAAGGGCTCCCCAAAAGTTGGGGGGTGCCATGGCCCCCTTTGGTCCGCCCATGGTGATAAGAATCTCACATATTCCGGTCGTGAGAAGGAAGTAAGATGATTGGACAAAGTGGCACCACCCAAAAAGACCGTCGTTACATGCCAATCTTGGTTTTGGGATTGTTGTCTTTATTTTTGTTTTTATTTACTAGTAAAGAACACGTGCGTTGCACGTTGTAATGTAATCTATTTCAAATTATTTATAAAAAGACGCTAAAACAGTAGAACGTCAAAGTAGCATAACTAAATAATCCAAGCTTGTTCCTTTCCTATAAAGTAATACTAATATGTTAATCCTTTTCAATCTTTATCCTCTTCCTGTAGACGTTTTTGGTCATGGACCCAACTTTTTTGTTTTTTGCCTTTTTCTTCTTTTGAAAACTTTCGAGAGTCGCATCATCATCAATCAGTATGGGCTCTTTACTTGCAACTGTTTCTATGGTCTCTTTATGTGCACGTGCTTGTATGATCTCTTTCTCTGCAACCGCTTCTAGTATCTGTTTCCCTGCAATTGCTTCTATTGCTTCTGCAATAATTGATGTCTTGCCATCTTTACCTTCAGAGACCCTCTGTAGCTTTATAAGAAACTTGTACTTTTCATTTTTGCATCCAACCATCTTTCTGTAGTATCTAGAGTCTTCGTTCTGCATTAAATTAATAATGTTAGGATAGAACATGTAGTTTACATGAATACCTGAAAGAGTTTTTTTTAAATTATGACCTTAATCCTTACAGATTCTTTGTATTGTTCAGCACTGCAATCAGTCATTGTTGTTGCTACTTCATCAAATAAGATAATTGTAGCCCTGTATGTGTCATCAATCACGTCGAGCCTAATGTTGTACCTTGATGTAATTAGAAGATGTTAGTATTATGATTGTTGGTGCATTTTGTCGATATCATATGTGTTTACTACACTAACCTGAGACTGTGTTTTGCATTTGGCTCATGTCCATTTGTGCATTCAGTCTTGTCATCATATCTTCCAATTTATTTTTGACAAAGTACGCAAGCATCATAGTAAGGTTGTCTCTTGTTTTCAACTTCAAGAATTGTTGCTTCAAAGCAATATAAGGAATCCTATAAGCAAAGTTAAGGGACATGAGTTTTATTTCTATAATAAAATTTTCATATACAATTGTTTGCATGAACTACTATATGAATTTTGACTAACCTGCTCCAAAGAAGTGCGCTTGTATATAATGTCTCATAACGCCACTGCTTTTGCTTGATTCATTTGTTTCTCCAAGAATAAGAAGTCAATTGTTTTGTTCTTTGTTGCTTTTTTTATCCTAAAATCACAAACTGTTAGCTGATAATAATATGCAAGGAAAGAACTTATACATAATTTATGAGCATTGAAAGATATTTGAACTTTTATACCATTTCTTAATCTTTTCTGCTTCTTTGCACTTAGGTTCCACTTGTACTACCGAAAGTGATGATGATGATGAGTATTGCTTCTCTCCTGCAACATCATTGTTAGTAGTGGAATCTAATATGTTATAAGAGTTCATATATTTCACATGTCATACCTTGGAACGTGGACTCGCTTAGGTTGGCTAATGCAATAACTAGATTCTTGTTAACAATATCCTCAAGTAATTTTCCTTCATTTAGAGCCATGTCTCCCCACAAGCATATGGTCATCGGGGTTTAGCCTGCATAATGATAATAATAATAATAATAGATTACTGTAGCAGAGACAACTGTAAAGGTACTTAAATGGATGGGTACTTACTCTTTCGTGAGAAGAATAACCTCTCTTTTGTTAGTCGAACCTCTTCTTGTTTTCTTGATGATAAAATTTCTCTTGACTTTGTATAGAAGACCTAGGATTTCTGCATTTTTTGTTGACATTAGGTCTTGCCATTTCAGTAAGACTTCAATCATGCATACAATTAAAGTTGATAACGTACCAGTGTTTGGTTTTTTTTTTTCCTTCTTCATTTGCAGTTTGCTTGAATGTCATGATGTTGGACTGAACATTGATTTCATTTTCTTCCTCACGAACTATTGTGCTTGCTTGTAACATCAACTCAATCTTCGAATGGACATTCTGAAAATTTGGATTTATCGGCTTAACAGTTCCATTACCGATTTTGTAACACTTGTTGTACTTGAAGATGCCATCAAATTTTGTTATTGCTTCCTCAAACATAACGGCCCGAACTTTTGTTCCCTGCATTTTTAGAATGCAAAAATGTGAATTTCATAGTATTATGATGATATAAAGAAGAAAAGAATAAATACGCTCGTGTAAGTACCTCTTCATCAATTAAAATTAGCTTCCATATCCTTCACGTGCCCTTTGCGTTAGTATACGAATCGATCGTGCCAACTCGTTTTACTTTTATAGTCCAAGTCTTTTGGAACGCCACCAAAGAGTTAATGGGTACTGCTTGAGTAGCTTCTATCTCAACAGTAGTCATGTGCATCTGCATGATAATAATGTTGAAATTGACAAAAACTTGTGAAATTTTTTATTTTAAAGATACAATTGTAATATGCTATTAATAAACATATTTTTAAAAATAAATATGATAGTTACTAAAAAAAGAAAAAAAACCTTTTCCTTTAAGTAGTCATATGTCCCATAACTTAGAAGTCTAAAATAAAACCACAAAAAACTGATAAAACAACTTGTAGCATAATTACATCAAGCCTAGCAATTTAAGAAGAATTGTTCGACTGAAGAACTTTTGTAGACTATATTTTTCGTGTATGTCGTCCTTTCTTTTTCTGGCCCTGACTTGATCAAAACTTTTGTTGTTGCCATGGATGTTCCTCTTGATAAGGCAACATATAATTGTCCATGAGAGAAAACTAGCTCAGGTAAGTGGATGCCGACAAATGGTATAGTATGTCCTTGTTAATGGTCATTGCAAAACATAAGCGTACTGGGAACTGCTTCTGTCTAAACTGAAATGGGTAGCCTTCATTCTCAGTCGGGAAAAAAGGAATTCGTGGTATTAAGACTGGTTTCCCGATAAATTGGCCCATTGTAATTTCTGCATGGATAACATTGTCTTCAAATTTCTTGCAGACCATTCTTGTCCCATTGCACAAACCATTAGATGGATCTAAGTTTCTTAACAACATGACAGGACAGTTTTCCTTCAGGACTAAACAATGTGGAGGTAAGCCATTAGGGGTTAAGGAGTTAAAAAATTCCTATGTATAGTAATGGTTGATATCATCAAATGCTTCATCATAACTATTATATATTTTTGCATCACCAGCAAGCTTTGAGATCATCTTTTCATTAAGATTATCGATGTACTCATTTTTGGAAGCAAGTATTGCACGCTCTGTCATGTACACTGCTGAATGTGCATTTTCTTGTAAAGAAGGAAATATGCAATCAATCAAGGATTGATCAGGGTCTGCATCATTATCACATTTGATCACCATTTCATCTGGAATATGTACCATGTCATTCTCGTTGGTTGGCTCGTCCCCATCCCCAACTCGTAGAAGAAATTCACTGAAACATGGTTTCCGTCTTGCTCTCATGTTTCTTGTTAAAGTGAATTTTTGCATCCTTGACCACAAATACGATTTCACAAGGCTTGCATTTATAGTTTCTTCTCTTGTGCTCTTTGGAATAACTGGTAACACTTGGCGAAAGTCCCCTCCAAAGACAAGCACTTTCCCGCCAAAATCTTCTTCATGGTCCATGATATCTCTCAATGTTCTGTCAACTGTCTCAATTGCAAAGCATTTTGACATTGGTGCTTCATCCCTGACAATGGTGCTTCATCCCAGATACTTAGTTTTGATGCACGTATTAACTCAACTATCCCACTTTGCTTGGGTATGTTACAAACACTTGTCTCATTTACTGTAATTGGAATATTCAGATATGAATGGGCTGTTCTCCCACCAGGTAATAGAGATGTTGCTACACCTGATGTCACAGTTGCAAGTGCTATCATCTTCCTTCTTCTTACATTTGCTAACAATGCATGGTACAAGAATGTTTTCCCTGTACCTCCTGGACCATCGATGAAGAAAACACCACTCCTTCCGGAGTCTACTCGATCTATTATTGCGTCAAAAGCACTCTTTTGTTCAGGATTCAACATGACTTCAGCGGAGTAGTCTTCAAATAGAGTCTCAACAGACAATTCATCCCTCAATTCTCTTGTAACATGGTTTAAAGTATCTTCACGGTTGGATGGTAAACTTGGTAAATCATATTGGCTGATAGATTTCCCCATGCTTTCAAGGAAGAAGTTGATACTTTTCAGAGTGCTTGACACATAAGAATTGGGTGCAATTTCAGGTTCTCTTCTAAAATCTTCAGACATCGGGTCATAAAATATGTCCCATAGCATTCGTACATCACTTGGTTGGCAGTGGACTAACAACATAGCAAATAGTCTGCGCATAGCATGAGGCATCTGAAATGTTGTTGCTTCATTATAACTGTTGGGTACATCTCATTCAGATTGAACTCATATATCTTCCACATTGCCTCTTGAGCTAATACCCACCTTGCATCCTGAAAATGTTGGATTTCATCGACCACATTTTTATTATCTCTAGTAGCAATATGTATAGCAACTCTGTCATGTCCCTTGTAGATATACTTGTAAAGATACTTAACTGCCTTCAGTCCAGAGCATACTTCAATGTTGATATGACAATTATATCTAGTAAGAAGGTAAGGATTATAAGGTACTACCCATTGATTATCGAGCTCAGCATTTCGAATCATCACATTTTGCTTGTCATCTCTTCTTCTATTAATTGGATGTCCGTCCTTTGCACACATTGTCTTCTTACAAAATGGTCGAGGATAATGGCTCTTACATTCTCTGTTCACCATGTAAGGGTTTTTTTTGTGTGTTTATCTCCACAAGGACCATGCATCATATGTTTAAAGACTAACTCATACAGCTGTGGATACTTATTCTTATTAGGGATCTCCGCACATATGAATTCATCATATTGATCAGAGGTACTAATCTTATGCTCGGAGCTTAATATAATCAACATGTGTGCATGTGGCAAGCCTCTTTTCTAGAATTCAATTACGTGGACATTGGCTGCTACTCTTCCAAAGATATTTTTCTTAAACAATTGGTCTTTGAGATCATGTAACTTTGCTCGAAACACTCAAGAAACCAAATCTGGTCTATCTTGTGCACGTCGGCCTTCTTTTAGCTAGTCATGTATCTCTTTCCACTCAGGGTTACATGTCATTGTAAGGAAAATATCTTGTTTGTCAAATCGCTGAACTAAAACCATTGCAACAAGGTATCGACGGCGCATGTCACGGGGCCTTCCAACAAAAGATGCTGGAAGAACTATCCTTCGACCAACCTGACTCCCTCTTGTTTCTCCCGCCATTACAGAATCTACAATGCCCTGATACAGTTCAGCTATGATATCTGACTGGCTTCTTCGAAAATAATCTAACCTAATTGTCTCTAGCCTGATGTACATATCCACTGCATACTGTTGTAAGAGCCAACCAACTAACATGAGGGTTGAGTTTTCAGATTCTCGCTCTTGCAGTTTATAACAATAATATTGTCTACATGACACCTTTGCATCAGTTTGGTTGCCAACATCTACAACACAATTAAAAGTTAAAATTATTATTAAGTAGCAGCACAAAAATAGATTTAAAATGTAAAATTATGGAGGTTACCTTCATGTTCTCGGCTAAATATATTTGCGGCAGAGTTAAAATTTTGCATCACTGAGGTTGTTTCTTCTCTAGAAGCGTTCTTCTTTTTTATATCTTGATGCCATCCAGTTTCTCTTTTTGGGAAAAGAAGAGGATATTGTAGTGGATCATAACAACCGTAATAATGCTTCACGCGATGTCTATGTCCTGAGTGTGCATGAACTACAATATCTCTTTCAAGATGTATGTTTGGATTATTCCCTTCAATCCATATTGCCGCAACTTGATCAGCTGTTGGTGCATTGTAAACCGTTGATCTAATTTGACATCCTTTCTAATATGAATTTGAAGTTCCTTAAATGAAGGGTAATCCTTTAACCTACGCAAGAATTGTGAGTAAGGGTTTTCCTTAAGAAGTCCCATCAGTCTGAAAATATATTCAACTTTGCATCTGGTAGTATATTCAATCTATTCTGCATCTCATTTTGGGTGTCATAGAAGTATAGCTGAAAGTAATGCGGGGCATTTTCATTAAGTATGAGAGCTGGAAGATCATGATATATCTGTCCCTGTGCTCGAAAAGTATAAACACCACTCCTTGCTGATACAAGCTCCTTATCCAAGTTAACCCCAAAGGATGTGAAAGAGAATATGCTATTGTATGCACGAATGTTCTTTTCGAAAGTGTTCAGCCTCTTCAGATGGAGATATGAATAAGAAAAGTAGTTCATCTGCAACATCTACAGGAGCTAGCTTAACGTCTCCATTTCGACAACAAAAACTTGGCGGCTCGTATTGAAATCTCTTCGCCTTACAATGACTGCAAGGTGGTGTGCTCTCTAATTCATGCATCTCAGAGCACACATGTACATATACTGTTTGGCCTATATAGAAACAGTTGCTATACTTTAGTGTTAGATTTATAAAACTTACTCGTGAGTGTTTTTCTATTGTATATTGATTTCTTTATTTATGATACTGATAAAAATGTGCGACCTTGAAATTGTTGCGGTACTAATAGAGCTCGAAGCAACCAGCGTGGACTTCTTCTTATTTTGTTGCCAGAAGCAGTGGATTCACTATCATTTTGTCCTCTTATAGTTGAGTTGCTTTCTATCATCCTCTTGCTCCTCTTTGCTCTATTATAGCGTTGCTTCTGTTCATCATTAGTAACGTAACTCTTCCTTTTTTCAAGACTGCCAGAGCCTTGCCTCAATTCTGAAATGTAAGGTGGAATATACTATTGTAGGTTACAAGTGAATATACTTGTAGGAATATATTATAAGTATGTTTTTTTTTCTATTTCCTGTTACTCTACTAAGATATCGTACCTCTTTCAGATAACAACCTATTCATTTGTCTTCGACAAAGAATATTGTAGATAAGCGATATGAAAAGAAATACATGATAACAATTAGCAATTAAAACCACAAGTAAGTTCGCTGAAGTGCAAAAACTATTGACTGAGCAAGTGAAATAGAAATGTCAAAAACATACCTTTAGAAACTCGCTGCAGTTGAATTAACTGCAAAAATTTTAAGAAGAAATATTTTCTATCTCTTTTATTTTTTGGTTATTCACTTACAACAGGGACAGGAGAAATATTTTATTCGGGACCACTAAGATCGTCAATAACTTTATATCATTACATACAAAAAAAATATGAACTCGTACAAAGTACTCCACAGAACCATACGTATACTTGTGAGTTTTATTGAATGTATGCAAAAGTAATTAAATATTTAAGTAATTAAGTAAAAAAATAAGTACTCCACGTATACTTGTGAGTTTTATTGAATGTATGCAAAAATAATTAAATATTTGAGTAATTAAGTAAAAAAATGTTCTTACCTCACCTTGTGTATTGTTGGGCACGAATGTTTTGCTATTATTACATATGAGGCTGATAATTAAGCCAAAAAAATGTTTTTATTTTGCCTATTTTTTTTAAGATTCCTGGTTTTTTCGGTTGTTCAAAAAGGCACATCTTGAAGTTGCACTATCGTTCTTTGTGACAGTTATTCTTCTTAATAAAAAAAAAGGTATAATCGCTACTCCAACATCCTCCAGGATTATTTATGCACAAAGTTGTGAAATTACCGTTCTACTACTTTTTATGCCTATCGAAAAACATTGAATGCAGTTGGGGATTTTGTTGAGTGTATGAGAGACCATTTATGAGGTTTTTGGTGAGATTAGGTGAAGAGGAGGGGGAGTGAAGAGGTGATCTGAGAGTAATGCTTATGAGATGCGGATTATAGAAGATCTGATATTTATTTTGGGGATACCTTTTCGAAGGCAGCAGCTTAGGAAGATCACCTAATATCCTTCGGTCACTAAAATTTGGAGTTTGTACAGGAAAAAGCAGAGTGTGGATAGATTTTGGCTTTTGCTCAAGAACAACTGCAAAACAAATAGAGCAAATATCTAATTAAATATCCAAATACTGTAATGATACTTAGCGTACTTTTTTAGATTTTTTACAAAAATATTGTAAGTTAAGAAGCTTCATATTTTGTTGCCAGAAGCAGTTGATTTACTATCATTTTATCCTCTTATAGTTGAGTTGCTTTCTATCATCCTCTTGCTCCTCTTTGCTCTATTATAGCGTTGTTTCTGTTCATCATTAGCAACGTAACTCTTCCTTTTTTCAAGACTACCAGAGCCTTGCCTCAATTCTGAAACGTAAGGTGGAATATACTATTGTAGGTTACAAGTGAATATACCTATAGAAATATATAATAAGTATGTTTTTTTTCCTATTTCCTGTTAATCTACTAAGATTTCGTACCTCTTTGAGATAACAACCTATTCATTTGTTTTCGACAAAGAATATTGTAGATAAGCTATATGAAAAGAAATACATGATAACAATTAGCAATTAAAACCCAAGTAAGTCCGTTGAAGGGCAAAAACTATTAACTGAGCAAGTGAAATAGAAATGTCAAAGACATACCTTTAGAAATTGGCTGCAGATGAATTAACTGCAAAAAATTTAAGAAAAAGGCTAGCTGATTTTCTATCTCTTTTTTTTTTTTTTGGTTATTCACTTACAACAGGCACATGAGAATTATTTTATTCGGGACCATTAAGATCGTCAATAACTTTATATCATCACATACAATATATATATATATATATATATATATATATATATGAACTCGCGCAAAGTACTCCACAGCACCGTACGTATACTTGTGAGTTTTATTGAATGTATGCAAAAGTAATTAAATATTTGAGTAATTAAGTAAAAAAAAAAAAAAGTTCTTACCTTACCTTGTGTATTGTTGGGCACAAATGTTTTGCTATTATTACATATGAGGCTGATAATTAAGCTAAAAAAATGTTTTTATCTTGCCTATTTTTTGAAGATTCCTGGTTTTTTTGGTTGTTCACAAAGGCACATCCTGCAGTTGCACTATCATTCTTTTGTGACAGTTATTCTCAAAATTTTCTAGCTTAAGTACTAAATTTCAAGTACCACCTAAAACTATACTTAAGCTTAATGTTACCTTCTTTTTTTAACCTTGTACTTAAAAAAATTGTTGTTTAAGGTTTTGTACAGAATGACTATACATAGATTACCTTAAAGGTACATCTCATGTAGCAGCACGTGTGGCAAGTAACTCTCCCCAAACACAGGAGCCAATTTGTTCAGTTACACAAAGGTATACACGGCAAAAGGTACAGAATGACTATACATAGATTACCTTAAATTTTTCACTTAAGCAAAATATTTTCTAAGCATTTCTCCCTAGTCTACCCCAAGTACTAAGCATATTTTCAGAGAACAATCAAGGGTATTTATGTCAATACAACTACCCCTGTTCTTATCCAGGGCTTCTAAGTCCTGAATAATTGCTCATCCTGTCACAAAAACCCATATGAGCAGCCCCACCACAAACTAAGCCTCGAGAATGTCTTCTTTTCCTCCTTAATCAAACACTTTCTTCTTTGCTGCTTATATCAGAGATGAATCAAGTGTACATTCCAAGGGTGGGAAAGGGCTTCAACTGAATATCTTATCTTAATCACCATAATATCTTATCTGAAGCACTGGGTAATGTACGGAATCTAAAATATTGGTGGTCTTGGTATTCCTGTATATTGGCATGGTGGTGCCACGGGTGGGAAAGGGCTTCAATTTGTGGTAATCTGATGGTCGACGGATGGATGCAAGCTGTTTGATTAAATGCCTAGGAGAGACGTCGTCACATACTCCCATATAACCAACTGAATATCTTATCTTACTGAAGCACATGAAGATTTTACAAATCTATGTGATTCGACGGGATGCAAGCTGGTGGTGATCCGATGGTCGACGGCGGCATGCAAGCTGTTTGATTAAATGTATGTGATTCAACTGAAGCACTCCGCTTTTCTCATATAATCACGGTAATATCTATATAAAATCGAATACATGCAAAACTATACACAGTCCATATAATCGGTACTACGTTCCAATTTTGATCAGAGTTTCTCCAAGTTTTAATCGACACGGAGTCCTATAAATTCTGAACAATGGCAATAAGGTGTAAAACTATATACACATGGTCAAATTTTGCTGAACAATGGCAATAACGTGTAGTGAATCCTCAGAATTTAAACCAGAGTCCATAAAAACTTACCTTTTCACCTTTCTGTTGAATGAATTCTCAGAATTTGCTGAACAATGGCAATAACATGTTGGATTTCCCTTTTTTTTTAGTAAAAGTCGTAATAACCCTTATATCTAATAACACACTATGTTTCAATAAGTGTTGCTCAGGAAACATGTTTGATATTGTATAAGAAGTCAAGAACACCCTTATATTTTAATTAGTCTAAACTCCAAAGAAATGTTATAAGTCAAAAACATCCTTACTCACCCTTAATTTTTTTATGGAAAAATCAATTAGAAAAGGGTATTTAAAGGAAAGAAAAGATTAGTCATTTAAGCCCATATGTGCTTTTATATATGTATAGATATAGATATAGATGTTTAGTGTCCTTCTTCGGGTTATGGCGCGTTAATCTTTAATAAAGGTAACCTTCAATAGAGGTTATTTGGTATGAAATTTTTTTAGTTACTATTCGAATTGCAGAAAAACAACTACAATCCTTCATATATCTACAGTTAATCGTCGTTAAAAGTCGTTAGTGACTTTTATTTGGTAACGTTAAAGAGGTTATACTAATAAGAATTGTCACTGAAAGTTTTAACAGAAATATCACTAATTGTATTTACTGACCATTACTTGTCGTTATACGTTACGTTATAACTTCCTACAACCTGAATAGTAACAAGAAAATTTCCATTTAGAATTGATGCCGAGTACTCTTTTAGCGCTCTAAAATATTCAAGGAAACTCGACTATGTGTCAATCCTTGATAGAAGATTTGCTGTTGAGAGCGCAATCAAATGTTATTTTTCCTTTTCTTTTCTTTATCTTGTACTATCTTGCACAATTTGTTTATCAATGCTATATTGATAAGGGTGTTTTCGCAAAGCCCAGAAATCTAAGATGGCTGGACACCCTGGTCCTTCTGCATTCATATGGTGTCACCTTGTGCGGTTGTGCCCTGTACGTTCCGTAGCCAAATTGATGATTGGACACTTTCTACAAGGGAGAAGCCTGAGAATTTCGCAGCATTAAGCATACATATGACTCCAGTTTGCTGTCCTAATTTGGGGATAAACTCAGTGGAAGGCTACGACGGCACATTGAGGGGTCACACGATCAGGAGAAGAACATAAAAGTAAAGATGACTCAACATCCCTCTTGATAGGGTAGACCTAATAGACCCTGAGTTACCATCAGAAAACATATGCTCCCCTGTGTAACTTACCTCAACAATATTCACACCCTATGTTTGTTTTGGTAAATCCACCATTGTAACTTGTTTGCAGTTTAGTTGAAAGATGCTCACACAATAAACAAAACGCATATTGCAATTTTGTCATGCCTTATTTAAGTATTACAGGAGACCAGTGACTGGCATATGATGAAAGTATTCCTAAAGGGTGTTAGGACCATAAGATCCACTCTTCTTTAAGCTTTGAATAGTTTCTTCAAATTATATGGCCATGCAATAGTCCTATTTCCACTCCAAATGAGCTTGGCAAATTGATAATTGGCTGCCTCAGTGGGATGATCGGAGTCAAAATTCATGTACTCACTTGCATTAGCACACAACTCGTACTCTGCAATTCCTCTCTTTCCTCCGCAACTATTGATCCCCCGATATGGACCCTTGACTCTAACCAAAACATATATCCCAATAAAGCTATTTTAAGAAAAGAGATTTCATTAACAATATAATTCAAAAAGAGTATTTAATAGAAAAAAATGTTATATGTCAAAAACATCATTACTTGCCCTTAATCTTTTATGAAAAAATCAATTAGAAAAGGTTATTTTAAGGAAAGAAAAGATTTGTCATTTAAGCCCATACGTGCTGTTATACATGCAGAATAATTCAAATTTGTAGCATATGCATCAACAAACAAATATGAAATACAAAACTAAAAAGGATTGAGTTTCTGACAAAATATTCAATTTAGTTTAGATATATTACATTTCTGAAAAAATGCTATAGAAAACTCTGTTCTCTTCAAGTTATTTTATTTAATCAATATGATGAAGAAGATGTAATAATTCTGAGGTAGTTTAGTTTTAACGTGAATGGAGGCGGTAGGGTTTTGTAGGAATTTTTTTCAATAATTAGAGAGCATGCATGAGTTCAAGGGCGATTTTATAGAATTTTCATAGGGTTTCTTCTTCTTCTTTTTTTTTCCAAATAAAAGTCAAAACAACCATTTACTCTAACAAAATCATATATATTCCAATAAAAATATTTTAAAGAAAGAGGCTTTATATGATATGAAAAGTCAAAAATATACTTATTCTTTAATCACACTCTTATTAAAAATAAGTATTTAATGATTTTTTTAAGGGTCAAAAGTCAAAACAATGCTTGACTCTAACCAAAACATATATCCCAATAAGGGTATTTTAAGGAAAGATATTTCATATCCTATGAGAAGAAAAAAATACCCTCATTTTTAAATAACAATATAATTTAAAAAGAGTATTTAATAGAAAAAAATGTTATAAGTCAAAAACACTCTTACTTGCCCTTAATCTTTTATGGAAAAATCAATTAGAAAAGGGTATTTTAAGGAAAGAAAAGATTAGCCATTTAAATCCATACGTGTTTTTATATATCTATAGATATAGATATAGATAGATTTTATAATACCCCAAATAATATGTAGCTAATTATTTTAATTCTTGGACTACTTTTAAAGTTTTAATAATATTTTGAAATTCCTTTTGAATAAGTAACATATCTTTAGGGGCCTTTAGAGTAATTTACCAAATTTAGAGAAATAAAAAGACTGGTTAGTTGTGTTTTATCGATAAATTGAGTCTGGTATTTCAGAGAGAGGAGAAGAAAGAGAAAATTAGGGCTTGAGAATTTCAACCTTCTACTTACAATTGGTAAGAATCTTGAACCCACTTTTGATTATAAGAATGAATTAGATCATATTAGAATTGTTCTTGTTAAGATTTTAACGTAAGTGGGTTAATTATAATATTTAGGTTTTGAGATTTTCGGAAGTATACGCAATTTGGGTGAAGATTATTGCGTAGATTTGAGGTAAGGGTTTCATGTACAAATTCGCTTCGTTATCATTATTCTATTGATCAATTTTGTTGTTTTGATTCTAAATCGGAGAAAATTTATCTTTCATCAAAATTATAATTTATACGTTCGTTTTTGTATCACGTGGGAACACCCGTTCTAAAAATTTATGCCTCCGTCGTTGTGATATCTGCTCTTTCGTATCTGCGGGTTGACGCTTCTGTTTGACTGCTGCTTTTGTGTTTTCAATCCGGCCGTACCAGTGCAAGTGTTTCTCTTACCGGTTATTGTGCACGGGTACAGGTGCAGTACCATTAACATTTACCACCGATCATTACAAATGAAAATTGTTTAAAGTAATTGAAAGGGTTTTTCAGGAGAAAAATGGCCGTGCAATTTGAGAAGTGGCCTTGCCACGTGTCAATTTTGAAGTGGTGCACATCATTTATTAACTTTTTGCCCATATATCGTTATTTCGAAATTCTGGAACCGCACGAAACTCGGATTTAAGTTATTCAACTTCCGTTATATTTGCTATTTCGTCCTCTTCGATTTGAGTCTAATATCGAGTATTTTCAGAAATCGTTAACTTATCCTACTTGAAATACTAAGTTTTGATGTTTTGCGATTTATGCGTTTGAGATATTTTGAAGTCCGTTGGACCACTTTGAATTGAACTAATATTAGAATCTTCACGTACTTAGGTCAACGTGACGCCATGACATGATATGGTAATTGCTAACGGTATGCAACTTTGAACTTAGAACCTTCGTGTGCTTAGGTTAACGTGTTTTACAGTCACGTATTACGTGATTGTATCGTATTTGATAATTAGTTCAATTATTTGATTGTGTTCATTTGACTTTGACTTTGATTTGATATTTGACGGATTGGAATATCCCGAAATGAGATTATTGGTCGTGCTCAGATTTTGCAATCGTCTTTACACTTTCGTTTTCATATGCTTTGTTTGGACTCAGCTATACATTATTGGATACCAGCGTTGTACTCTGTGGGTGTGTGCGTGTAATCTTTACTGGGCTTTGTGCTCACCCCCTTTCTCTCCCCATTTCAGGTAATTAAGCTGAGACGGTTTAGAGGAGTTAATAGCATTATGCTTAAGCTTGGAGTGAACTTTAATTGATAATTTTCTTAGTAGCTTTGAAATAAGAACCATGTAATAGTTTTTGATTTAGTGACTTTTGGTACCCCAATGGTTGGGAAATAAGTATTGTTATCAAACTTCCGCTGCAATTATTAGACGTTGATGAGGAACTTGAATACCTTTTATTTCAGATATGATTTAGAGCTCTGATTACCTCTTTGAGGTCACATTTTTTGTAAGATACTTTGAGTATCATATTTCTCGTAAGCAGGAATATTTTGAAATAGTATATGTAGGTCCGCCTCCGGGTCGGGGCGTGACAGATTTTGTCTTAGTATTAATTTTTCTTGAAATGTACGCAGGAAACATATGAAGCAGAAGGCTGAAATATATGCTAGTGGACCCAAGCCAAGAAACCCGAGTGCGATAATAAGAAATTTGCTCAAATTTTCCTTTTGAGCTGCTGCTTGTCTACACCAGCGTTCTTCTAGGAGCAAAGACTTCAACAAAAGCGATCAATTGTACAACTATTGAAGACGATAACAGAACTTTGCATTACTATGCTTGTGTTTTCTTTTCAATTTACTACATGCTAACATCAGCTTTGTATCCCCGCGTGTTAATGTGGTGAAGGTATTAAGGAAGGATAAAGTGCGTGTTATGGTCACTTCCATATTGGGGACTCAATAGCTATGGAGGAAAGAAATTAAAGGACTTGAAGCGTACGAGTTAATTTTGCTCCAATGCCACTGGATATGTGCTCTTTGACTTGCCAAGCTCAAAGCTTGGCAATCAGCAACTTGCCAAGCTCATTTTGGGGTGGAAACCATACAATTTGAAGGCACTATTCAAAGCTTAAGCAAGAGCATATTAAACTCAAATAAGGCATGACAATGACTTACAAGAAAAATGTGAGAGCCAAGAAGAGGAACACTGCATTTACTTTAATGTGTTTGCTTCTTTAAGTGCACAATAGTATTAGACTAGGGTAGTATGACCATCACTGTGCACCATAACTTTGATTTTTTGATAAACATGAGAATTGTCTTGATAATTAAGAAGTTACAAGCATTTTCAGTGGCACCCTTTACGGCTTTACATAATAGGTTTATGACGATAGACGCCATGTAAGCAAATTAAAATACGAGTGATACCATACAGATAAATATCTTGCATTAATACACAGTCTTGATATACAGCAATACGGGCATGACACGCAAAAGCTATCAGGGATCTGGCCTCTGTCAGTTGCAAGACTGTGGTCGTATCAATGCTACAATAGTGCAAATCAACTACTACACAACAGGTATCGTATAATATTGGTGCCGCCTAGTCTGAAGTATCTTCAGTGTCCGTCATCTGGCGGGGAGGATTCGCCATGATAATTTTCTTCAGCTTTTTCCTGTCTGCCCCGTCGCCATCGTCACCCATATGAATTACTCGTTTTTTGTCAATGCCAGTTTCCGAATGCAGTACCTCCTGAATGCTAGATAAGTGAGAAACTCCAGCTGTTTTCTTGTCCAAATGATTAGTTCTCTCGCCCGAGACTTCAAATTCGGGTGCTTTAAAAATCTTTCCATGTGCTTGGGCAACTGCCTGTGCAGATCATTCCCCAGGAACTGCAAGCCAGAACGGGTCTCTTTCTAGATAATGAGGTGCAAGTGATTCAGTAGGTAAGGTGAAGCTCAGCACCAAGCTAAGTCTTGCTTGCTTTGTGCTAAAATTTTGGACAATGAATTTGGTGAAGAATCAAATGATTTTGTGAAACTGGTTGATGAAGACTTGAGGTTAAGCTTTGGGAGGGGGGAATTTTGGGAGGTATGTAGTGGTGGAGAGAAACTGGAGCTTTGTAGGATTAATGGGTTGTTTGTGAGAGAAAGTTACAATGGAGTTTCATTTTCAAAAGGGCAGGAACTAGGCGTCACGTTGAAACTGCTAGTGTGTTGGCGTGAAGGAGCAATGGGGATTAGGAAGGATTCATCAGGTTGAATTTTTGGACTTACAATTAGTTTGGGCCTGAGGGTTTGAGGTATGTGGATTCATTTATGTTTGAGGATTTATATAGGGCCATGTTATAGTGTATAGATGATGGTTTATTGGGTATGCAAGGAGTGAAAGACCGAAGTCAGATAGGCCCAAAATAAATTTGGCAAGGTTGATACTAGGCCTTGGTGGAGACTGGGCTGTTGTGATTGGGCCCAAGGAAAAGGAATTATTTGAGGCTTGGTTTTCTGAAGGGTTTTCCGGAGCAGCAAAAATTGACGAGGAACCCATGGCATTTGGGTGGCTGGGGATTACAGCAAATGGGAGATCTGAAGATTTGAGATGAGATATTTTTGGAGATGTTTGAGATCAAATCTTCCCCCACTTGCATCTCATTCATCATTACTGTGGTTTTTTTTTGTTTTTTTTTTGTTTTTGGATTTCTAGATTGAGAGAGATATGCAATAACTTGGCGAGGAATGTTGGTCGGCGCATGGGCAAGGCAAGAGGCAATGGAACAATATCCTCAATTGCCATCGGTGATACGTCGATGTCATTTTTCGACGAATTAGTGTCGATTTCTACGTGAGTTCCATCATCATCATCATCATCTTGTCGGAGTTCGAGTACATTCTTCCTGAGTTGTTGCGCTTGTATTGGAACTTGTTTTGGCATGTGAGGGCATCCATAACATCATTTAATTGGGGCTCATGATTTGCAAAAAAAATCTGGGTGAAGAATTACCAGAATCGACGCAATTTCAGCAATATACATTTGTGCAGTAGCTTGCTCTTCACCCAATTTTTCATCCATCGCGTTTTGATTGATATTCAAGTCTCCAATTACTCCACCTAGCTCTTCCATAACAATAGAAAATGTTCATTTCCAGGTTGGGGCAAGTCCTCCATGTCTTCATCTGGGTCCAAAGGGTTCATGGCAGGTACATCTTCAGCCATTACAGGGGAGAAGGGGGCTGTTGTAAAATGTTCTCCTTCACTCGAATCAGTTTGAGGGCCTGGCGAAAAGGCATCATACATGTGGCCAACCACTAACCCAGTGCCATTATGTGATATGAGAACTCTTGAGGTTTAGTTCCAGTCAAATGTGGGAACGCACAGCGGGTTTTAGAGAACATGGGGTACCCAACAAAAATGAAAGTCCTGTATAAATTAGGGCCAGGGATATGGGCAATGCGACGGGTCAGTGATTCAGTTACTTCAAGAATTGAGGAAGTTAACTGAGTGTTTTTGTGACCAACTTTTCCACGATAAAAGCACCCCATGAAAACCCGCTCATATGTGCAGCGGAGTATCTGTACGCCCATGTTATCTACTAGCCTGAGAAAGATTGCAGGTAGTAAAGAAGAATCAAGAAGCACCCTTATTTTGATCCAGAAGTAGTCACAATGAGTAGTTATGACATTCCGACCAATCAATCTCTAAACGAATACCCGACGCTAATCCGATCATCTCAGCCAGTGAGTAATGGTAACTATTAAGCATGATAACATTGTTAGACCCATACTCTAAAAGCTTAAGCTTTTAGAGCAGATGGTAACTTAACATGGTATCAGAGCTCTGGTTTAGTAAGGTGTTGAGTTTGATTCTTCCTGCTTGCATATCTGGTCCCCTTCAGTTTATTTCTGACTTGGTTGGAGTGTTATGCATGATAAAAGCTTAAGCTTTCAGAGCAGATGCTAACTTAGTGGTAACAATCACTTGGAATATTACTCACCTGCATCCAGAGATCTACTGTCTAGAACTTGATAACGCAATATATATACTACATGTGGGAACCATTCATGAAGAACTAAGAGTGCGCCGAAGAAATTTCGTGGGCCATTAGAGAGCATCATTCTCGTGTCTGAGACCAGAGAGAAAGTGAAAAGGAAGAGACTTGTCATTTTGGTTACCGGCAAAGGGCCTTGAAGAGCCCAACAAGCATCCATTATGTTTTGAATTTGTGACTGGGAAAAGATGCGCGAATCTTAGAACTTACCAAGTAAAACATATTCTTTGTAGATTCGTGCATTTCTGACTTGTTGTTTGTTGACGGGGTGCAAATAGGTGCCCATGTGGACCTGATCCGCAACATGCACTTTTCCCTTCCTTGAAACCTTCGTAACATTTTTTAGACAATAAAGTTAACACGAGTATCATTGTTGAGAGGTAAATAACATTATTAGAGCAGTTGTTTCGACTACTGTATAATATCAGAGATGAAAATTTGGAGGCCTAATTGGATCCTACTCGGCCCCACCCCGTAAGTTACTTATTTGGGGAAGCTATAATTGGATCTGGAACAAATGGGAATAGGGAAAATGGAAATCTACTAAATTGTGGCTATTTGAATTTTTTTCTATCTCTAATCTGCCCCAAGTAGATTTTCAGCAATTTAACCATATACATGTTTTTATTTTTTGCCTCCCACACACAAGCCTATCAATGACCATCGCCAAACTCTAGCAGCCACCGATATCGCAAGACTGTGGATTACAGCAGTCTCCCGTCGGCCAACTCTAGAAGCATTAGGTGTTGTCCTCTCGATGCCGGTCAATTTCGGTAGCCACTATCTTTGCCAAACGCGGGCACTGAATGCCAGCCAAATCCAGTAGCCACCGCCGCCGGCCATCGCATTACCTCTGTCTAACTCCGTCAGCCACCTTCAGCCACTGCCTACGCTAACTAGAATAAAATAAAATATTGAAAATTTTGACTAGTTTAAAGCAAAAGGAGTTAGAAAGTAAAGGGTTGGCCCATATTAAATCAGGATAAATAAGACAAGTTTGATCTAGATGAAATGATGCAGGACATACTAAAACAAAGATAGGACAAGATAAGGATAGGGCGACTTGGGTTGGGACAGGGCATCCCATATTGCCATCCCTGTAATATATGCCCCAATCTGCAAAAAGTTATTTTCTTCTATAAATATTGTCTTAAGAGATGAGAAAGAAATGTACCATATTTGGAGGGGTTGTCGATTAAATCTAGTGATAGAGTGTAGAAATCAAAATAGGAATAGGTAAATCCCTTTAATTGCCTCTCTAGCTTATGGAAGAAATTACGAAGAGCTTCATTGTGCAGCTTTACTAGGTTTATCAGGTCTTCCTTGCAATGACCCCTAGCATTCCTGAAAGCTGGTATACAACCCAATGCAGCCAAGCCAAAAACACAAAAATTTCTCCCTCCTTGTTTATATATTTCCTGGAGAGCATTAAAAATATTAGTTGATATACAGAGTCCCTAATCACTATGGCAGTAATGTTGATCCGTTATATTCATACTTTCATATTCCCATGTATGACAAGTGCAGTAATTTTGTTGCCAACCAGAGACCAATATTTGAAGAACAACTAATTATTTTGTTATCAGAACATTTGTTTGTGAGATCAATGCCCTACCTTGATCACAGCTGTCAAGTTTCTGATCACCATCTCCACATATTCGTCGTGAGAGCCACTGTAGTTAACCAGGCTCCCATAGTCATTGGTTCCGATGTTAACTAAGAAGACAGCTTTAAACAGAAGTTGCGTAGCTTCCTCATCACCTAGTTTATGCACCAACTACTTCTCTACATCTTTGAAATAGGTCAGCTGTGTATTGAGGTTGATCACCTATTACAATGAAGGCCATCATGCCACCAAAGAAGATATATTTGCAAAACTCAACTTCTCAAGGTTGATCACCTTGAGAAGATGAATGAATAATGAACCCTATGGATCCTTTTACAGGAACAAAGGAATATACTGTATTAAAACATCACATACCACTCCTGGATAAGTTTCATTCAATGCACCAGCTCCACCAGCAGGGAAGTTTAAGCCGTAACCAAACTGATGATTTCCAGGCTGAAGGTATGGTGGAATCAATGGCAGCTTTGCGTACTCAGCTGCAACAAATTCACTACGCATCACCAAATAATTGGTTAAAACCTAAATTACCATTATTGATGCCACTAACCATTTTTTGTGGTCATGACATTGTCGCTGTACTCGGGAGTTATAACTTCTTGCCACAACCCGATTCGTGGCCAAAACTTTTTCTTTTTAACTACACGGGTATAAACGTACAAGTCGACTCATGATATCCTTGACTCAAAATAAATTATAAAAGTGAGTGAAGCAACCCTAGAGGCCTATACGTTGAAGTGTTAGATATATATGGTTTCCCTGAGGTCTATCACTTCGCTAATGAGGTATTTATGTTTGCAACCACATAAATGTCCTCTGCACAATACAAAACCAAAATTTTTAATTGCGAAGGGTTGCCTATTGCCAAAGCTATTAAAGTTCTTGCGATGAGAAATGTACACAAAGTACACGGTTTTGCTCCCTTCTGCCAATCGTGATGTACAACATCTTGAAGCACAGTTATAAATCATCAGAAACGGATATTGCCACGTCTCTTACCAATAAAATCAGGGATGAGCCGACCATCAGAGAATCTTCCAGTTGGGTACTTGAAGAGCGTCTCCCCATATGGCCAGAAATTTGCTCGGGCAACAGCGCTGCTGTTGATGTAATTGTTATTTCCGGCATCAAAGAGCGAATTGCCAAATACAAAACGCGGGACATGTTTGCCACCGTGCTGGTGTTCGAGGCCCAGGCAGCCGGTAGCTGAGAGTGCAAGCACTACTAAGGCAAAGAAGTGAAGATCCGAAGTTGCCATATTCATGCTTGATTAAGTCTGTCACCTTACTTCACTTACAGGACTTGAGAACATAGCCTGGTAGAGTTATTAAAATCCAAAGATGACTAAAGTGTCGTAAGCTATTGACTTCTTATCCGAGAAACAAGACATATTATGAGTCAAAGTTGAACTGTTCTTCACAACACATCTAAAAAAGAAGCAGAATTGTGTCCATTCATTTATTTGGTAGACGTGGCTACATGTAAAGTTACACAGCGTCTCCCAGAAAGGCCTTAGAGGTTTCTGCCTCACTTCTAATGACTGCAACAAAACAATTGTAATAGCAAGGGTCCGGGTTATAAGAAGAGCTCACATATTCCGGCCGTGGAGAAGGAAGTAAGACAATTGGACAAAGTGGCACCACCCAAAAAGACTCTTGTTACAGGTCATAGTAACAAATTCGGTATTCGGGAATTATTCGGTATGTGGCAATAATCCGGAATTCGGGAATTATTCGGAGAATTTCGTCATTGAATCGGTAATAATTCGGTGTAATAACAAAATTCGTATTGCAAATCGGGAATAATTCAGTAATTAATCGTACAAGTTCCAATGATTTTAAGTATATAAAGTTTTGTATAGTATGTAACTGAAATAAGAAAAATATAAGAAATCTTCCATTCTTTAAGTGATGGGTAAAAAAAATGAGAGAGAAATGTATGGCTAGTGTGTTATAATTATGTGTAGTTTACTGAATATATATTATTTTGCTGAATTTAGCAATAAAATAGGAGAGTTGTGTGATGGCACAATGTATTTGTAACAGCCGGAGTTACCCGGGTTCGAGTCCCACCGAAGAAGCTTTTCTTCTATCCTTTTTCAGGAAGGAGGAGGAGAATATTTGACTCGCGACATATTGATAAATTCGTTAATATCGCGATATTCGTGAGATATTCTCGAATCCAACAAATAATCGCGAATTTTTCGCGATGAAGACTTTCTAGAAATTTATCGTGATAAATTCGTGAATATCGCCAATAAATCGCGAAATTTGTTACTATGTTACAGGTCAATCTTGTTCTTTTGGGTTGGGGTATGGATTGTGTACCCATGTCAGTCCAGCTCAGGCCCACAGGACTTACACTAGCCGGGCTAGGCATGGACCAGTCTTTCTCATAAATATGAGGGTCCAGCCCAAGTCCATATCCTTGGCCCAAATTTTAGGATCGGGATTGGGCTGGGTCTGGGCCGACCCAAAAAAGTTAATTTTTAAAAAAAAATCCTTTTTTTATTCTTTTCAATTTTATGATAAACGTAAATCTATAATAAAATTATTTACTGGCCCTCTCCTTTAATACAGTCTTCAAACAGGTTGCTTGAAAAGAAACTGGCGGGATTACCTATATTCGTAGTACAAAAGAATTAATTATCCAAAAAAGCTGAAGCATGTTCATATATATATATATATATATATATATATATATATATATATACTTTAGATATATTTAATTTGTTTGAAAAATATCTATTGTGACAATGTAAACCATATTTTGAGAAAATTATATTCTAAAAAGTTAAGAAAAGGAAAAGAAAAAAAAAACAAAAATAAATCAACTAATCATCTGGAAAATCTTCAACGCTCGAATTGTTGCTCCACCTATCATCAATTGTAACCTCCACCACATTAGAACTACTTGTCACATCCTGTTACCTCATCATTTTCAATTCCCTTTCAAAATCCATTTTCAAACAAAAAAGATGGCTGTGAACTGATCTTAACATATTGGACATAGGAAATTGATGCTTAGGACTCTAAACTAGTGGAAAACCTCATGAAAAGATAAGACGTTGCTCAGCTTTAAGTTTTCTTGTTATTTCTAAGCCTTTTTTCATTGTTCATCAGAATTAGACAAAAAAAATAAATAAAAAATAAACTCATTGATTAGACAATAAAAGTATGTACAAATAGAATAATATAATAATAAACACAACGGTTTACCAAGTGATCCGATGTAAAACTCAGTACATTTAATAACAAACCACCCAAGGATGAGACCTCTAGAAGAATTTTTTTTAAGTCACATTTAATGATCTTATGGATCAAATGTTTCAAGGGTAGCATTATCACTTGATCTTTCGGTCTACCATGTCAGGTTTGTATCACACGAACTAATTACTTTTTTATACGTATAAATGAAAAAGTGAGGATATATAACACCCATCTATGCTGTCTTTATCCACACTGTATATCGAGCAATTTATTAGAGTAGCGACAAATATCAAATTGTGCTCAAAAGATATACTTTTATTGCAGACTCGTACGAATTTGTCAATTTTAACAGAATTACACGTGTACTTTATAAAAAAAATTATTGTCATAATCGTGTTGGTTGTATTGGTGGTGGTCGCGATGGCGGCAAAAAGGTGGTGGTGGTGGTGGTGGCGGCGGCATGGTTGGTGGTGGTGATGTGTGAAGATTTTATGTTAAAAATTATGATGGTGGCAACAAAAGGCGGAATATGCATAAGAATAGCTATCAGCTTCTAGGATATAAGACTATCAGCGAGCAACCACAACTATGAAGCTCGTAATGAACGATCACAAATACAAGTTGTAGTCATATATAAAACATGAATATGCACAAAAAGAAAAATGTTTCCATTGCACACAAAAACCTAGTGAAGAGTGTATACATATTACTCCATATGTTGGAAAAATATCGCAAAAAGGATAGAGAATGCCCAAGCCAAATGCTACGCACTCTTCCCTCAAATATCACATTTCATTTTCTCGCTCTGATTCCAGAGCTAAAGAATCCTAGAGAAAGAAACATACAGACCCTAATGCTGGACCTTAAATTTGGTGTTAGGCATTGGACTGTGATTTTCGTTGTGTATTCACCCCCTGGTTTCGCCCTCGTAGCATTGTCACTTGTTAGGCTCTATCTGCGAAGCCTAGTGTCTACCCTTGTTCTGTACCTGCTCCATTCCAGGTCAGCATACTTGACCTTAAATGGGATTGTTTCCTCTATGGTAACTCCATAAATAATGCGAACCACTTTCTCGGTATCATTTTGGAGACCCAACTGGGTAGGTGAGTATCACAATATATTTTGTCTCTTGTCTGACACACCCAACCCACCATGCCAAAGCAATGCAAGACTACCACGATTACAAGCCAACGCCTCAACCCATCAATCCAAGAAGAGTATCATCCTAAGGACCATGAAGAGACAAGTGACGACTGACTCCAGGCTCCCCACGGGATAGACACACCCAATGCTGTCACCAGCGTCAATGCCACAGTCCAGTGCCTCGCTTCCAACATCATCGACCTCAAGACTCCCTACAACCTCTCATGACGGCGATCTTGGAGATGAAAAACTCAACCGAAGCCTTAACTTTGCATTTGCTCGTCTCTCAAGGCCTCAAAGGTCCCCACACTGTGCCTATTGCTCACCCCGTGCCATCCCNAGCTCTGGCGTTGGACCCTCATGCTCAAATCTAACCTTCAGGGCCTGGGCTAGTTCTCGACACTACCTAGGTCCTAGTCTTGCGACCACCGGTGCCTTGGTCCTTCAAGACCTCGGTGGTAGAACTGGCAGTAACTCTGCCCTTGGCGGTAGGCGTGTTGGTCACATCCACCATCACTCGGAGACCTTAAGTCGACCTTGGCTAACTGCTGCAGCAACAACCCCTCGCCACTACCAGGCGTGCCTTACCTTTGCTTAATTTTACTCGGGGATGCATAACTCTATTTAGATGAAACCCAACCCCAACATAGCAAACAACACCTATGGCAGCACTACCCCAGTCCAAACCACACCCCAAAGAGCTGTTCCCCACCACCAGCTCTTCTCTATCAACGTCATTAAGGTCTCCCCTTCTCTACTAACGGTTAGTATATTGGTGTTTGAATTGAGGATAATAGAAAGCTTCCCAGAGCTTGTACATGGATGATCATGGATAGTGTTGTAAGAAGCCTCTCGGAGGGCTTCCAATTGAATGTTTATGGAGAGCGTCACAGAGGGCTTACTGATGTTGGCTCACAGTGAGAGTAAATAAGAAACCTTTTAGAGGGCTATGTTGGTGCTCACTAAGTTCTTAATATGAATATGAGGGCCTATGTATCAGTCATCACGAAAAGCATAGCAGGAAGCCTCTTGAAAGGCTTGTGAAGGTTTGATTTTGAAAAGGAAATTTTTTGCTACAAACCAAGAAGCAAGCTCATCCTACTACCCTCCATGTGGCACCGTCTTATTGGTCTAGCAAACCAGCCATCATGCTCCTAGCATGTGATTTAGCTGGAGAACATACTGTCACTATTAAACACATCCCGAAATTTTGGCTCTCTCTCTCTCTTCCTTCCCATCTTTTTCGGCTCACCATCCACACTCCATCTGTTATTTCTGGGCTCTTGAGAGCTATCTTGCCAGATAGTACCAATATGATGTAGTTTTGGTTTATTATTCAAATGGCATATAATAATGTCCACCTGAACTTCTCTTTAATTTTTGAATCAAATGCATGATTACTCAAGATTCAAATTGCATTTTCTCAAGGGGGAAATGAGTAGGCAGCGGAACTATTTGTATTGTATCCAAAAGAAAATAGATGAAGGAAGTGGGAGCATCAAAAGAGGCTAGAAGCTTTATAAAACTGCTGGAACCTAACCGCACTCCCTAAGAATCATGAAGTTTCCTGTTGCTTGATTTTTCTCAAAATTAAATGCATCTGATACACTCTACCATGAATAGGTTGAGGAAAGCAGCTCGGTAAGCCTATCACCTTTGCTATTAGTATCATCAAAGCTTCCTGAAGATAGTTGAGAGACGTCAGAGAGAATCTGACTTTCACTTCATGATTAATGCCCCAACAGTAATATGATGTTTAGATTTGCTAAAAATGTTTGCACCCACAATTTGAAACGCGAGGCTTTAAACAGTCAATACCAGAAACTTCAAAATCCAGATTGAAAAGACAAGAAAAGATGAAACATGATTTTCATGTGTTGTGTGATCATCATGTCAAAGTTGATGGCACGGCATGGACATGGTAGACTAAGGTCATGTGCGAGTGAATTCCCATCAATCATGATCAATATGTCTCCACGTCCATGTGAATTTGTTGAAACCAGAGATAACAGATGAAATGTGGAGTAAGGGTGAGCACGGTTCGGTTTGAGGGTCAAACCGCAAACCGAACCGTTACCCCTTCAGTTTTAAAAATTGTGAACCGAACCAAACCAAACACTACCGGTTTGGACGGTTCAGTTTGCTCGTTTAGACGGTTCGGTTTGATAGGTTTAAACGGCTTGTGTTTACTTAAAGACGTTGTTCCTTTACACACTACTATTAGATCTAATAATAATTAAAAATTGAAGTTATATTTTTCCTAAATTGCATATAATCTTGTTACAATTGATATATAATTGCTCATTGATGTATGAGAAAGAATGAGTAAGTATACAATAGATATTGGTCTTGAAAACTTTGCGTCATAAGTATTCTCATTATTTTCTTTTCTTTCAACACTCAAGATTTGTCTATTTGAATTTTTTTAATACTATATATGTAAAATTATCAATGAAGGTTACTAAAAATAGATTAACATATCATAGGTCGATTCCAATTCGGTTTGGAATCAGTTTAAAAAATGTGAACCGCAAATCGAACCGAACTAAACCAATGTCGGTTAGAAAATTGTGAAAACCGAACAGTTAAGATTTTTGGACGATTCGGATTAGACTGGTTTGATTTGATCGGTTTAAGCGGTTTGGATCGGTTTACACGGTTTGGTGCTCATCCCTAGTATGGAGTGTTGACGGTGGGACGAAGAAGATAGCAGTTTCTCGAATGGGGAGGAAGAAAATGGGAACGGAGAGAGAGAGACCCCAATTTCTGGATTGGGTTTAACGGCGATAATCCGTTAATTCTCTCCAGCTAGATTACATGCAAGCAGCATGATGGCCAGTTTGTTAAGGAATAGGTTTAACGGTGATAATCCGTTAATTCAATATAGCTAGATCACGTGCAAGGAGCATGATGGCCAGTTTGCTGGACCAATAAGACGGTGCCACGTGGAAGGACAGCAAGATGAGCTTGCTTTTTGGTGTGCAGCAAATTTTTTTCCTTTCGAAAATGCGTTTTGACACTAGCTTTTTTGCATAAAATTTTTCACTCATGTAATGGCATGTGACTTGTACATTTTCTTACTCATGGTTACTTTTTGAATCAACGGGTTACACATAGTAACTTGTTTGTGCATTCAGCAGTTATAGTCTTACTCTACATGAAAGATGCCAAAAAACAATAAACGAAATGCATGTTGCAATTTATTATAATTATTATGATATGCCTTATTTAAGTTTACAGGGGACAAGTGACTGGCATATGATGGAAGTATATTCCTAAAGGGTGTTAGGACCATAAGATCCACTCTTCTTTAAGCTTTGAATAGTTTCTTCAAATTATATGGCCATGCAATAGTCCTATTTCCACTCCAAATGAGTTTGGCAATTTGATCATTGGCTGCCTCAGTTGGATGACTGGAGTCAAAGAACACATACTCACTTGCATTAGTACACAACTTGTACTCTGTAATTCCTCTCTTTCCTCCGCAACTATCAATTCCCCGATACGGACCCGAGCCGCAACATGCATTCTTCCCTTCCTTCAAACCTTCATAACATTAACAGTATTTCAGACAATATAGTTAACACTAATATCATAAAATTAGGTATGGTTATTTGGGAGCCTAATTGGAGTCCACCCCATGAGGCACTTATTTGCAGAAGCTCTAATTGGATTTGGGGCAAATGGCGATCTAATTAATTGTGGCTATTTGAGTTTTTTTCCATCTCTATTTTTACCTAACTAGATTTTCAAATATTGAACCAATATACATGTTTCTTTTTCCTTTCCCTCCCAGACACATACAAGCTTGCAAGCGCCAGCCACTGACCACCGCGCCGACCACCACTAAACTCCGGCAGCCACCACTACCTCTGATCACTAATCACAACAGTCTGCGGGCGATCAACTTTGGAAGCATCAGGCGTTGTCGTCTCGCAACCAGCCAATTCAAGTAGCCATTGCCTCTGCCGAACAGTGACATTGGCTGCCACCCAACTCCAACAGCCACCACCGCTGCCCATCACCCATCACTGCCTACCAACTCTGACAGCCGTGGCCACCGCCTATGCCAGTTGGAATGAAAAAATCCTTAAAAAAATATCACCAATTTATAACATAAGGAGTTAGAAACTAACGGGTCGACCCGTATTAAATCAGTATAAATATGATGGGTTTGATCTAAATGAAATGAAGTGAGGTGGGGCACTCCATCTTGCCATCCCTATAAAATATGCACATTTTTGTGAAAAGTTATTTTGCTATAATAATATCGTCTAAAGAGAAGAGAAAGCAAGGTACCGTATTTGAAAGGGTTGTCGATTATATCCAGTGACACAGTGTAGAAATCAAAATAGGAATAGGTAAACCCCTCTAATTGCCTCTCTAGCTTATGGAGGATCTTATGAAGAGCTTCATTGTGCAGTTTTACTAGGGTTGCCAGCTCTTCCATGCAATAACCACTAGCATTCCTAATAGCTGGTACACAACCCACTGCAGCCAAATGCTACGCACTCTTCCCTCAAATATCACATTTCATTTTCTCGCTCTGATTCCAGAGCTAAAGAATCCTAGAGAAAGAAACATACAGACCCTAATGCTGGACCTTAAATTTGGTGTTAGGCATTGGACTGTGATTTTCGTTGTGTATTCACCCCCTGGTTTCGCCCTCGTAGCATTGTCACTTGTTAGGCTCTATCTGCGAAGCCTAGTGTCTACCCTAGTTTCTCCCTCTTTGTCTATATACTTCCTGCAGAGCATAAAAAACATTTGTTAAAATTCAGTCACTATGGCAGTAAGAATTATAACACTGTTGAATGCTCCTTTCTATAGGAAGATAAGATCATCCCTGGCTTCTTGCTTTCGAGCCAAAGCAGAAAAAGAATGAGCATAAATTATAGTCCGTGTCTGCCAACTGCAGTAACTTTGTCGCAAACCGGACTACGAAAGAAAAAGAAAAAAAAAATATTCTATTCGATTTGATTTGCAATCCTCTTAAAAAAATATATATGTGCGGGAGATCAATGCCGTACCTTGATCACAACTGTCATGTTTCCAATCACCATCTCCACATATTCATCTTGAGAGCCGCTGTAGTTCACCAGGCTCCCATAATCATTGCTTCCGATGCTAAATAAGTAGACAGCTTCAGACAGAAGTTTCGTGGCTTCCTCATCACCTAGTTTCTGCATCAACTGCTTCTCTACATCTTTGAAATAGGTCAGCTGTGTATTGAGGTTGATCACCTATTACAATGGAGACAATCATGCCATCAAAACCAGAAATTCAAAATCCAGATTGAAAAGACAAGAAAAGATGAAACATGATTTTCATGTGTTGTGTGATCATCATGTCAAAGTTGATGGCACGGCATGGACATGGTAGACTAAGGTCATGTGCGAGTGAATTCCCATCAATCATGATCAATATGTCTCCACGTCCATGTGAATTTGTTGAAACCAGAGATAACAGATGAAATGTGGAGTAAGGGTGAGCACGGTTCGGTTTGAGGGTCAAACCGCAAACCGAACCGTTACCCCTTCAGTTTTAAAAATTGTGAACCGAACCAAACCAAACACTACCGGTTTGGACGGTTCAGTTTGCTCGTTTAGACGGTTCGGTTTGATAGGTTTAAACGGCTTGTGTTTACTTAAAGACGTTGTTCCTTTACACACTACTATTAGATCTAATAATAATTAAAAATTGAAGTTATATTTTTCCTAAATTGCATATAATCTTGTTACAATTGATATATAATTGCTCATTGATGTATGAGAAAGAATGAGTAAGTATACAATAGATATTGGTCTTGAAAACTTTGCGTCATAAGTATTCTCATTATTTTCTTTTCTTTCAACACTCAAGATTTGTCTATTTGAATTTTTTTAATACTATATATGTAAAATTATCAATGAAGGTTATTAAAAATAGATTAACATATCATAGGTCGATTCCAATTCGGTTTGGAATCAGTTTAAAAAATGTGAACCGCAAATCAAACCGAACTAAACCAAGGTTGGTTTGAAAAATGTGAAAACCGAACAGTTAAGATTTTTGGACGATTCGGATTAGACTGGTTTGATTTGATCGGTTTAAGCGGTTTGGATCGGTTTACACGGTTTGGTGCTCATCCCTAGTATGGAGTGTTGACGGTGGGACGAAGAAGATAGCAGTTTCTCGAATGGGGAGGAAGAAAATGGGAACGGAGAGAGAGAGACCCCAATTTCTGGATTGGGTTTAACGGCGATAATCCGTTAATTCTCTCCAGCTAGATTACATGCAAGGAGGATGATGGCCAATTTGCTGAGGAATAGGTTTAACGGTGATAATCCGTTAATCCAATATAGCTACATCACGTGCAAGGAGCATGATGGCCAGTTTGCTGGACCAATAAGACGGTGCCACGTGGAAGGACAGCAAGATGAGCTTGCTTTTTGGTGTGCAGCAAATTTTTTTCCTTTCGAAAATGCGTTTTGACACTAGCTTTTTTGCATAAAATTTTTCACTCATGTAATGGCATGTGACTTGTACATTTTCTTACTCATGGTTACTTTTTGAATCAACGGGTTACACATAGTAACTTGTTTGTGCATTCAGCAGTTATAGTCTTACTCTACATGAAAGATGCCAAAAAACAATAAACGAAATGCATGTTGCAATTTATTATAATTATTATGATATGCCTTATTTAAGTTTACAGGGGACAAGTGACTGGCATATGATGGAAGTATATTCCTAAAGGGTGTTAGGACCATAAGATCCACTCTTCTTTAAGCTTTGAATAGTTTCTTCAAATTATATGGCCATGCAATAGTCCTATTTCCACTCCAAATGAGTTTGGCAATTTGATCATTGGCTGCCTCAGTTGGATGACTGGAGTCAAAGAACACATACTCACTTGCATTAGTACACAACTTGTACTCTGTAATTCCTCTCTTTCCTCCGCAACTATCAATTCCCCGATACGGACCCGAGCCGCAACATGCATTATTCCCTTCCTTCAAACCTTCATAACATTAACAGTATTTCAGACAATATAGTTAACACTAATATCATAAAATTAGGTATGGTTATTTGGGAGCCTAATTGGAGTCCACCCCATGAGGCACTTATTTGCAGAAGCTCTAATTGGATTTGGGGCAAATGGCGATCTAATTAATTGTGGCTATTTGAGTTTTTTTCCATCTCTATTTTTACCTAACTAGATTTTCAAATATTGAACCAATATACATGTTTCTTTTTCCTTTGCCTCCCAGACACATACAAGCTTGCAAGTGCCAGCCACTGACCACCGCGCCGACCACCACTAAACTCCGGCAGCCACCACTACCTCTGATCACTAATCACAACAGTCTGCGGGCGATCAACTTTGGAAGCATCAGGCGTTGTCGTCTAGCAACCGGCCAATTCAAGTAGCCATTGCCTCTGCCGAACAGTGACATTGGCTGCCACCCAACTCCAACAGCCACCACCGCTGCCCATCACCCATCACTGCCTACCAACTCTGACAGCCGTGGCCACCGCCTATGCCAGTTGGAATGAAAAAATCCTTAAAAAAATATCACCAATTTATAACATAAGGAGTTAGAAACTAACGGGTCGACCCGTATTAAATCAGTATAAATATGATGGGTTTGATCTAAATGAAATGAAGTGAGGTGAGGAATTCCATATTGCCATCCGTATAAAATATGCACATTTTTGTGAAAAGTTATTTTGCTATAATAATATCGTCTAAAGAGAAGAGAAAGCAAGGTACCGTATTTGAAGGGGTTGTCGATTATATCCAGTGACACAGTGTAGAAATCAAAATAGGAATAGGTAAACCCCTCTAATTGCCTCTCTAGCTTATGGAGGATCTTATGAAGAGCTTCATTGTGCAGTTTTACTAGGGTTGCCAGCTCTTCCATGCAATAACCACTAGCATTCCTAATAGCTGGTACACAACCCACTGCAGCCACGCCAAGAATCCTAAAATTTCTTCCTCCTTGTCTATATATTTCCTGCAGAGCATAGAAAACATTTGTTAAAATTCAGTCACTACGGCAGTAAGAATTATAACTGTTGAATGCTCCTTTCTATAGGAAGATAAGATCATCCCTGGCTTCTTGCTTTCAAGCCAAAGCAGAAAAAGAATGAGCATAAATTATAGTCCCTGTCTGCCAATTGCAGTAACTTTGTCGCAAACCGGACTACGAAAGAAAAAAAAACAAAAATTCTATTTGATTTCATTTGCAATCCTCTTATATATATATATATATATATATATATATATATATATATATATATATATATATATATGTGCGGGAGATCAATGCCGTACCTTGATCACAACTGTCATGTTTCCAATCACCATCTCCACATATTCATCTTGAGAGCCGCTGTAGTTCACCAGGCTCCCATAATCATTGCTTCCGATGCTAAATAAGTAGACAACTTCAGACAGAAGTTTCGTGGCTTCCTCATCACCTAGTTTCTGCATCAACTGCTTCTCTACATCTTTGAAATAGGTCAGCTGTGTATTGAGGTTGATCACCTATTACAATGGAGACAATCATGCCATCAAAACCAGAAACTTCAAAATCCAGATTGAAAAGACAAGAAAAGATGAAACATGATTTTCATGTGTTGTGTGATCATCATGTCAAAGTTGATGGCACGGCATGGACATGGTAGACTAAGGTCATGTGCGAGTGAATTCCCATCAATCATGATCAATATGTCTCCACGTCCATGTGAATTTGTTGAAACCAGAGATAACAGATGAAATGTGGAGTAAGGGTGAGCACGGTTCGGTTTTAGCGTCAAACCGCAAACCGAACCGTTACCCCTTCAGTTTTAAAAATTGTGAACCGAACCAAACCAAACACTACCGGTTTGGACGGTTCAGTTTGCTCGTTTAGACGGTTCGGTTTGATAGGTTTAAACGGCTTGTGTTTACTTAAAGACGTTGTTCCTTTACACACTACTATTAGATCTAATAATAATTAAAAATTGAAGTTATATTTTTCCTAAATTGCATATAATCTTGTTACAATTGATATATAATTGCTCATTGATGTATGAGAAAGAATGAGTAAGTATACAATAGATATTGGTCTTGAAAACTTTGCGTCATAAGTATTCTCATTATTTTCTTTTCTTTCAACACTCAAGATTTGTCTATTTGAATTTTTTTAATACTATATATGTAAAATTATCAATGAAGGTTACTAAAAATAGATTAACATATCATAGGTCGATTCCAATTCGGTTTGGAATCAGTTTAAAAAATGTGAACCGCAAATCGAACCGAACTAAACCAATGTCGGTTTGAAAAATGTGAAAACCGAACAGTTAAGATTTTTGGACGATTCGGATTAGACTGGTTTGATTTGATCGGTTTAAGCGGTTTGGATCGGTTTACACGGTTTGGTGCTCATCCCTAGTATGGAGTGTTGACGGTGGGACGAAGAAGATAGCAGTTTCTCGAATGGGGAGGAAGAAAATGGGAACGGAGAGAGAGAGACCCCAATTTCTGGATTGGGTTTAACGGCGATAATCCGTTAATTCTCTCCAGCTAGATTACATGCAAGCAGCATGATGGCCAGTTTGTTAAGGAATAGGTTTAACGGTGATAATCCGTTAATTCAATATAGCTAGATCACGTGCAAGGAGCATGATGGCCAGTTTGCTGGACCAATAAGACGGTGCCACGTGGAAGGACAGCAAGATGAGCTTGCTTTTTGGTGTGCAGCAAATTTTTTTCCTTTCGAAAATGCGTTTTGACACTAGCTTTTTTGCATAAAATTTTTCACTCATGTAATGGCATGTGACTTGTACATTTTCTTACTCATGGTTACTTTTTGAATCAACGGGTTACACATAGTAACTTGTTTGTGCATTCAGCAGTTATAGTCTTACTCTACATGAAAGATGCCAAAAAACAATAAACGAAATGCATGTTGCAATTTATTATAATTATTATGATATGCCTTATTTAAGTTTACAGGGGACAAGTGACTGGCATATGATGGAAGTATATTCCTAAAGGGTGTTAGGACCATAAGATCCACTCTTCTTTAAGCTTTGAATAGTTTCTTCAAATTATATGGCCATGCAATAGTCCTATTTCCACTCCAAATGAGTTTGGCAATTTGATCATTGGCTGCCTCAGTTGGATGACTGGAGTCAAAGAACACATACTCACTTGCATTAGTACACAACTTGTACTCTGTAATTCCTCTCTTTCCTCCGCAACTATCAATTCCCCGATACGGACCCGAGCCGCAACATGCATTCTTCCCTTCCTTCAAACCTTCATAACATTAACAGTATTTCAGACAATATAGTTAACACTAATATCATAAAATTAGGTATGGTTATTTGGGAGCCTAATTGGAGTCCACCCCATGAGGCACTTATTTGCAGAAGCTCTAATTGGATTTGGGGCAAATGGCGATCTAATTAATTGTGGCTATTTGAGTTTTTTTCCATCTCTATTTTTACCTAACTAGATTTTCAAATATTGAACCAATATACATGTTTCTTTTTCCTTTCCCTCCCAGACACATACAAGCTTGCAAGCGCCAGCCACTGACCACCGCGCCGACCACCACTAAACTCCGGCAGCCACCACTACCTCTGATCACTAATCACAACAGTCTGCGGGCGACCAACTTTGGAAGCATCAGGCGTTGTCGTCTCGCAACCAGCCAATTCAAGTAGCCATTGCCTCTGCCGAACAGTGACATTGGCTGCCACCCAACTCCAACAGCCACCACCGCTGCCCATCACCCATCACTGCCTACCAACTCTGACAGCCGTGGCCACCGCCTATGCCAGTTGGAATGAAAAAATCCTTAAAAAAATATCACCAATTTATAACATAAGGAGTTAGAAACTAACGGGTCGACCCGTATTAAATCAGTATAAATATGATGGGTTTGATCTAAATGAAATGAAGTGAGGTGGGGCACTCCATCTTGCCATCCCTATAAAATATGCACATTTTTGTGAAAAGTTATTTTGCTATAATAATATCGTCTAAAGAGAAGAGAAAGCAAGGTACCGTATTTGAAAGGGTTGTCGATTATATCCAGTGACACAGTGTAGAAATCAAAATAGGAATAGGTAAACCCCTCTAATTGCCTCTCTAGCTTATGGAGGATCTTATGAAGAGCTTCATTGTGCAGTTTTACTAGGGTTGCCAGCTCTTCCATGCAATAACCACTAGCATTCCTAATAGCTGGTACACAACCCACTGCAGCCACGCCAAGAATCCCAAAATTTCTCCCTCCTTGTCTATATACTTCCTGCAGAGCATAAAAAACATTTGTTAAAATTCAGTCACTATGGCAGTAAGAATTATAACACTGTTGAATGCTCCTTTCTATAGGAAGATAAGATCATCCCTGGCTTCTTGCTTTCGAGCCAAAGCAGAAAAAGAATGAGCATAAATTATAGTCCGTGTCTGCCAACTGCAGTAACTTTGTCGCAAACCGGACTACGAAAGAAAAAGAAAAAAAAATATTCTATTCGATTTGATTTGCAATCCTCTTAAAAATATATATATATATATATATATGTATATATATATATGTGCGGGAGATCAATGCCGTACCTTGATCACAACTGTCATGTTTCCAATCACCATCTCCACATATTCATCTTGAGAGCCGCTGTAGTTCACCAGGCTCCCATAATCATTGCTTCCGATGCTAAATAAGTAGACAGCTTCAGACAGAAGTTTCGTGGCTTCCTCATCACCTAGTTTCTGCATCAACTGCTTCTCTACATCTTTGAAATAGGTCAGCTGTGTATTGAGGTTGATCACCTATTACAATGGAGACAATCATGCCATCAAAAAGGATAATGCAAAACTAGAATAGTTCTCGGGCATGTTTTGTTTCATTGTGTTTTGGAATGTTTGTATAAATTAACCAGGGCCCTTAAGAAGTTGAATAAGTAAGAAGCCAAGTACACCCGTTTTTATAAACGAAGTAACGTACTAAAACATCACACACCCGTCCTGGATGAGTTTCATCCAGTGCACCAGCTCCAGCAGAAGCGAAGTTTGCCCCATAACCAAACTGATAATTTCCAGGCTGAAGGTATGGTGGAATCAATGGCAGCTCTGCATATTCAGCTGCAACAAATTCACCAAGCATCAATCAGTGATTGTTTAAAACAAAAATTACCCAATGCTCCCACTGAGTGTTAGTGCCAGACTTCAATGCATTGCACGGCATTCCTGTTGCTACTTGCCATATTTTGTGATCATTAGTTAACGATATACAGGAGAGTCGTAACTTCTTGTTACAACCAAGGCTACGGCCAAAATTTTTGCATTTTATTACATGGATATAAATGTACAAGTCAATTGGTTATGATACTATTGATATCCTTGACTCAAAATAAAATAGAAAATGAGTGAAGCAACCCAAGAGGCTTATACATTGGAAGTGATAGATATTGTTTCTCTCGATGGACTTTTAACTCTCGTAAGTCGCAATTATTAAGCTCACTTCATTAGTGACGTCTTTACTTTTGTGACTACATAAATGTCCTCGACACAATATATAACTAAAGTTTTTAAAGGTGTTGTCTATTGCCAAAGCTGTTAAAGCTCTTGCCAAAATTAAAAGTACATAAATTGATGAGAATTGAGAAACGTACACAAATTCATTACACGGTTTTTGCTTCCTTTTCCCAATTGTGATGTACAACATCTTGAAGCACAGTTAGAAATCACCAGAAAAGGGTATTGCCACTCTCTCTTACCAATAAAATCAGGGATGAGGCGACCATCACAGAATCTTCCAGTTGGGTACTTGAAGAACGTCTCCCCATATGGCCAGAAATTTGCTCGGGCAACGGTGTTGATGTAATTATTATTCCCAGCATCAAAGAGGGAATCGCCAAATATGAAAAGAGGGACACGTTTACCATCGTGCCCATGTTCACGGCCCAGGCAGCTGGTAGCTGAGATTGCAAGTACTACTAACGCAAAGAAGTGAAGATCTGAAGTTGCCATGATATCATTCGTGCTTGATTCATTCTGTCACCTTACTTCACTTACCACTTATATAGGAACAGTACCTGGTGGAGGACGAGAGGAGGTTGGACATGTTCAAAAACTGCTAGAGTTATTAAATCCAAAGATGACTAAATTGCAGCACGCTATTGACTTCTTGTCCAAGATATATCATGTAATGCAATCCGTAGGAGATTCTGGGTAGTTTATTTGTTAAAAATTGGAGTGCGTTAATATTTAATGCAATCGGTAGGAGTTTGTGGGTAGTTTTCAACTTGTATTGGTTTAATGTGTATATGAGCTTCATGGAATAAAAGGACATTTTACCGAAACCAAAAAAATAAAATAAAAAATAACACTATTATAAAAAACTTATGGTTGCACATACATGCATATGCATCTAAATTTGTATATTATGCAAGTGACAACTAACATTGACAACAACGTATCGACTCAATGCTGTGATTACAGAATACTTGTAATAGGCAAATGGAATTCTGGTGAGTTGCGTAGCTAAAAAGGCGAATTAATTTGGTCATCTCACATGGCCAATTAGTTTTATTGGAAGAACAAAAATTATTGGGGCTTCTAACTTTTTGTGCAGCTGAGTATGCAAAGCTGCCGTTGATTCCTCCATGTCTTCAGCCCGGCAATCATCAATTTTTTTATTTTTGGGACAAACTTTCCTTCTGCTGCACCCGGTGCTTCACATGAAACATGGCCTGGGAATCAGAAACGGAGCTGACGGGGGGTGGGGGGGGGGGGGGGGGGTGTGCCCCCCCCCATTCCAGGAGAATTTTTTTTTACATAGTGTATTTTGACATCAATGATAAAAGTGCCCACCTAAAAATTTTAAAAATAATTTAAAGAGATATATTGTTAATCATTTTATGTGTTAGAATATTCAAAATTAAAAAAATAATATAAAAACCATCTCTTTAGTCAATTTTAAAGTAAAATTTACACACAAATGTGTAAAGACCCAACACCAAATAAATAATGTTAAGAGATAAAACAGATAGATAAAGATAATGGTTGCTTGTTTTTATTTCCCAATGCCATTTAAACAATAAAAAAGTCTCTCTCTCACACATTTCCAAGTTCATTACGGTTGCTCAAGACTTTTTGATCATTCTCTTTCTTTGAGACTCTCCCCAAGGCAGCCATTAACTAATAAAACAATAAAAAAAAGTCTTTCTATTACATTCCCAAGATTGCCAAGAAGAACAAAAAGCCACTACGCACTACCCATTCTAGAATTCTTCAAAGGAGGTTGCCCGTTAACATTTTCAACACTTTGATGATTAACGGATGATTCAATTGGACCCGGAACTACTTGAAATCCTTGAAGGGATCGAGGGTAGTGAATCCGGGTCCAATTGAATCATCCGTTAATCATCAAAGTGTTGAAAATGTTAACGGGCAACCTCCTTTGAAGAATTCTAGAATGGGTAGTGCGTAGTGGCTTCTTGTTCTTGGCAATCTTGGGAATGTAATAGAAAGACTTTTTGTTATTGTGTTATTAGTTAATGGCTGCCTTGGGGAGAGTCTCAAAGAAAGAGATGTTCCACATATGTTCCAATTGAATCATCAAAGTATTGAAAATGTTGACGAGCAACCTCCTTTGAAGAATTCTAGAATGGGAGCTATTCCAACGGATGCAAATCCGATTGAAAATATGCCAGAGGTTAATTCAAGCATCTCTCCGAAACGATCGGAGTTAAGTGCTTTGGAAGTTAGCGATGTTTCTACTTCTACTCATAGTATCTCGGAAATGGTTACTCCTTCCTCAACAAATGAAATTATTCGAGATCCAGGGTTGCGAATTCAAATATGTGACTACCACCCAATGACTAACACCGCATTCGTAGGGAGTATCTACTAGCGGGTCCTTGTCAACCTCGTAAGCACACATTTTCACAAACAATGATCGGAAAGAAAAAGTGGCGCTTTAATAAGGCTTGGTTCAAAGAATTCTCAACTTGGTTGGAATATAGTGTTGCAAAAGATGCATGTCTTTGCCTCTATTGCTATCTCTTTAAATCAAAGAAAGAGCAAGAAATAGAAAATGGTTATTCATTTGTTGTTGACGGATTCAAGAATTGGAAGAGAAGCGATAAGTTTGGAATTCATGTCGGAAGATGTTCTAGCTTTCATAACCAAGCTCGGAGAAAGTGTGAAGCTTTATTAAATGAAAAGCAATATGTTATAACTTTCCTTCACAAGAAATCCGATCGTGATCGGAGTGAGTATCAGGTGCGTCTAAATGCATCACTTGTATGCATTAAGTATCTCTTACGGCAAGGACTAGCTTTTTGAGGTCACGATGAATCGGAAGAATCTAATGATCGAGGAAAATTTCTTGAACTCTTAAGGGCTCTTGCTAATAGCACTGATGCTATCAAGAGACTTGCGTTGAAAAATGCTCCCCGAAATGACAAGCTAACTTCGCCGGATATTCAAAAGGATATTGTAAGGGTTTGTGCCGCCGAAACTACCTTGGTAATTATGCAAGAGCTTGGTAGTTCCTTGTTCTCTATCTTGATTGATGAATCTCGTGATATATCAACTAAGGAGCAAATGGCCGTTGTTTTCCGGTTTGTGAATGACAAGGGCCAAGTTGTTGAACAATTCATTGGTCTTGTGCATGTTAGTGATACAAGAGCCGTGTCACTAAAGAAGAAAATTGATGATTTGCTATGTGAGCACAAACTAAGCATTGCAAGGTTGCATGGGCAAGGTTATGATGGAGCAAGTACCATGTGAGATGAGTTTAATGGTTTAAAGGCACTTATCTTAAAGGAGAACGGGGCGGCCTATTACGTTCATTGTTTTGCACATCAACTTCAACTTGCACTAGTTGGTGTTGCAACAAATCATGACTTAGTTGAAACTCTTTTCTTCACGGTTTCAAGTGTGGTAAACTTGGTTTGTGCTTCTTGTAAACGTTGTGATATTGCTTAAAGAAAAGCAAGCTACTTATGTATTGAACGCACTTCTTACCGGTGAACTTCAAAGTGGGCGAGGATTGAATCAAGAAACTATGCTTAAAAGGGCGGGTGATACACGTTGGAGCTCGCATTTTGGTGCTTTGGTGAGTTTGATTGTTGTCTTTTCTGCTGCATGTGATGTACTTGATGATATATCATGGGATGGAAGCTAGGAACAAAAGCGTGAAGCAAGAAATTTATTGGCGACAATGCACTCTTTTGATTTTGCATTATCTCTCTTTTTGATGAAAAATATCTTGGGTATCACCAATACGTTGTCACATGCATTACAACGTAAAGATCAAGATATTGTGAATGCCATGGATCTCGTCAAAGTGTCAAAGTTACAACTTCAAATGATGAGAGAAGATGGGTGGGATGACCTCTTTGATGAAGCTTGTTCAATTTGTAACAAGCACAAGATTTTCATTCCTAATATGGATGGGGAGTTTGAACCCATCTTTCGATCCAAGCGGCACACACATGGAGTTACAAACCAACACCATTACCAAGTGCAATTGTTTTACACCGTCATTGATATGCAACTTCAAGAGTTGAATAATTGTTTCAATGAAGGGAACATTGAATTACTCATTTGCATGGCAACTCTTAGTCCAAGTGATTCCTTCTTGGCTTTTGACAAGAAAAAGTTGATTCGGCTCGCCAATTTATATGCGGCCGATTTTTCAAGTATGGAACTCTTAACACTTGGCTATGAGCTTGATACTTACGTCATGGATGTACGTGCTAACAACGAGTTCTCAAGTGTGAAAGGTATCACGGGTCTTGCGGAGAAAATGGTTGAAAAGAAGAAAAATATTTTGTATCCATTAGTTTACAAGCTTATAACTTTGGTTTTAATTTTGCCTGTCGCTACCGCAACTGCGGAAAGGGCATTTTCCGCTATGAGTATCGTGAAGACCCGATTGCGCAATTCAATCGGAGATGAGTTTATGAATGATTGTATGATTACTTATGTTGAAAAAAAATTGTTTGATGATATTCAAAATGATGTAATCATTAATCGCTTTCAGAAGATGCGACCTCGTCATGGTCAATTGTAAAATTTTATGATTCGAGTTTAATGTACAATTAATTTTTGTCATAATTTTTCTCTTGTGCCCACCTTGAATAATTATCCTGCCTCCGCCACTGCTGGGAATGATACGTGGTACTAGGTAACACATTAGAAATCCCTGAAGAGAATTCAATGTTGTGCGTTTTGACAAATCTTGGATAGTTTTTTAAAATAACAAATTTCGATCACAATCTTTGATTGCGATCTAGTAAGCTTACGTAAATAATGTTGTTTAACCTAGACTTACTGTTGGAGAAACTTCAATTTTTTATTGTTCCTTTCAGACATTATTCTACGTCGTTTAACTGAAAAACTCGAGATGTATTTTCCTAAGTGGTTTTGCATATATACATATATATATATAAACACATAATCAACATGAATACTCAGCTGAGGTATTTCAAGAATGTAAAGAAGGAACTGATGCAGAGGCTAGCTAGGTGAAAAACAAGCTTAGCCACTCGTATCTAATATATTTTTTTTGGTGCAAGCCACTCGTATCTAATGTTGTTCACTTATTTAGCATCGGAAGCAATGATTACGGGAGCTTCTTTCATGCATATTTTCAAGAGGAATATGTGGAGATTGTGATCGGTGACTTGACCATTGCTCTCAAGGTATTGTACGTACTGATCTCACAGCTAAAGAAATATCAAAATTATCACAAACTTTTCAATCAACTAAAAGAACCAAATGGGAAAAATTTATCGCAACCATGGTTATCGTAGTCTCGTTACAACCCCTCGACAAATAATTCAACTTCAGTGGCACTTCTAAAAGTATTTTAGCAACACTGCTAAGCGTACCAAATGTGGCTCGGAATTACTCAAAGTCAACAGAGCCGGAGGTCACTGCAAAATTAGACAATTTTATTACTAAACTTTTCATCAATAAATATTTTTTTTGGTCAAGGGTCCCCTTATTCCAATAAAACAGGTACATAGCCTTCTTACATCTTTACAAAACAATCATCACCAAGCGCGTATGTAAGCTGGTAGGGGGTTGTCCTAACTTAACCATAGGTCTCGATTTCGAGCCCTGAGAATGCAGCTGCGTTAAAACTTGGTAGGGAGAACTTTGCCGCCCCTGTGGTCCTGCCCGGCTCAAACCCGGATTAGTCGGCTCTCAATGTGGCATCCGGATACTGGGTGGTCTAACAAAAAAAAAGGTTTACAAAACAATCATTTTCCTTCCTATACAAAACAATCTATCTCCGTCTTATAGGAAAACAGTAATTTTAGCTCATTATCTTTACAATTCTCTGAATATTCCAGTGTATATCCCCCCCAAGCATTGCATAGAGACTGGTTTCTCTCTGTTGGTGGAATTTTATTCCAGGTGCATACTTTATATTTAACCCACTGTTGTATAGCACTTGCACATGCACAAGGGGTAGCTTATTTTTGCTAAAAATTCCGAGCATTCCTCTCCATCCAAATGCCATAGACAATAACATCAATGGACAACTTAAGGAGTTTAGCATTGAGGCTCTTCCCTTTGAAATTTTGCACTGCACATTGTAAGAGCTGTTACCAAGATACTAATGGGATCCTTCTTCCAAGCTTTTCAAAAATTAAGCCCATACTTCTTTAGCATATGCACATTGCACTATCAATAAGATATATTGTCATATTTACTTTATATTTTGTCTTAAATGTACGCAGGAAATATATGAAGCAGAAGGCAGAAATATATGCTAGTGGACCCAAGCCAAGAAACCCGAGTGCGATAATAAGAAATTTGCTCAAATTTTCCTTTTGAGCTGCTGCTTGTCTACACCAGCGTTCTTCTAGGAGCAAAGACTTCAACAAAAACGATCAATTGTACAACTATTGAAGACGATAACAGAACTTTGCATTACTATGCTTGTGTTTTCTTTTCAATTTACTACATGCTAACATCAGCTTTGTATCCCCGCGTGTTAATGTGGTGAAGGTATTAAGGAAGGATAAAGTGCGTGTTATGGTCACTTCCATATTGGGGACTCAATAGCTATGGAGGAAAGAAAGGACTTGAAGAGTACGAGTTAATTATGCTCCAATGCCGCTGGATATGTGCTCTTTGATCGAAGAAAACGGTGTATGCCTACGGTACTAAAGCGTTGGCATAGGTAAAAAATATCGTAGGCATAGGCTATGCCTACGATAGTGTACCGTGGGTGCTTCTTCCGATGGCATATACATATGCCTACGGAAGTAAAGACATAAGCCTACTGTCGTTCCGTAGGGACATACATATGCTGAGTTTGGCATAAGTCTCTTATGCCTACGGTTTTTAAGATTTTTGCCTACGGATATACCGTAAGCCTTTTCTCCTCTGTGCTTACGGTTTTTAAAGACTTTTGCTTACGGATGTACCGTGAGCCTTTCTTCCTTTGTGCCTACGGTTTTAAGACTTTTACCTACAGTTATACGGCAGACATTTTTCCCTTTTTCCCACGGTAATGCCGTTGGCATAGATACAACTTCTAGTGCTTTTTTGTTTGTACCCACGGTTTCTACTGTTGGCATATATGTCTAACAGAATTATAAAAAAGATATCCCAACGACACTTCCGTAGGCACATGTTCTATTTCCTATTTTTTCTAGACCCATTTTTTTATTGGTACTAATTATTGCATCTAATTCATGTTAAAATAACTTGTAATTGTAAGTAGTACTAAACAATGGAGCACGGCTAAACTTCATAAAATCATGTGAATATAATAATCGTCAAACACCTATTACATAGAAAAAACATCAATCTAGCCACTAAATTACAATAGCCATCATAAAAAGTTTACCATCAAAATCGTAACCAAGATTCTTACACATTTTCATGCTCTACTCACATATCTTAAGATATCCTAATGTCAACCACACTCAATTGCAAACCACGAACAACTCAAGGGAACGCGTCTTGCTTCGCATGGTTTGCTTTTTGCCATCACAATCATCCTGTAAAATGTGACACGCCAATCACATATTACTCGAAGTCGTACAAAACAAGGAGCTTGAAGTAAAAGGGGGGATGCTATACCGATCCAAATGTATTCTCAAGAACATAAACAACAAAAATTAGAGCCCATCTCCATACCCCGGCACAAGGAGGCGCCAAGGAAAATATAAAGCAGCTGTGTAGCAAATCAAACATAATACTCTTAATAAGATAATGAGAACAATTCAAATTCTCTCCGAGCAAGGAAAATGATAGTATACTAATACTGAAAATGAGCAAAATGACTTTAAACAGATGAATAAATAGGAAAAATAGAATACATCAAAGAATTTACCGAATAAGATGAGATAATGAAGATGTAGGAATGTCATTATACAAGTGTGAATTGTAGAGAGATTTTTCTTTTGCTCCAGGCTCCTCTGCACGAATGATGATTGCTGTGAACTAATCTGTGGAAAACCGGAATAAGAAAATAATGCTGTGAGATACAAATGGAATCACATGTGAGAGAGCTTTTGCATAAAAAGATGAAGAAAAAAGGTGAAACATGCATTGCCCATAAACCAAACAGAAGGCAATGGTACTGACATGTATATTGGTAGTACAGTAAGGAATGCAATTAGAGCTAGCTTCACGAGATACGGAGTTAAACATGAAACTAGTCGTGATTAGAGATTAATGCTAAAACAGCTAGTATTTTTGAATCTACCTTCTTATAACATTAAATAGGGGTGTAAGCCGTGGTGTCCATTCCACAATACATGCTGACATCTCCTATTGGTATCTTGAAGGTTGCAGCTAGCTAACAATCTCGATTAATTACTTGAGAAGTTGATTACATCCAAGTATCCCTGTCTCTCTTTCTAAATCCTCTTCTTCTTGTCACGCCAGTCTATCATCTCGTGCAAAAAATTATACATGCTATTTTCAAACTTTAAATAATATGTATATCTATACAAACAAGTTATTTTAACATTCACGGCCCTACCAGATGAAAAGGCAGGGAGACTGGTTCATTTCAGTACACTACAAAGGCTTAATGACGGTAGTTAACTTGTGATGTCTGTTAGAGCATTGAACTGCCATTGTGGTATCAGCTAAGCGATGCTTAGGTTTTGTTATTGGTGGTCCTTTTGTTATTGGTGGGTCTGAGAGAGGAACTGTTTGTCCAAATCATCCGCACTGTGACGGGCGCCTTCTGAGAAAGGTTTCATTTAACTCCAGTCTACTGTTGAATCGGATTTATGCTCTCACTTTATAATTGCTCCTGTCTATTAATAACTTTTGACTGCTTAATGTACTTGTAATAGTATATGGAAGCAGACCTATACAAGCAGCTCGCTTATTTCTGCCATGCTTTGGATACTAAACGTTGCATTGACAAGGTTCGAACTCGCTTCATATTATCTATAATAAATATTAGCACATACCCTCATACTGGAAATTCGCCTAAACCCCTTATGTTGTTGCAAGTTTCAGATTGAGGCCACTATCAGAATACCAGTTGAAAAAGAACTTGCCAGAATACGACCTCTCGTTGAATTGGCAATATGGTTGGGTGCAATTGAAGGACCTTATGATGACAATTTGATTGTTATACATATATCAATCGAGGTTTTCTCTCCTTTTCTTTTTTTCTACTAGCCTCGTTTGCTTTTTTCCGGATTTTCTCCCTGAGCAAGGCGATGCCGTGTAAATATTGTACAATATAGTAATGTTGATTCCTTTGGGCATAGGTTCATATCATGTACAAAGATTGATACTCTTATTTCAATAGCAATACCTGATTAAGAGTGATTTACTCACCACTAACATGCAACTAATTCCTTTCTTTCTCAATTAATTCCACACAAGAAAACCCCAAATTCACATTCTCGGTCGATTAAACAGATAAAAAAGGCACGAAAAAAACCTAACTCTCAATCAATCCGACACATATAAGCACGTTCACCTACATACACATATTTATAAATCTAAAAAAGATCGACAGTTCGAAGGCGATTGAATATTTACCTGTGGCGGAGAGAGAGAGAGAAGGGCGGCAGCGGCGGAGTGCAGCGCGGCAGCGGCAGAGGAGGAGAGCAGTGGCAGCGGGCAGAGAAGCGCAGCAGCGACGGCAGCGAGAAGAGCAGCGGTGGAGATGGCAGGTGTGACAGGGGCTGCGTCGTGTTTGTGTGATGAGAGAGAGAAAGAGAGAGAGAGAGGGGAGCAGATCTGGTTCTCAGAACAAATTTGTGTTTATCATACAAATTACGTACATCCTAATTTTTATGCCCATTGCCCGCTAATTTTTCTCTTAAAAGTTTCATTCCCGTCTAATCGCTAATTTTTTTTCTGATAAGTTTTCATTCCCGCCTAATTAACCCGCTAATTTTTTTGATAAGTTTTCATGTCTGCCTAATTTTTTTCTGATTAGTTTTCATGTCCGCCTAATTAACCCACCAATTTTTAGACCGCTAATTTTTTTCTGATAAGTTTTCATGTCCGCCTAATTAACTTGCCAATTTTTACGCTAATCTCAACGATTGTGAGCCATGGCTTTGACCCTGTCAATTTTTACTCCAATCTCCACGATTATGAGTCGTGTGCTTTGACCCTCATCAATTATTTTAAATATAAGTCAACAGTTTGCATAATAACATTTGTATCAACGGGTCTTTGTGTACCGTTGGCATTTTCATCATCACTCACCTCCCAACCCTTACCCCATAACGTCATGCCCCCCCTTTCTTTCCTTACGACCTTTCCACCACCGCACAATTCCATACCCACCCTTCAACCACTGGTCGATCAACCCCACACGTCCCTACCACCCCTACTCATCATCCACCAACACACACACACATACATACAAAGAGAGACACACAAATACCCCGTCTACCCCCCCCCCCCCCCCCAACCACCTGATCACCACCATCAACTTTCCTTCACTGCCTAATTGCTTGAAATTGGAGACGAGCTGGCCACCATCACAGAAGAATTAAGTGCAGTGTGATATGTGTGAAAAGAAAAGAAAGGAGATTAAGGGGTGATATAACTCTCACAATAGTAGAGGTGGATGGGTTTCCACTGCCGCAGTTGGATTTACCAGAATAAATTGATCTATCACCATCATGGTTGCGGTCGTTGAGCCTATCACCACCGTCATTAGTGATTAGTTGATGGAGCTCATGGTTGGGCGATCGGTGGGTAGTGGGCATGTGCCTAGTGGAGGTAGTGGGTATTGATTGTGGTAGTAGTAGCGATTAGTGTCGGTGGGCAGTGAAGAGTAATCGATGGGCAGTGGAGATAGGTTGGTGGTGATCATGACCGGAGTGATTGCAATTTCTGAGGTGGTTGTTGTTGTAGTATAGTAGTGGTCGATATTTAAGACGTTAAAATGACAGTTATTATTTCAAAGATTAAAGTCAGACTTTTAGCCAATTTGCTTGTGACAACTAATATTTACTTTTAAGAAAAAAATTAAAAATCTTAAAATTTTGGATTATGACTTTGGAAGGCAATTAGCTATCAATCGAACTCAAATACATGTAATATTAATAAGCCAATGGTTTACCAATAACCACTGGCATAACAAATTTTGTGCCAACGGGTCCTTGTGTACCGTTGGCATAACAACACTTATGCCCACGGGCCCTTGTGTGCCATTGGCATAACAATACTTGTACCCACGGGCCTTTGTTACCGTTGGCATAATAACGTTTGTAGCCATGGGCCTTTGTGTACCGTTGGCATAACAATACTTTTGCTAACGGGCCCTTGTAACCGTTGCCATATAAACACTTGTGCCCACGGGCCCTGTTGTAACGTTGGTTTTTTAGTCACTATAGAGCTCTTTTCTTATAGCGTGACTTGCCAAGCTCATTTTGGGGTGGAAACCATACAATTTGAAGGCACTATTCAAAGCTTAAGCAAAAGCATATTAAACTCAAGTAAGGCATGACAATGACTTACAAGAAAAATGTGAGAGCCAAGAAGAGGAACATTGCATTTACTTTAATGTGTTTGCTTCTTTAAGTGCACAATAGTATTAGACTAGGGTAGTGTGACCATCACTGTGCACCATAACTTTGATTTTTTTATAAACATGAGAATTGTCTTGATAATTAAGAGGTTACAAGCATTTTCAGTGGCACCCTTTACGGCTTTACATAATAGGTTTATGACGATAGACGCCATGTAAACAAATTAAAATACGAGTGACACCATACAGATAAATTTCTTGCATTAATACACAGTTCGGATATACAGCAATACGGGCGTGACACGCAAAAGCTGTCAGGGATCTGACCTCTGTCAGTTGCAAGATTGTGGTCGTGTCAATGCTACAATAGTGCAAATCAACTACTACATAACAAGTATCGTATAATATTGGTGCCGCCTGGTCTGAAGTATCTTCAATCACTACAAGAAAACACGTTTTTAGCGACGGAGTTTTACCGACAGACGAAAATCCGTCGGTAAAACTAGTTTAACCGACAGATTTTATCGTCGGTAAAAGTCTGTCGTTAAAAACTTATTACCGACGCAGTTCGTGTCGGCAAAAGCTTTTGCCGACAATGTTTTTGCGGCGGTCTTTTAGCGACGGAATTACCGTCGCTAAAACTTTTTTACAAAATTAATTTTTTCAAGAGTTTTAAAAATTTATTTTAGCGACGGGAATAATCCGTCGCTAAAACTTCTGTCGATTAATATCGTGATTTATCGACGGACTTTTAGCGACGGATTTGTCCCATCGCTAAAAGTCCTCGATTAAAACAAACAGATCTGCCTTTCTTTCGTTTCTCTCTCTGAAAAAACTCCCATCGCTGTTCTGAGCTCCGGCGAGCAACCACCACGGTGACCCACCTCCGGCGAACCCCCTCCCCGGTGACCCACCCCCGGCGATCCCCCTCCACGGTGACCCACCTCTTGCAATCCCCCTCCACGGTGACCCCTCCATTGCACTGCCCCCGCGTGAAAAGCCATCCACTGTCGCCGCGTGAAAAGCCTACCACCATCGTCGCGCCACCAACGCCGCCGCCCTCCACTGCTGTCGGATATTGTGCGTTCTTTATTAGAAGGTAAGTTCCCAACACCCTAATTATTTTTTCTACCCTACAAATTTGTTTCATAATTTTCTGCTAATGCTTGATTTTATACGATTTGAATGATTAGCTAGTTGTACGAATGTTGTACAAAAGTGAGTGATTGCCTTTGACCAAGTTCACCTGTATCATACCTTAATAGTTGATGCAAATGCGAACACGTAGCACGTAAAAAAGGGAAAAAAAAATCCAAATTTGAAAATAAAAATGAGAGGGGCTTGGCCTATCCAAGCCCTTCGAACAGTGGCAACGTACATATTCAATGCAAACCCTGGGATACAAATATGAACATCACCAGAAATTAAATGTAAATGAATGTAGTCGAATAACACTAGTTTTTTGTTTTTTTTTTGTTTTTGTACAAACCACGAAAAACAAGGCACCCTTCCGTAAAGAGCCTAACATCCCATCTTAATCAATACCTGCTTTACTTTATCCAACAAATACGAACAAGATAAAGACTTGTTAGAATATGATTTACAAGTATGAATAAATGATTTTAATTTTTTTTCTTCTGTAGTTTAGCTTGAGATTGAATGAACATAGCATCCTTGACAAAGAATATATCTTCCAGATTAATAAGAATAAGACACTTTAATTTGGTTGGATGAGACTGCATTATCTTTTTGGAGGACACATGGGCATGTCAAGCTTCGCCAAAGTTCATAATCTTATGCACCAATGTTATCAGTCTAGCATGTTGCTCTTTCTTCGAAAGCAATTCTCTTCAAAATCAAAGGATCTTGGAGATTCTTGGTGAATATAATGAGTTTTGGGAATGACACAAATGGAAAGGTAAATGAGTAGAGCTATGGTAGTTGTGCTAGCAAGACGGCGGTGGCACTCTTGGTAGTACGTAGTTATTGGGGTTGGGAAGACAGTGAAGGCGACAATGATGTTGCACGTGATAGTGAAACCTATGACAATGGCAATTGTAGTGTTATTATTGGGTAGATGTAACAGTGATGTTGCACATGATATTGTAATTGTGGTGGTACTAGTGATTTGAGGTGTCCGTGGTTGATAGGATGAAAGTGATATCGACAATAATTGTGATAATCGGTGGTGGCAGTGCTGATGTTAGCATTAACTTTATCATAGTGGCAACCATTACATTGATGGTGGCAGCGACGATTAGTACCGTCGCTAAATATTTTATAATTTTCGATGATTTTTAAAAAATATATAAGCGACGGAATTATTCCGTCGGCAAAAAATTCCGTCGACGAAAGCAGGGTTTTACTGACAGACTTTTATCGACGGCCTTTTCTCGTCGCTCAATGTCTTATCTAAAATATCAAACTCTAAATTGAATGCCATGATCGAATCGAACTCTAAATTAAACTAATTGAACCCTAAATTGAATGCCCTAATCCAATTGAACTGCAAATTGAACTAATTGAACCCCCTAATTGAATCTTAAATTGATGTGTCAATTCAACCAAACCCTAAATTGAACTAATGGAACCCCCTAATTGAACCATAAATTGAAGTAAATGAATCCTAATTAAACACTAAATTGAATGTCTTAATTGAATCGAACCCTAATTTAAACTGATTGAACCCTAAATTGAATGCCCTAATCTAACTGAAACCTAAATTGAACTAATTGAACCTTAAATTGAATGTCCCAAATCAACCAAACCCTAAATTGAATCAATAGAACCCCCTAATTGAACCCTAAATTGATGTAATTGAACCTTAATTAAACCCTGAATTGAATGCCCTAATTGAACTGAACCATAAATTAAACTAATTGAACCCTAAAATGAATGCCCTAATACAATCGAATCCTAAATTGAAATAATTCAAGCGCATCGGATATGTGCATTTTGAACAATTTTTTCCTATTTGAACATTGATAATTTGTTTGATAATTTTAAGTTGTTAATTGTGCATTTTAGAATTGTGATTATTGATCTGTGATTTTATGTTGTTAATTGCTAATTTTAGGTTATTAACTGTTCATTTGAAGTAATTGCGATTATTAATTGATGATTTTAGGTTGTTAATTGATGATTTTAGATTGTTAATTGTGCATTGAGCATTTGAGATATTGAGATTATTGACGGAGGATGGGACCTAATTGGATTGAATGTGTGATTTTTGTTAATTTTTATTGCATTGAGCATTTGAGAATTGAGAATTGAGATTTTTTACGGAGGATGGGACCCAATTGGATTGAGATACCTGTTAGTTAGCGCAGACACGGACACCACGTCTAATCGACGGTGTCCGACATTTAAAAAATAAATTAACGTATGCCGATGTGTCTGGAGGTGCGTGTCGGTGGGCGTCGGACACGTGTCCGGAGGTGTCAGACACGTATCAGACACCATATCGACACACTATATGAGGTGTCAGAATTGAGATGGTTGACGGAGGATGGGACCCAATTGGATTGAGATACCTGTTAGTTAGCGCAGACACGGACACCACGTCTGATCGACGGTGTCCGACATTTAAAAAATAAATTAACGTATGCCGATGTGTCTGGAGGTGCGTGTCGGTGGGCGTTGGACACGTGTCCGGAGGCGTCGGACACGTGTCGGTATGTGTCGGACACGTGTCCGGAGGTGTCAGACACGTATCAGACACCATATCGACACACTATATGAGGTGTCAGAATTGAGATGGTTGACGGAGGATGAGACCCAATTGGATTGAGATACTTGTTAGCTAGCGCAGACACGGACACCACGTCTGATTGACGGTGTCCGGCATTTAAAAAATAAATCAACGTATGCCGATGTGTCCGGAGGTACGTGTCGGTGGGTGTCGGACAAGTGTCGGGAGGCGTCAGACACGTGTCGGTATGTGTCGGACACGTGTCCGGAGGTGTCAGACACGTATCAGACACCATATCGACACACTATATGAGGTGTCAGAATTGAGATGGTTGACGGAGGATGGGACCCAATTGGATTGAGATACCTGTTAGTTAGCGCAGACACGGACACCTCGTCTGATCGATGGTGTCCGTGTCTGCACAATTAAACCCTACACCTCGGCACAATTAGCCCTAATTAGGACTAATCAGCAATACTCGGCACAATTAAACCCTAATTAGGACTAAATAATCCTAATTAGTCCTAATCAACCCTAATCAGCTATAATTATCCGAATCTAGCCCTTATTAACATTAATTAGCCCTAACATAACCCAATTAAGCCCAATTAGCCCTAATTAGGACTAATCAGCACTACTCGGCACAATTAAACCCTAATTAGGACTAAATAACCCTAATTAGTCCTAATCAACCCTAATCAGCTATAATTATCCGAATCTAGCCCTTATTAACATTAATTAGCCCTAACATAACCCAATTAAGCCCAATTAGCCCTAATTAGGACTAATCATCACTACTCGGCACAATTAAACCCTAATTAGGACTAAATAACCCTAATTAGTCCTAATCAACCCTAATCAGCTATAATTATCCAAATCTAGCCCTCATTAACATTAATTAGCCGTAACATAACCCAATTAAGCCTAATTAGCCCTAATTAGGACTAATCAGCACTACTCGGCACAATTAAACCCTAATTAGGACTAAATAACCCTAATTAGTCCTAATCAACCCTAATCAGCTATAATTATCCAAAACTAGCCCTCATTAACATTAATTAGCCCTAACATAACCCAATTAAGCCCAATTAGCCCTAATTAGGACTAATCATCACTACTCGGCACAATTAAACCCTAATTAGGACTAAATAACCCTAATTAGTCCTAATCAACCCTAATCAGCTATAATTAATACTCGTAATTAACCCTAATAACCCAGTTAGCCCTAATTAGCCCTTGTACATCCCATAATTACTCCATGTTGCCCAGAGATGGTTCAATTACTCGTTGTTTACAAACCCTGCCTTCTTTATATTAGTTGTTGTTTTGAGAAGTCCATTGGCAACGAGATGGTTCAACTCGTTGCCAACGAATTCTATTTAATGTGGAATTGGTAACATATGGAACGATCTTTCTGCAGTTTTGATATTTCGGAAAGATTCTTGCATATCTTATCAATTTCTGAACGCATGCATGCATAGAAACCCTTAGTTCCCGTTCAAAGGTACTCATTACAAAGTAATGCCTTGTAATGAGCCTTTGGATGTCCAGTTTGGACAGTTTGGAAAAGCTAATTGTTTATAAAACAGTGTTTTGACTCATGCTTTGTGTTCTATGTCGTGGATATTTGGTACACGTTCTCGTGTGTTTCTCCGGGTGCATACAGATATGGTGTTCTAACATCCGTCAAACCTTCCTGAGCAAGGTTAGATGAATGTTAGAACACCTAATCGATGTTGTGTACTTGGAGAAATGCGGGGAGGTGCTGCCGAATTTTCCACAGACATGGGACTAAGCATGAGTTATTCACTGTTTTATAAACATGTGCTTTTCTGAATGGGATAGGACCACTACCTGTTCAAGAGTGGAGGGGAAATATGTAGACATGTTGTAACATTCATGCATTGATATTTACATCGGCAATGCCTAATCACTGGTCATTATTGAAGGTGGTATACAGTACGATAATTCAGTCGTCATGTCAGTCGATCGAAGTTGGATGAAAAGGAAGAATGCTGAAGATTTTGAGTGTCGCGTTGACGAATTTCTCGACTTCGCTTATGCGCATCCTGCACATGTTGACCTTGATAAGATAAGGTGTCCGTGCGGTAGATGTGAGTTGTTGCACTGGAGAAAAAGAATTGAAGTAAAATGGCATCTTCGTCGGTACGGTTTTATGGGTGGATACACAAGGTGGACGCAGCACGGGGAAACGATAGTATTGTCGTCCAACCTGGCTAGTCAAACTGAAGTTAGGAAGGAGGCACGATATGATTATGGATGCTGGGCATGCTAATGTTGACTGGGGTAACGACAGTCCACAACCGCCGAACGAGGGGGCTCATTAGTTTTATGAGTTGTTGAGAGCTACGGAAGAGCCGTTGTGGGATGGAGCTCCGAAACACACACGGCTGTCTACGGTGTGAGCTGTGACCGGATAGATGCGTGCAATAACGATTGTGTATTATTTTGGAAAGAGAATAAGGATTTGTCACTGTGTCCAGTATGTGATCATTCGAGGTACAAACCGGACAAAGGGAAGAAGAAAAACATTGCATGGAAGATATTGCGATATTTCCCGGTCACACCACGGCTTCAGAGAATGTACTACTCCTCCAATACGGCTGAACATATGAGGGCTCACCGTGAGACTCGCAGCAACGATGCCGATGTGCTGACACACCCAGCTGATGGAGAGGCGTGGAAGGAGTTTGACCGCAGGCATCCAGTCTTTGCTCAGGAAGTTCGGAATGTTAGACTTGGTCTGGCAACCGATGGGTTCAACCCTTTCGGTCAGTCTACCACGCCTTACTCCTGTTGGCCTGTTATTATTGTCCCTTACAACCTTCCACCAGGCATGTGCATGAAGAAGCCGTATATGTTCTTGTCGTTGCTTATTCCAGGGCCGAAGAGTCCCGGTAAGGACATAGATGTGTATTTAAGGCCGTTGATTGATGAGTTAAAACAATTATGGAATCATGGAGTCGAAACATATGATGCATCCCTTAAACAAAATTTTCAGATGAGGGCTGCTTTGATGTGGACTATACATGATTTCCCCGCATTGGGAATGACGTGTGGCTGGAGCACACATGGGAAGCTAGCATGCCCTGCTTGTATGGGCGTGAACCCCGGTCATACGTTAAAGCACGGCGGAAAGGCCTCGTGGTTCGGATGTCACCGTAAGCTTTTGCCACCGGGCCATCAGTTTCGTAGGCAGAAGGATAAATTTGACGGGACAATCGAGCGTGAGGTTGTCACACTGGACTACCCATCTGGTGAAGAAGTACTCTCACACCTGGAGGCACTTGATACTGACATACCACACGGTAAGGGTGTGCCGGATCAGAAGATTGCAGGGTTCGGGAAAGAGCACAACTGGAGAAAATTTTGTATCTTCTGGGAGTTAGCCTACTGGAGGACGCTCGTTATCCGAAACAACATGGATGTGATGCATATTGAGAAGAACGTTTTTGATAATGTGTTCAACACAGTGATGAATTTCAAGGGCAAATCGAAAGATCACCTTAAAGCGAGAAGGGATCTACAACAGTTGGGTGTACGCCGTGAATTGCATCCTCGGACAGTCAGTGGGAGGACCATACTTCCGAAAGCACCTTACTGTCTAGACAAGAAACAAGTGGAGAAGGTCTGTCAGTGGGTTAAGAATTTGAAGCTTCCGGATGGGTTTGCGTCCAACATATCTCGTTGTTGCAATGTATCGGAATGCAAGTTCCAAGGGATGAAGAGTCACGACTGCCACGTATTCATGGAGAGATTCATTCCTATTGCCTTCCGGGGACTGTTGCCACGGGTTGTTTGCGAGACTTTGACTGAATTATCTCATTTCTTTCGAGATATATGCTCTTCTACGATCCGGGTGAGTAACATGGAAGTGCTTGAGAAGAACATTGTGGTGACGATTTGCAAGCTGGAGAAAATCTTCCCACCTTCGTTCTTTGATTCAATGGAGCATCTGCCTGTTCACTTGGCATATGAAGCTAAGATGGGTGGACCCGTGCAATATCGGTGGATGTATCCCTTCGAGAGGTAATCCTTAAATTGTTACAGTTGTTCGTTTACACTTAATGCGACATCTGTTATCATTGATATTCCACCTAACTCGATTCCCTAAACTTCTAGGTTCATGTTCCATTTAAAGAAAAAAGTCCGTAATAAGGCTCGGGTTGAGGGCTCAATTGCGGAGGCTTACGTAATGGAAGAACTTGTAAACTTTTGTAGTCAATATTTCGGTTCGGATGTTGGTACAAGGTTAAATCAACTAGGCCGAAATGATCCCGGAGCAAGCACAAATTTGGAAGGGCAAGTCCGTTCGGCCGAACGTATACTCGATGGCTAACAGATGAAGAGTACAGTGCTGCAACAATATATGCCCTTCTAAATTGCGATGAAGTTTCGGCATTCGTTGAGTAAGTTAAAGTCTTAATTCACTTACATTGCTGTACATAATTGAAAGTGTGTGTTAAGCGAGTCAAATGCATATTGGTTTGCAGTGAGTTCGATGCGGAATCTTTAATCACTGATCCCGCTGGACTTGAATCTCATCGGAAATCACAATTTGTACAGTGGTTCAAAATCCGTGTAAGATTATTTAACGAAATTATATTATGTGTTATATACAGTTCTGTGGCCAATTAGTATACTGATTTATCCTTAATTTTTACCGTCATCTACAATAGGTTCAGTCAATGGATAGACCAGTGGCCTCCTGCTTGAAATTACTAGCCGAAGGCCCTAACAAACAAACATCCTGTTACGGAGGCTATATCATCAACGGGTTTAGGTTTAACGTAAAAGATGATGACCGAACAAAACAAACCCAAAACAGTGGAGTCTTGGTCAACGGCGACTGTTATGCCGAGAATTGCATGGACTTTTACGGAGAGCTAGATGAGATTGTTGAGCTAACATATCTGGGTTCCCAAAACCGCCTGGTAATGTTCAAGTGTACGTGGTTCGATGTCACATGCAGTAGAGGAATCCGTGTTAGCTCTCAAGGGATTGTAGATGTCAATGTCAAGTCAAGACTTGCATCAGACGAGCCCTTTGTGTTTGCTAGTCAAGCTGTACAAGTCTTTTACGCGGAGGACGTCGCCAATCCCAAATCTCATTGGTATACAACTATCAAGTCCAAGAAATTGCCCGTGACATATGACAGTGAGCTAGACTCCTTTCAAGCCGACCAACCACGTGTCTTGTTCCCTGTTGAGGTCAACAACGAGGAGGACGATCTTCCTCTTCCAACAACACTTCTTGTGGGAGAAGAAGTCGTAGATGATGACGCGGAAGACGTTGAAAGTGTTGGAGATGATGTGACCGAGTCTACTGATGAAGAGGATGAATTAGAAGATGAAGAGGACGACGAGTCCCACGAAGAAGAGGGCGACGAGGAAAGTGATGAAGATGATTCGCAAACTGAAAATGATTGACTTGTAATGTTGTAACATCACGGGAAAAATGTAGTAACATTTTAGAACTTGGTGTTTATTGATGTGTTTTTGCACATCCGTTCATATGTATATATATAGCTATTGTGCCGATGATGATTTATGCCAAATTATTGTTTTTAACGTGTTAATGTCTTTGTAATTTATCTATATGAAGTCAGATATGGATAGGATACGGGCTATTCGTGGCCGGGCTGGACGCCGAGCTGCTTCCTCCCCGGTGGGTCCCACCTCGTCATTGCCTACTGATGACGAGGCACAGAGTGATCGCGGACAGCAGATGGGGCCCCAGCCGTCGCCGTCGCCCCAGCCCCAGCCGTCGCCCCAGCCCCAGCTCGAGCATTCGCCCCAGCCCGACGCAGATTCATCCCACACGCGCGTGCATTCTCCATCTTCCGTGGGTTCTACCTCAGGTATAGTTGATAACGGTGTTTCGTACATTTTCGCTAGCCTTATATTTGAACTGTATTAATGTCTGTGTTTTGTAGGATCTCGACGAGGCCGTGGTCCGACACGCGGGGTACGCATCGACCCCCAGCGTAAACAGAGAGTTACGCTCACGCAGGAGGGCCTGTAAGTACTAAAAATATCACCTCATGCCTTATATTTAAAATTTTGGGCTGTTAATTTATATTTGAACTGTATTAATTTATTTATTTACTTCTTTGGCAGGATCCTGGAGAATAAGGCGAGGACGAAGATCGGCGTTCTTGTGAAGGGCCGATTCTTCGAGCCACGCCTGTACTGGAAGGACTGGGATGCCGCTGCGAGGGAGGCCTTATGGGAGGAGTGGCTGGTACGGTGAAGTATTTTTTTCAGCGTTAGTAAATGTTTAATTACAGTTTGTTTTATGTTGTTAATTTGTGTTATTGAATGCTTTACAGGAGGGGTTCACGTTTGACACGCCTCAGCAGCAGGTACTGGGGCAGCAGGCTTTCTTTGCCTACATCGGCAAGAATTACCGCCGATGGCTCCACGATGCACGGGACCGGGCGAAGAAGGCGCTGCCCGCGGGTGCCCCGATGACGGACATGACGAGATATCCCCCACATTGGATATCTCACCGTGTATGGGGGGAGATGATAGATCGGTGGGCTGCGGATCCAGGTTGGGACGCCAAGAGTAAGAGCGGGGCTGAGAACAGACAGAACAGAGATCCGACGCACACGGGGGGGTCGGTGCCACACGACATCGTCCGACACATGAACGCGGTCGAGCACCCGGATCTGGAGGAGGATGAGGTCATAGCTCTGACCTATACTCAGACGCACGTGCGGAAGAAGGACAAGGACGAGACGCACCGGGCGGGCGACTATATTTCAGATATTGCCCGGCGGATCGATGTGAGTCAATTTATTTAAGTTGTTAATGTTTTTTCTTTCTATCCTCAATGTCCGTTTCGTTAATTAATGCCCTAACATATCGTTAAACCACTATTTTTGCAGGCCTCGTATGAACAGCTAAGGGGGTCCGAGCAGCAGTCCGGACAGCCATCAGCGTCCACTAGTACGGCTGCGAGTACTGGGGGGTTGAAGCGATGGCTGGATACGCCGGAGGTCGTGAATCGGCCGAAAGGCCGCATACGCGGCCTGCCTAGCACGACTGCTCGTGCCGTGATAGGAGCGTCCTCACCCCCTGCTGCCCCTCCACAGACACCGGCTCCTCGTCCTCAGTTGGACGACGAGGAGATCCAGCGCATTGCTACAGTGGTGGCGAGGATGATCAGGGAGCAGGGCACTGCTGGACAGGTCGAGCCGGCCCCGGATCAGTAGGATCCAGATCCGGGACTCGGTAACCCCTGATGAGCCCCTTCCCGTGCCCGTTCCTAGCTTCCCCCCCCCCCCGCCCCCTGCGCTCGGCTTGTACTCTTCTCTCCTCTCCTAACCGGCTGTATCCGGTTCCCGGCTTGTACATATATGAGTTTTTTTATAATAAATATTTTTTATAATTGATTATATATATTTCTTTCTGTATTGATTATTGTGCGTTGTTATTGAGAATTGAAAATTGTATTACAGGTTTGGGTAATTGAAAAATTAAAAAAAAGTTGACTTTTGGCGACGGATTAATTCCATCGCTAAAGTATTCCTACAATCAGTTATTTAGCGACATAATATTCCGTGGCTAAATAAGTTTTTTAGCGACGGTATATTCCGTCGCTAAAATATTAATTCGTCGCTAATTTGACAAAAAAAATAAATTAAAATTCTAAAAATATAATTCGCGACGGAATATCCGTCGCTAATGAAAAATAAATCCGTCGGTAAAAATGACATATTTAGCGACGGAGTTAAAAATTCCGTCGCTAAACTATTAGTGACGGGCTTTTATACGAGGGATATTTAGCGACGGTGAATCCGTCGCTAATTCTTTTAGCGACGGATTTTGGGCTTTTAGCGACGGATTTCCCCGTCGCTAAAAGCCTGTTTTCTTGTAGTGAGTGTCCGTCATCTGGCGGGGAGGATTCGCCTTGATGATTTTCTTCAGCTTTTTCCTGTCTGCCTCGTCACCATCGTCACCCATATGAATTACTCGTTTTTTGTCAATGCCAATTTCCGAATGCAGTACCTCCTGGATGCTCGATAAGTGAGAAACTCCAGCTGTTTTCTTATCCAAATGATTAGTTCTCTCGCTCGAGACTCAAATTCTGGTGCTTTAAAAATCTTTCCATGTGCTTGGGCAATTGCATGTGCAGATGATTCCCCTAGAACTGCAAGCCAGAACGGGTCTCTTTCTAGATAATGAGGTGCAAGTGATTCAATAGGCAAGGTGAAGCTCAGCACCAAGCTAAGTCTTGCTTGCTTTGTGCTAAAATTTTGGTCAATGAATTTGGTGAAGAATCAAATGATTTTGTGAAACTGGTTGATGAAGACTTGAGGTTAAGCATTGGGAGGGGGGAATTTTGGGAGGTATGTAGTGGTTGAGAGAAACTGGAGCTTTGTAGGATTAATGGGTTATTTGTGAGAGAAAGTTACAATGGAGTTTCATTTTCAAAAGGGCAGAAATACGTCACGTTGAAACTGCTAGTGTGGCGTGAATGAGCAATGGGGATTATGAATGATGTTGTATGTGGAGCCTGATTTTAATCCAGAGACATTGTTACAATGAGGTAGTGATCTGAAAGCAAGTTTTTGTGAGGTTGTCTCACATTGCTTATTGAAAGAAGGTCACAACTTAGCCCAAGTATATAAGTGTCTTGTCCCACATTGGTTATTTAGAGAAAGATCACCTCTTAGCTCTAAATAAATATACATGGTCTTGTATTGTTTTGAGTCAAGAGAGAAAACCACAACATAAAGTGGGGGTTAAGATTTTGGTTGTAACGTTGCTGAATAGTGAAATCGAAATCTGGTCATACTCCGGGGACGTAGCCATATTTGTGAACCTCGTAATTCTTGTGTTGTGCATTTGGTTTATTTTTTAGGATTAAATGCACATAAAACCCCATACTTTGGGGTTATTTACACAGAACACCCCAGGGTTTCAATTTTGACCCCCACCACCCCAAATTTCCAATTTTGGTGCACGCAGCACCATTTGACAGTTGAAATTCAAAATTCGAGGACGGATGTTATAATTTTGAGGTCAAAATGGACACTTCATTAAAATATCCTTGTTGGCAGCCATATCACCCGAACGTTGGAGTTTTACCCCTTTGTCCCCATGTATCTCTCTCACACAAAAATCAAACAGAGAGAGAAAGAAGATGAAGAAGCCATGGCAGCGCCACCGGCCATGGGTCAGTACCTAGCGCCGCCACCGTGCATAGCCAGGCCATCTACCACAGGTACGAGGCCGACGACAACCAAAGGACGGCCATCCTTCCTCCAGATCTGTGCTACCGAGTCAGTACCTAGCACTGCCACCGCGCATAGCCAGTCCAGATCTGTGCTACCGACACCGTCGCAATCAAGCGGCCACCACCATCCCATCAAGATGTCGTCGTTGCCACCACGACAGGCCTTCCTAAAAGCACTGGAGCAACACTATCGCAAGCCTCGGCGAAGCGTCACCACCACGATAAACGGCTCCAATCGGCGCCACCGTCGCCTCACGATTACGGCCTTACAACTATGCCACCTACCCACCATCAACAAGGACCGGCATCACCATACATCTTAGTGCCGCCATCAGACCCATGTCGTCAAGATACGCACCACCGCGAGGAGCAGCAGTGCCCTTCGGCGCCGTCTCAATGCTGCTGGCGGTCAAATATGCCTTACAAAATCAAAATTGACGTGGCTGCCATGTTGGATTTATGGAGGAAGTTACCTTTGTGCCCTTTGGCTTCTAACAGACATTCCACCAAAACGAGTAAAAACCGTCAAATGGTGTTGCGTGCACCAAAATTGGAAATTTGGGGTGGTGGGGGTCAAAATTCAAACCCTGGGGTGTTCCGTGTAAATGACCCCAAAGTATGGGGTTTTATGTGCATTTAATCCTATTTTTTATTTAAATTTCTCGTTTCTTTTTTCTTTAAATATATTGCTTCGTAGTTGCTGCGTTTTGTAACAACTGGTACCAGAGCTTGGGTTTGAGTTTTACTCACGTAGGTTCTACGTTTGAGTGGGAGCAATGGCCGAAGAAGGTAAATGAAAGGTCGAGAAGTTTAATGGTATGAATTTTCAGTGGTGGAAGATGCAAGTTAAAGACTACTTGTATCAGAAGGATCTGTATCTACCGCTGGTGGGAGAGAAACCTGAAGCCATGAATGCGAGTGAGTGGGCGATTTTGGATAGAAAGGCGCTGGCTACAGTAAGACTTAGCCTAACCCCACAAGTTGCATTCAATATCTCTGGAACGCTAACACTTAATGATGTTGTGAGTTCTGTGATGAACGATGAAATGCGGAGAAAGACAATTGGTGATGGTATATCATCTAGTACTGCTTTGTCCGTGGAATCCAGAGGTAGACAGAATAACAAGCAGAATAATAGGGGAAGAAGTCCTACAAGAGGAAGATCAAAATCAAGAGACAAGTCGAAGTCCAAAGGAAGAACCATAGTATGCTGGAATTGTAATAAGGAAGGTCATAAGAAGAATGATTGTACAGAACCAAAGAAGAAAAAGGGAGCAGGGGGGCAAACATGGTAAGTTCAAATGAACGGACATATGACGATTTATGTCTTTCTGCTACCGTGGACGATAATTACAAAGTGTGGTATGTAGACTCAGGAGCCTCGATTCATTGTACACCTCATAGGGATTGTTTCAGTGATTATGTTCATGGTGATTATGGACATGTGACTGTCGGGAATGGATATCGGTGCAACATTGTTGGAAAGGGAAAAGTTGAAATTAAACTGTCAAATGGAGGAACCCTAATTTTGAATGATGTTAGACATATTCCAAAACTGCAGAAGAACCTTATATCCGTCAACGGGTTGGATCGTGAAGGCTATTTTGTGGCATTTGGTGAAAAACAGTGGAAGGTGACCAAAGGGTCGATGGTGATAGCAAGAGGAGAAAGAGTAGGAACCCTATATACTCTTTTAGGTACATATAACCACTCTATCTCTTTGGCTTCTACAGAAAATCTGAGGACGACATTATGGCATCACATGTTGGGACATTTAAGTGAGAGTGGTATGAGAATTCTACACTCAAAGAATTCGTTGCCAGGGATGAAAAACATTCAGTTGGATTTCTGCGAGGGTTGTGTCTATGGAAAGCAGAAGCAGGTCAGTTTTCGGAAGGATGGTAAAGAGAGGAATACTGGAGTTAGTTCATACGGATGTTTGCGGACCTACTACAGTAAAGTCTCTTGGAGGTAATTTCTACTTTGTTTCTTTTATAGATGATGCTAGTAGAAAGACCTGGATATATGCCATCAAACAGAAATATGATGTTTATCACACGTTTAAGAAGTGGAAAGTTCTTGTTGAGAATGAAATAGGGAACAAGGTAAAATGCCTAAAATTTGACAATGGGGGTGAGTATCGTGATGGAGGGTTCCAAGAATATTGTTCCAATAACGGTATCAGGTTAATAAGAACTGTTAAAAGGACACCTCAAGAAAATGGCTTGGCAAAGAGGATGAATCGAACCATCATGGAACGAGCAAGGTGCATGAGGATACATGCTAATTTACCTCTACAGTTCTGGGCAGCAGCTGTTAATACTGCTATATATCTAATTAACAGAAGTTCAGCCAGTGCTCTAAATGGTGGTATTCCTGAAGAAGAATGGTCAGGTAAACCAGTAAATTATTCTTTTCTAAGAGTTTTTGGATGTATTACTTATGCTCATATTGATAAAGAGAAAATAAAGAAACTTGACTCTAAATCTCAGAAGTGTGTATTTATTGGATATGGAGGTGATGAATATGGTTATCGTTTGTGAGACTACGAACATGACAAAATCATCAAGAGTAGGGATGTCATATTCGATGAATCACGGTTGTAGAAGCATAGGTTACAAGAACATGGAATCGAAAAAGAAGGCAAGGAATACATGGAACTTGATGAGCTAGAAGATGGACAGATACCCAGGATAGAAAGTCTAGAAGTCCTTGATGAGACAACTGATACTGAAATTGGAGATGGTGATCATCAACAAGTGCCTGAAACTCTTAACCTCAAAAAAAGCAGTCGGGTAAGGAAAGCTCCTGACAGACTTTGTCTTCCACTCGATTATATTTTGTATACTGATTCTGGAGAGCCAGAATGTTATCAAGAAGCGATACAGGATGAATCCAGGTTACAGTGGGAGTAAGCCATGAAAGATGAGATGGCTTCACTTGAGCCAAACCAAACTTGGGATTTGGTAAAGCTCCCTGCAGGTAAAAATGTTATGTACAATAAATGGGTATACGGGATTAAAAATGAAGCTGGAGGAACAAAGAGATACAAGGCAAGATTAGTTGTGAAAGGGTATCGACAGAGGAAAGGTATTGATTTCTAAGAAATATTCTCTCATGTTGTGAAGATGACTTCAATTCGTACGATATTAAGCATTGTAGCTATAGAGGACTTACATCTAGAGCAGCTGGATGTTAAGACAACATTTCTCCATGGGGATTTGGAGGAAGAAATCTACATGCATCAACCAGAGGGGTTTGAAGTCAAGGGTAAGGAGGGAATGGTTTGCAGGTTGAAGATGAGCTTGTATGGCCTAAAGCAAGCTCCTAGACAGTGGTATTTGAAGTTTGACAGTTTCATGAAGCAGACAAACTTCACTAGATACGACTCTGATCACTGTGTTTATTTTCAAAAGTTTAATAGTGAGGACTTCATTATTTTAACTCTGTATGTAGACGATATGCTTGTAGCAGGTTCAAGCATGGGAAGGATTAATGAACTCAAGAAGAAGTTGGCAAGTACTTTCTCTATGAAGGACTTGGGAGAGGCAAAATAACTTCTTGTCATGAGGATAACCAGGGACATAAAACAAAAAAAGTTATGGTTGTCACAGGAAGAGTACATTGAGAAGGTTTTGAGGAGATTTAACTTGCATGCCTCTAAACCTGTGATGACTCCTTTAGCAGTCCACTTCAAGCTTTCAAAGGAGTTGAGTCCCAAGAACAGGGAGGATGAAGAATACATGGCACATGTATCGTACACCTCTGCTGTGGGAAGTCTCATGTATACCATGGTCAGTGCAAGGCCGGATATTGCACATGCAGTTGGAGTTGACAAACCCATGAAAGGAACATTGTCAAGCAGTGAAGTGGATTCTCAGGTATTTGAGAGGAATATCCAGGTTCTGCTTATGTTTTGAGGGTAATAACATAGATGTGCGAGGCTATGTAGATACAGACCATGGCGGTGATAGAGACAATGAGAGAAGCACCACGGGATATGTTTTTTCTGTAGGAGGGACTGCAGTAAGCTGGATTTCTAAGTTACAGAAGATTGTTGCATTGTCTACAACAGAAGCAGAATATGTTGTTGTGACAGAAGCAAGCAAGGAAATAATTTGGCTTCAGAAGTTGTTGACAGAGTTGAGATATGGGCAAGTAGATTGTAAGCTATGGACTGATAGTCATAGTGCAATACATCTCACCAAGAACTCAACATTTCATTCGAGGACCAAGCATATTCAGTTGAGGTATCACTTTATACGGTCTCTGTTAGAGGATGGACAACTAAACTTGGAGAAGATTGAAGGCAACAAGAATCCCTTGGACATGTTAACGAAGGTGGTTGACAGGCAACATTAGTCTTCGTTGATGCTTCTTGGATGAGTATGACCAGCAGTTGTGTGCTCAACTTTGATTAGTCTTCGTTGATGCTTCTTGGATGAGTATGACCAGCAGTTGTGTGGAGTTTCAGCATTGGAGTTGTATCAGTCTCCAAGTGGGAAATTGTTGTATGTGGAGCCTGATTTCAATCCAGAGACATTGTTACAATGAGGTAGTGACCCGAAAGCAAGTTTTTGTGAGGTTGTCCCACATTGCTTATTGAAAGAAGGTCACAACTTAGCCCAAGTATATAAGTGTCTTGTCCCACATTGGTTATTTAGAGAAAGATCACCTCTTAGTTCTAAATAAATATACAGGGTCTTGTATTGTTTTGGGTTAAGAGAGAAAACCACAACATAAAGTGGGGGTTAAGATTTTGGTTGTAACGCTGCTGAATAGTGAAATTGAAATCTGGTCATACTCCGGGGACGTAGCCATATTGGTGAACCTCGTAATTCTTGTGTTATACGTTTGGTTTATTTTTTATTTAAATTTCTCGTTTCTTTTTTCTTCAAATATATTGCTTCGTAGTTGCTGCGTTTTGTAACAAATGATTCATCAGGTTGAATTTGTGGACTTAAAATTAGTTTGGGCTTGAGGGTTTGAGGTGGGAATATATGTGGATTCTTTTATGTTTGAGGATTTATATTGGGCCATGTTATAGTGTATAGATGATGGTTTATTGGGTATGCAAGGAAAATGAATTATTTGAGGCTTGGTTTTCTGAAGGGTTTTCCTGAGCAGCAAAAATTGACGAGGAACCCATGCCATTTGGGTGGCTGGGGATGACAGCAAGTGGGAGATCTGAAGATTTGAGATGAGATTTATCTGAGATATTTTTGGAGATGTTTGAGATCAAATCTTCCCCCACTTGCATCTCATTCATCATTTCTGTGTTTGTTTGTTTTTTTTTTTGGATTTTCAGATTGAGAGAGATATGCAATAACTTGGCGAGGAATGTTGGTCGGTGCATGGGGCAAGGCAATAGGCAATAGAATAGGCACTGTTGTAGCTGATTGTGGAACAATATCCTCAATTGCCACCGGTGATACGTCGATGTCATTTTTCAACGAATTAGTGTCGATTTCTACGTGAGTTCCATCATCATCATCTTGTCGGAGTTCAAGTTCTTCCTGAGTTGTTGCGCTTGTATTAGAACTTGTATTGGCATGTGAGAGCATCCATAACGTCATTTAATTGGGGCTCATGATTTGCAAAAAATTCTGGGTGAAGAATTACCAGAATCGGCGTAATTTCAGCAATATACATTTGTGCAGTAGCTTGCTCTTCACCCAAATTTTCATCCATCGCGTTTTGATTGATTTTCAAGTCTCCAATTACTCCACCTAGCTCTTCCATAACAAAATAAAAATGTTCATTTCCAGGTTGGGGTAAGTCCTCCATGTCTTCATCTGGGTCCAAAGGGTTCATGGTAGGTACATATGCAGCCATTACAGGGGAGAAGGGGGCTGTTGTAAAATGTTCTCCTTCACTCGAATCAGTTTGAGGGCCTGGCGAAAAGGCATTATACATGTGGCCAAGCACTAACCCAGTGCCATTATGTGAGATGATAACTTTTGAGGTTTAGTTCCAGAAAAATGTGGGAACGCACAAAGGGTTTTAGAGAACATGGGGTACCCAACAAAAATGAAAGTCTCGTATAAATTAGGGCCAGGGATATGGGCAATGCAACGGGTCAGTGATTCAGTTACTTCAAGAATTGAGGAAGTGCACTGCGTGTTTTTGTGACCAACTTTTCCACAGCAAAAGCACCCCATGAAAACCCGTTCATATGTGCAGCAGAGTATATGTACTCCCATGTTATCTAACAGTCTGAGAAAGATTGCAGGGAGTAAAGAAGCATCAAGAAGCACCCTTATTTTGATCTGGAAGTAGTCACAATGAGTAGTTCTGACATTCTGACCAATCAATCTCTAAAAGAATACATGTCGCTAATCCGATCATCTCAGCCAGTGAGTAATGGTAACTATTAAGCTTTTAGAGCAGATAGTAACTTAACATGGTATCAGAGCTCTGGTTTAACAAAGTCTTGGGTTCGATTCTTCCTGCTTGCATATCTGGTTCTATTTATTTATGTCTTGGTTTGTCTCTCCACATGCAATCAGGGGCTTGCACGTAAAGGGGAGTATTACGCATGATAACATTGTTGGGCTCATTCTCTGAAAGCTTAAGCTTTTAGAGCAAATGTTAACTTAATAGTAACAATCACTTGGAATATTACTCACCTGCATCCAGAGATCTACCATCTTGAATTTGATAACGCAATATACTACATGTGGGAACCATTCATGAAGAACCAAGAGTGCGCCGAAGAAATTTCGGGGGCCATTAGAGAGCATCATTCTCGTGTCCGAGACAAGAGAAAAAGTGAAAAGGAAGAGATTTGTCACTTTGGTTACGTGCACAGGGCTCTTGAAGAGCCCATCAAGCATCCATTCTGTTTTGAATTTGTGATTGGGAAAAGACGCGCGAATCTTAGAACTTACCAAGTGAAACATATTCTTTGTAGATTTGTGCATTTCTGACTTGTTGTTCGTTAACGGGGAGCAAAAAGATGCGCATGTCTACTGTTGTGTCTTCCTAAAGTAGCGGTTTTCCATGTATGTTGGGTGGGTAATAGCACTGAGCTGGAAACTGTCTGATTTAGAATATTTTGGTCGAAAGTGATCTGGTTGTTGGGTTGTTAAGTTGTCATAAAGGGAAGTGTTGTAAAGCATGTTAGAAAGGAGAATCAATCAGTGGGACTGATGGGTGTTTCGTTAGAGAACAAACAAGTTGTTTGATGGGTGGGAGAGAACCTTAGAATTCATAAAGGATAGGGGTTTTGTGGAAAGGGGCATGCAAACTAGGAGTTATTTTAGTGGGGATCTTTGAGTTCATAAAGGAGCGTAATTTGTTTATAGTGGCATGCATGCAGGGAGTTATTTCAAGGGAGATAAGGAAGGAGGGCTGGTCAGCAAAGAGTTCAGGTAGGTTTGGGAGGAGGAGGGAGAATAGAGCATTCCTCATGCAGGCGACATGAAGCTTTTCCCAGGTAGATTCAAACACCATAACTTTGATTGATTCCTTTATTTTTATACATGTACATCTTAGCCCCTGTTGCTGCTAAATATGCTCCGGAGCCTTAGCTTGGAACAATGACCTGTAAGCAGAAAACGAGCGATCGCCGAGTGGGATTTCTGGCTGAGAACTTTTTGATGCTTAAGTCAGTGTGCAGTTATAGGATGAAAACTCTGAAAAAAAAACATAAAAGACGGTGCTTGTGTGTGTAAAACTATTTACATGCTTGGGAAGGCCCCTTTATATAGGCATGGATGCGCAACCCTGATAGAACTCGGTGTCATGGTCAGGCTCTGGCCATGTCCTTGAGAATCGTGTTAGAGTCTTTTAGGAATCCTAATTTATCCAAAAAGCCGTAGTTGACCTAATTTGATTGGGAATGCCAAGTATCACCCAACAATTGAGAGCTTATATTTGAGTTATATCAGACACTCTTTGTTACAGATTATTTTGATTTAGCTTATAGCTTAAAAAAAAAAAGCTTAAATTAAAATGGTGCTTGTTATTAAAACCTTCTTAAAGGCAAAACAAACTATGATCCATAAGTAACTCAAGAGGTGCTTTTCTAACTTATGCAATTTAAGTTTCAGAAGATCCACCATTCATCACAATTTGCCACGTGTCACATGTTGATACCTTCTCTTTTCTCTTCATTTTCTCAACTTTATTCCATTTTTTAATTCATCTGATTTCAATGATTCAAGTAGTTACCAACTCGAAATTGAATTCTCTTTAATTTGAGATTTATGAAGGATATATTTAGATAGTTATGTTCACTAAATCTATGAATAAGGTAATTATGTACATACCAATAAGTAAAACTCGATACGGACTTCTATCATTTCAAAATGCAGTAATCTGATCCTATAAGTTGTAAAAACGCTACATACCAACTTTGAAATTAATCTACTTAAACTTACTTATGCGATAAGCTGCTTATTAAAAAAAAGTACAAGGTACGGCAAGTGGGGCCTTAACCTAGGGTAAGGAAAAATCACGTGATGGCTCTATGTTCATGTTCATTGGAATTAGGAGACTATCTTATCATAAGAAGCAAGGTCACGGTGCAATAGTTGAAAAATAAATGCCTTACCCCCCCCCCCCCACCCCCAGAGTAGCATTAGATTACGAAGCAGATTTTAGCCTAGGTGGTGGTGGTGGTGGTGTGTGTGTGTGGGGGGGGGGGGATTGTTATGGAGGAGGAGACATTTGAAATTTTTAGAGTTTTTAGCTTTTAATAGTAGTTGCCACATTCTCAAGTTACTTTAGGAAGTTTGATGCCAGTGTCTCTAGTTTCCCAATCATGCTCTAACAACAATAGAGCATGATGGGAAGCTTCCCGAAGTTTGTACATGAATGCTCATGGAGAGTCTGGCAGAAGCCTCTCAGAGGTCTTCTAATTGAGTGTTTACGGAGAGCGTCATCAATCAGAAGCCTCACAGAGGGCTTCTTGATGAGGGCTCATGATCAGAGTATATAAGAAGCTTCCCGAAGGGCTACGTTGGTTCTCACCAAGAACGTAATTGGATCCAGAGGGCTTATGTATTAGTGCTCATGGAGAGCATAGCAAGAAGAGCCTCTTGAAAGGCTTTGTGAAGATTTCCTTTTGATGATGCATTTGACTCTAAGCTTTTGGATAAGGAAAAAATTTTGCTGCTGACCAAGAAACAGTTTCATCCTGCTATTCCTCCACGTGGCAGTGATTTATTGGTCCAGCAAAACAGCAGTCATGCTTCTTGCACGATATCCACTTGACGGCATCACAGTTAAATGCCTCCCTGATATTTCGGTTGAGAAATTATAATCTCTCTCTCTCTCTTTCTCTCTCTTCTTCTTCCTGCCGCCCACACTCCAAAAACTTCTCTCTTCCTTCCCATCTTCTTCGTCCCGCCGTTGCAAGGTCCATGACCACTGACCAAAGGAAAATGGTTTTTCAGATTTCACTACTGTTACTGGGTCCATTATCACATACCTCCTTGACTTTTTTCTCTTAAGATTTACTATTTCCTGTACCAACAGAGAGAAGAGATATCACAAACCATAATAACACCTGCAACAAATACAACATTTCCTCATTTATGCACTCAGCTCGAAGGGTTGAGAGCCAATACTAGCGAAGTACGGGTAAATGTCCATCATCCACAAAGGATTGTTAGGTTCAGCTAACCATACACCCCTAAATCAAGCATCAAATGCATATCTACTCAGGAATCAAATTGCATTTTCTCAAGGATCAAATGCATAGGCAACACAACTGTTCGTTTTGTTTCCAAAAGAAAACATAAGGGAAAATCATGAAGTCTCTCCAAAGATCAAAGTGGCTTGATAAGCACAAATGAAGGAAGTGGGCACATCAAAAGAGAATGGAAGCTTTATAAAGCTGCTGGAAACTTGAACCCCCAAGAATCAAGAGGTTTCCTGTTGCTTGATTTTCTCAATAATCAAATGCTTCTGATACAAATTTCTCATAACTTCCCTTTCCTTTCCAAAAACTCTTATCATTGTGGAGAAATTATCCCACGATATTCTAATTCTGTTTAGTACCTTCTCAACAATATCCTTTCCATTTTCTACCTAGATGATGAGATCCCAGAAATCTACCAATCTTCAAATTAATACCACCATTAGATCACTTGAGAGGAGCAAATGTGATCACCGATTAGATGTGAATTCAGTGATAATATTTTGAACACAACAGTTTATGGAGTGTGCATGTGAGGAAGAAGATGAGGAGAGAGAGAGACTACATATGTGATTACACAGTTACCACCGAAATTTAAGGGATGCGTAAACGGTGATATTCTGCTATTTGTCTCCAATTTTTTTCATGTAGAAGGAGCATGACGACTAATCTGCTGGACCAATGAAACATTGCCACATGGAGGGGTAGCAGGATGAGGCTGCTCCTTGGTTAACAGCAAAAAAATTTCCTTTGGATAATATCACTAAACTCCTTGAGTGTAGGGGTGAATTACAGTCAAAGCTGTGTTTTGAGAAGGTGCACAATTGTATCCAAAAAAGTGAAAAGTTGTACCAGATTCTCCCAATGTTATGATTCCATGACACTGACTAACAGTCCCTCTTTAATGCCTTTCACTTCCAATTTTCTTCCAATACCAATTTGCGTCAGTGGTAGCTTCAATTTCTTCTAGTTTTCAACACATGTAGACACTGATGCACACGCACACACACGCAGATCTGTGATACCGACACGAATAGGCATACATGCGCATGCGTGCACGCACACTGCACGGACATGTGTATGTGAAGATCAGTGTGTGTGCATGATGTGTGTTTGTGTGGTGGTGGTGGTAGTGGTGGATGTGGTTGGTGGTCTTGGGGTGTTGCAGTGGTTGTCGTTGGTGGTTGTTGGAGTCGAAGGGGACATGGTGGTGTGGCAATCTGAGTATGAGAGAAAGGAGAGAAAAAAGGCTAGAGGACTTCCTTGGTTACATGTTCGAAGAGCATGAAGAGTGCTTGTGGAAAGCGAGAATACGATCTCTTTGCGGAATCGTAGCGGTGAACATGTGTGGTAGGAAGCCTCCTTGGATGGTTTGCTTATTGGTTCTCAAATAGAGTATGATAGGAAGCTTCCCGGAGCTTGTACATGAATGGTGAGTGTGGCAAAAAGCCTCTGGGAGGGCTTCTAATTGAGTGTTACGGAGAGCGTGATAAGAAAACCTCACAAAGAGCTTCCTGATGAGGGCTCGCAACGAGAGTAAATAAGAAGCCTTTCAGAGGACCACGTTGGTGCTCACTAAGAGAGTAATAGGAACATGAGGGCCCATGTATCAGTGTTCATGGTTTTGAAGGTGCATTTGACACTAAAGCTTTTTTTTACGTATTGAACATGGTTACTTGAAAGATGCTCACATACAATAAACGAAATGCATATTGCAATTTTTATTATCATGCCTTATTTAAGTTTACAGGAGACCAGTGACTGGCATATTATGAATTTATGTTCCTACAGGGTGTTAGGACCATAAGAAGAACCACTCTTCTTTAAGCTTTGAATAGGTTCTTCAGATTATATGGCCATGCAATAGTCCTATTTCCACTCCAAATGAGCTTCGCAACTTGATGGTTGGCTGCCTCACTGGGATGAATGGAGTCAAAATACACATACTCACTTGCATTAGCACACAATTTGTACTCTACAATTCCTCTCTTTCCCCCACAACTAAAGATTCCGCGATATGGACCGGAGCCGCAACATGCACTTTTCCCTTCCTTTAAACCTTCATGACATTAACCGTATTTCAGACAATAAAGTTAACACAAATATAATTGTTTTGAGGTAAACAAAAAAAAAATTATTTCAGAGTAGCTACTTTGGCTACTATAAATTAGAGATAGCAATTTAGCGGCTTAATTGGAGCCCCACCCATAAGGTACTTATTTGGGAAAGCTCTAATTGGATTTGGGGCAACTAATCAATTGTGGCGAATGACAATTTGGTGACCTAATTGGAGCCCCACCCACTCACCCCGTCCTACCGCATAAGGTTCTTATTTGGGGAAGATCCAGGTGGATTCGACAAATGGGATTTAATTAATTATGGCTATTTTAATCTTTTCCATCCCTAACTTTACCCAAAAAGATTTTCAAAAATTTGATCCATATACACTCTTTGCCCCCTTCCCTCCCACACAAACACAAACCTACATTCGGTAGCCACCGACCACCGCCGCTGACCACTACTGACCACCATTGAACTTCAACAGCCACCGCTACGACTGAACGCTGATCACAGCAGTATGTCGCTGGCCAACTTTGGAAGCATCAGGAACTGTCGTTTTGCCGCTGGCCAATTCAGGCAGCCACTGTCGCTTCCGAACAAACAGTGACATCGACTGCCAGCGAACTCCAACAGCCATTGCCTCTACCCATTGCCCATCCGGCAGCCACCTCTGGCCACTCATGTGCCGACCAGAATAAGAAAAATAAAAAACTGTGACTAATTTTAAACAAAAGGTTTTAGAAACTAATGGGTTGACTCATATTAAATCAGGATAAATATATAATGATAGAGCGACTTGGGTTGGGACACGTACAGGACACCCCATATTGCCATCCCTTGAAAATATGCATGTTTTTGCAAAAAGTTATGTTGCTATAATAATATCGTCTAAAGAGAAGAGAAAGCAAGGTACCGTATTTGGAGGGATTTTCGATTAAATCTAGTGACACAGTGTAGAAATCAAAATACGAATACCTAAACCCCTTTAATTGCCTGTCTAGCTTATGGAGGATATTATGAAGAGCTTCATTGTGCAGCTTTACTAGGGTTGCGAGCTCTTCATTGCAATGACCACTGGCACTCCTGAAAAATGGTAAACAACCCACTGCAGCCACGCCAAGAAACCCGAAATTTCTCCCTCCTTGTTCATATATTTCCTAGAGAGCATTAAAAACATTGGTTAAAAGCAGTAATGTTAATCGGTTATAGTGTTATAGTCACATGTCTGTCAACTGCACTAACTTTGTTAGGACTCAGAAAGAACAAAATAAGTTTTTCTCTTCAATTTGATTTGCAATCCTCTTAGAATAACTAATGATTTTGTTATGAGACTACGTGTGTGTGTGTGTGTGAGAGATCAATGCCCTACCTTGATCACAACCGTCAGGTTTCCAATCACCATCTCCACAATTTCATCGCGAGAGCCGCTGTAGTTCGCCAGGCTCCCATAATCATTGCCTCCGATGCTAAAAAAGTAGACAGCTCTAGATAGAAGTTGCATAGCTTCCTCATCACCTAGTTTATGCATCAACTGCTTCTCTACATCTTTGAAATAGGTCATCTGTGTATTGAGGTTGATCACCTATTACAATGAACACAATCATGCCATCAAAGGAGATAGGATAAATTACAATAAACCCTCATAAGGTTTTACGTAATTACACTCCACTACCGCTATCTTTAAAAATTACACTCTGCTCAAAAAGTAAAATTTTTTCTTACGGTGTTAACGATGCAATGCAAAAAGACATAAATGCCCCTCAACAATGTTTTCTTGAAATTTGGCTGAAATTTATAACTAGCTCCATCAAAACTAGCTCCATTCTGGCCCTAATATTCGAAGGTAGAGCACCCTCTGTACAACACGATTCATTGCAAAATGAAGATGAAGCCGACTGGGGCGTCGGAGTAGGCGAGTTGGAGGGAGCTATCGTAGTGGGTGAAGGCGTCGCGGTTGGGGTTGGAGACGGTGACGTATTGGAGGAAGGTGAAGTCCACGGTGCCGTTGGCGACGGGGAAGGTTGGGAACTGGACGGCGTCGACGGCGATCTTGGGGTCTTTCAGTTTGAAGAGGAGGAAGTAAACGACGACGATTTCGGCCGCCAGGAAGAGCAAGAAGACTGTGGCCACTATGCACGAGGCAAGGTTGGTTGTACGACCGGTCTTAGATCTGTGAGGCTCGTACATGGCTAAGCTACAACTCCTCTTTTTACCACCACCACCACTGGTAAAGGGTAGAGTTGGGTGGTTAAGTGATTGTCAGTAGTTCAGTAGTTGATGTTCTGGATCTGAAGTTACTGTTGTCCACAGGGCAACTAGGTTTTTGACACGTCAAGACACTTTGGGAAAGGTGGGAGGGAGGGGGTCGGGTGTCTTCTATGGGAAGGGAGATGTTTGATAGGCCTGGAGGACAAGCCGGCGGTAGGCGGCGGGGGAGATGCCGAACTGGGCGAGCTTGTCCGGGTAGTGCTGGAGGGCAAGCCGGCGGTAGGCAGAGCGGATCTCGTCGGTGGTGTAGTCGCCGCCAAGCCCCAGCACCTTGTATTAGCACTGCTTCACTGTAAAATGAAGATGAAGCCGACGGGGGCGCCGAAGTAGGCGAGCTGGAGGGAGCTGTCGTAGTGGGTGAAGGCGTCGCGGTTGGGGTTAGAGACGGTGACGTACTGGAGGAAGATGAAGTCCACGGTGCCGTTGCGAGAATAGTATATGTATTTTATGTTATAAAATGTTATTAAGGGGGGTATTTTGGGTATGAAAAATTACATAAAGGAGTGTGTCAGGGAATCTTGAAACGAAGTTGGAAGGGCCGTTAAAAGTGTGTAGTTGTGTGTAATGCGGGTACAAACCTAAGGGAGTGGAGTGTAATTTTTAAAGATAGCGGTAGTGGAGTGTAATTACGTAAAACCTCAGGGGGTTTTAGTGTAATTTACCCAAGGAGATATATCCTTGCAAAACTCAGAATAGTTTTTCGGCATGTTTCATTGTTTTTTAAATGTTAATATAAATTAAACGGGGCTTTTAAGAAGTTGAATAAATAAGAAACCCCATAAACTTGTTTTTAGGAACGAAATAACGTATTAAAACATCACATACTAGTCCTGGAAAAGTTTCGTCCAATGCACCAGCTCCACCAGAAGCGAAGTTTGCCCCGTAACCAAACTGATGATTTCCAGGCTGAAGGTGGGAGGGAGGGGGTCGGGTGTCTTCTATGGGAAGGGAGATGTTTGATAGGCCTGGAGGGCAAGCCGGCGGTAGGCGGCGGGGGAGATGCCGAACTGGGCGAGCTTGTCCGGGTGGTGCTGGAGGGCAAGCCGGCGGTAGGCGGAGCGGATCTCGTCGGCGGTGCAGTCGCCGCCAAGCCCCAGCACCTTGTATTGGCACTGCTTCACTGCAAAATGAAGATGAAGCCGACGAGGGCGCCGGAGTAGGCGAGCTGGAGGGAGCTGTCGTAGTGGGTGAAGGCGTCGCGGTTGGGGTTGGAGACGGTGACGTACTGGAGGAAGATGAAGTCCACGGTGCCGTTGCGAGAATAGCATATGTATTTTATGTTATAAAATGTTATAAAGGGGGGTATTTTGGGTATGAAAATTACATAAAGGAGTGTGTCAGGGAATCTTGAAACGGAGTTGGACGGGCCGTTAAAACTGTGTAGTTGTGTGTAATGCGGGTACAAACCTCAGGGGGTGGAGTGTAATTTTTAAAAATAGCAGTAGTGGAGTGTAATTACGTAAAACCTCAGGGGGTTTTAGTGTAATTTACACAAGGAGATATATCCTTGCAAAACTCAGAATAGTTTTTCGGCATGTTTCATTGTTTTTTAAATGTTAATATAAATTAAACGGGGCTTTTAAGAAGTTGAATAAATAAGAAACCCCATAAACTTGTTTTTAGGAACGAAATAACGTATTAAAACATCACATACTAGTCCTGGAAAAGTTTCGTCCAATGCACCAGCTCCACCAGAAGCGAAGTTTGCCCCGTAACCAAACTGATGATTTCCAGGCTGAAGGTATGGTGGAATCAATGGCAGCTTTGCATACTCAGCTGCAACAAATTCACTAAGCATCAAACAGTGATTGTTTAAAACAAAAATTACCCAATGCCCCCACTTAGTGTTAGTGCCAGACTTCAATGTATTCCACTGCATTACTGATGCCACTAGCCATATTTTGTGATCATTAGTTATCGCTATACAAGAGAGTAGTATCTTCTTGTTACAACCCGAGCTACGGCCAAAACTTTTGCATTTTACTTACATGGATATAAAGGTACTAGTCGATATCCTTGACTCAAAATAAAATACAAAACGAATGAAGCAACCCAAGAGGCTTATAGGTTGGAAATGATAGATATGGTTTCCCTCGGTGGGCTTTTAACCCTTGTAAGTCGCAATTATCAAGCTCAATTCATTAGTGACGTATTTACTTTTGTGACTACATAAGTGTCCTCTGTGCGATATAAAATCAAAGTTTTATAAGAGGTTGTCTATTGCCAAAGCTGTTAATTAAAGCTCATGCGAGATCAAAAGTACATAAAGCAATGAGAAATGTACACAAATTCACTACACTATTTGCTCCCTTTTGCAATTTTGATGTACAACATCTCGAAGCACAGTCATAAATCCAGAAACGGAAATTGCCAGGTCTCTTACCGATAAAATCAGGGATGAGGCGACCCGCGACCGTCACAGAATCTTCCAGTTGGGTACTTGAAGAACGTCTCCCCATATGGGCAGAAATTTGCTCGGGCAAAGGCGTTGATGTAATTATTATTTCCGGGATAAAAAATGGAATCGCCAAATATGAAAAGCGGAACATGCTTACCATCGTGCCCATGTTCGTGGCCCAGGCAGCCGGTAGCTGAGATTGCAAGTACTACCAAGGCAAAGAAGTGAAGATCTGAAGTTGCCATGTTAGTGTTCGTGCTTGATTCAGTTACTTCACTTACGACTTATATAGGACTTCAGAACAGCGCCTGGTGGGGGATGGGAGGAGGTTGGACATGTTCAAAAACTGCTGGAGTCATTAACATCCATAGACGACTAGATTGATAATCTTATCCAAGATATATTACGAGTCAAATTGGCGAAATTGGATGCTGCCAAGTAAGTATAATCGGCCAAAATTGGATGCTGCCAGTTTGTCCAATCATCTTAGTTCCTTCTCACGACTGGAACATGTGAGAATTTTTTTATCACCCTGACCCTCCAAACAAAGATATTTTCCGGCCATAATTATCTTGTTGCTGTCATTAGAATTGCCGCAGAGGCCTTTCTGGGAGACGCTATTTTCTGCAAAGAAACAGAAAATAGCGTCTCCCAGAAAGGCCTTATAATTTTCTGCGGCAATTCTAATGACAGCAACAAGGGTGTGAAAGAACATGTTTGAAAGTTGTTTCACCAGCACATACAGCATTACAAATGTCTATTTGTTCTCAAAACACCTCGAAGAAGTATTGGACGTGTGTTCAAGAGTATTGACAAAGACTTTGCATTAGAGGCATGCCACACATCAATAAGTCTCCTGTTAGAGCTTCACATGCCATACTTTTGCTACGTTTATCTTCTCTACCGTATAGTTAGCTTCACATCGCGTTAGGCTAGGGTGGTTGAGCTTTCACCAGCCGACAAAGGGTCTACTGTTATGTGGCCTATGAATCTCTAAGAAACTGTCCAAGGTCAATTAATTGAAAAAAGAGAGGGGTAACGTAACCTTCCACAGCCCTGAGACTACACCATACCGAACACATTGCAGCCTCTTCTGGCCATAGCGTACTCCGTCGACCTCAAAAAGTTAATTTTTGTTAATCTACAGTGGCTTAACTTGCACATTTACTAGAGCTGTTAAAGCTCTTGCCAAAGCAAAGGTACATGGATTGATGAGAAAAGGACAGAATTCGTTAAGCTGTTTGCTTTGGCAGAAGCCAATTTGCTCCCATATGCCAATCGTGATGTACAACATCTTGAAGCACAGTTATAAATCACCAGGAACGCATATTTCCGTATGTCTCTTACCAATAAAATCAGGGATGAGGCGACTGTCGCAGAATCTTCCAGTTGGGTACTTTGTTCCCAACCTATTCTAATCGTACCCAAAGGCCCACTGGGGTCCCACTTTTCATGACACATCCGCACAAGCAACAGTCAATATTCAACGTTCACAACCGGTCAAAGCATGCACGCTCAAGTCACGTACACTTCTCACTTTCGTTACGTTACTTCGTCACCAAGAAACTCATCCTTGCGCGACTGCTCATCACGCTCCAACCATCGCACATCGCCCGTCGCCTGTCGGCGCACCTTGGCACTTGCCGAAGGAGCTTGGCCTTGGCCTCCCCCTTGGGGTTGGCCTTGGCCTTGGCCTTCCCCTTGGGGTCGGCCTCGGGCTACCCTTGAGGTTGGCATTGGCCTTCCATACTTAGCATTTTCACTTCTCTTCAAGGGACCATACATAACTCCGCGACCCCGTCGCCGGCGTTCGGGCGCCGCACTTCAACACTCCGCCGCGCCCGTGCGCCGCGCCGCTGATACAGCCGTGCCCCCAGGCTCTCTGTCACACTACCATGCCCCCGACACCTTACTCACTCTGTCGCGCCCATGCGCCACAGTCATGTTACATGCCCCCCGGGCACCACACTCATTCGCCACACCATGCGCACCTTGCCTTGGTCGTGGAACATGCTTCGACCCACTCTCCGGAGTGTGCAACATCCTGCGGGGATATGCGACTCCTCTGGGACACTATCTCCGCCAGGGAGCTCTTTAACTCTCTTCCGCCAGGTAGACGACTCCTCCGGGATGCTACCTCGGCTAGTCGGGTAGACGGCTCCTTTGGGATGCGACCTTGTCGCGGTCTGAGTGTTCCAGCACAAGGACTCGCCCGCAGGGATAGGCGACTCCTCCGGGACACTATCTCTGCCAGGGAGCTCTTCAACTCCCCTTCCGCCAGGTAGACGGCTCCTCCGGGATGCTACCTCGGCCAGTCGGGTAGACGGCTCCTCCGGGATGCTACCTTGACGCGCTCTGAGTGCTCCGGCACAAGGACTCACCCGCGGGGATAGACGACTCCTCCGGGACACTATCTCTGCCAGGGAGCTCCAAGTGCTCCGGCACGAAGACTCCCCTTCTGCCAGGTAGACGGCTCCTCCGGGATGCTACCTCGGCCTGCGGAATAGGCGACTCCTCCGGGACACTATCTCCACCAGGGTGTCTGCGTGACTGGCCTACGTGCTCCGGCACTGGGGGCTTGCGTCGGCACCCCTAGGGACTATGACCCCCGGGTCACTCCAAGACGGGAGCAGGTCTTCGGAGGGCATCGCGCCTAGTTCACCTAGTAGTTGGGCGTCAGGTTTTCCCCACCGCTGCCAGGCCTATGTGACTCCGCAAGGGCTTGGATTTGAGGCTAGATCAAAGGGGTTCTCTGGCCACACCGTTGTGGGAGCCAGTCTTTCCAGACAGACAGAGCGACGCTGTGCGGGGCAGGCTGGGTGAATATGCGATCCGACAGTTCGTGGAGCACCGACACCCGTGGACCCCCCGGTGACGTGTCACTCCCGGGGAGCGCCACGTGTCGGTTAATGACATCATCATCTCAATCTCTATAAATAAAGGTCTTGAGAATTCATTTGGGAGGTTGTACATTTTCAGAACATATTTTCACTTTCTCACTCTAGAATCTTAGAGAGAGAAACATACAGGACTCTAACTCTGGACTTAAGCATCGGACTGTAACTGTCGTCGTGTATTCATCCTGCTTTATTGCCCTCACAGCAATGCCACCCTCAAGCTCTGTCTGAGAAGCCCTTGGTCTTTGCCCTTGTTCCACCCTTGTTGTGTCTCACATCAACATACTTGGCATCTGACTCGGACTGCAGCTTTTGTGGCACCTCCACGTAGGTACGAACCCACTTTCCTTGGCATCATACTTGAAGAACGTCTCCCCATATGGCCAGAAATTTGCTCGGGCAGCAGGGATGATGTGATGTAATTGTTATTTCCAGCATCAAAGAGCGAATCACCAAATACGAAAAGTGGGACATGTTTACCGTCGTGCCCATGTTCGCGGCCCAGGCAGCCGGTAGCTGAGATTGCAAGTACTACTAACACAAAAAAGTGAATATCTGAAGTTGCCATGTTCCTGTTTGATTTAGTCTGTCACCTTCACTTACCACTAATATGACTTCAGAACGGTGCCTCGTAGAGTTATTGAAATCCAAAGATGACTCAAGTGAGGCATGCTATTGACTTTTTAATTATCTATAATAAGTGAAGCGAAATCCTTTTATGGATTAAAACAATCTCCTAGGCAGTGGTATAAGCGATTCGACACTTTCATGGCAGAGAGAGGTTACACCAAGAGTGTCTATGACAGTTGTTGTATCACCAGAGGCTTGTGGATGGTTCTGATATATACTTGTTGTTATATGTTGATGACATGTTGATTGGTGCAAAAACGATGTCAGATATCAACGGTTTGAAGGAGTAATTGAAAAGGAAATTTGAGATGAAATACTTGGGTGCATCAAATAGGATATTAGGCATGGACATTCAGAGGGATCGACCTGCAGGAATTTTGTACTTGTCCCAGAAAAAGTACATTGAGCGAGTACTGCAACGCTTTGGTATGGAAAACTCCAAACCTGTGACTACTCTTTTGGTAGCACACTTCAAGCTTTCAGCAGCTGATTCCCTACAGTCTCATGTATGCTATGGTTTGTACGAGACCAATATTTCTCATGCGATCAGTGTGGTTAGCAGGTACATGGGTAATCCTGGGAAAGCTCATTGGCAGGCTGTAACGCCCCAGAAATCCAGAGCTCTGTCGCCCCGAACTCCCAGGTCGTTAACTTACCGGATCACATCAAACATGTCAGACCTGTTCACTAACACATATTCCAAATCATATAATTCAGTATCAACTCAGATTTTTCAAAACACTGGATCACAACTGCTTAGCTTAAACTATTACAGCTTAGGTTCTTCGCAATTCAAAATTTCTAAGATCAAATAGCAGTACCGACCCACGCAGGGGTCTTACTATACCGTTGTGATGGGCTCATCGGAATCTCACTCAGTCTCTAAACTTCTTTGTGCGACACATCATCGCTTCTTTATATGACACGTCACCAGATTAATTATCTTTTATATTAGTAAGTCTTATTTAATTTAAAAACTAACTCTAATCATTCTAAAATTCTGCCTAATCAATATACTAATCTATTAAGACTTCTTTTGAAAATTATGTCCTTAAAATTCAAAAATTAATTCTAATCATTCTCAAACTCAACCTTATCATTATACTAACTTATTAGGACTTAATATTCACTATTATATCTTCAAAACTACTCTCTAATATGAATATAAAAACTCATATATATAAAAAACGAAAAATAATACTTTCGATTTAGAAGAAAAAAAATTAATTTAAAAATCAATTATAATCCTTCTAAAACTCTATCTAATCAATATACTAATCTATTAAGTCTTTGTTTTAACAATTATGTTCTTGAAAGTATTTTCTAATATGAAAATTAAAATCCTTAGACCCAAAAAATAACTTAAGAGATATAAAATAAAAATGTGATCTAATAATTAATTTAAATTTTGATAGAACCCTAATTTTTATGTCTAAACAACTTTGAGGAGTGCTCTTAACCTAACTTTTCAAGCTAATAGACTTGGTTTTTAAATGAATCAAATTGGGCCACTAAAAGAACTTAATAATAATATAGTCTTGACAAGTTACTTGAAACTGTTACAAATAAAGTATTAAAAATTTCTTACTAACTGCAATTATAGTTTTAGCAGAAGTAGATTTTTTTCCCATAAGATGTAAATCTCTTTTTGTTTCTTGAAATGTGGTATTCATTGATACATTTTTTGTAACTTTTTAAAATATTTTATTAACTTACTCGAGCTTGACTTGGGATCCTGAGCTATAATAATTAATAACTGAGACTAGAAATGCAATCATGACACCTTATTGCAGTTTTATTTGCTTTTTTATTTTTAATATAATAAGAGTTATAAAAATTAATGTTAAACACATTAATATTACTAAAGATCTCCAAACATTATTTTGAATGGGGTCCTTAATTTTCTAATTAACTAAATCAACAAATATAGTAGACATTTAAATAATTAGCCTTATGCAATTCAAAATATTTAAAATTTTCTAACCAATATAGTAATATATTATGACTTTATTGGAATATTATATATCGAAAAAGCTCTCTAACATGAAATATTTACTGTAAAAAAATTTACTTAAGAGATTTAATAAGAAAAATTAGGTTCTATTTCAAATTCATAATTAAGTTTTGTCTAAATTCAAATATGAATCTAACTTGATAACTATATTGATTAAAAATTTTGGTCAGTAATTTCCTTACTCTAAAGTTTTGCGGTATCCTATTTAGTCGCATTGGTTAAATGTAAAAATACCATAATATTCAGATTCTATATGAGATACATTAAAAAAAATAGTGTAAATTTAAAACCTTAATTATGTAAGCTTTTCTTAAATTCAACTAATTTTATGTAGAAAAAGTTTTGAACTAATTTTTTTCTATGGTATTTTATTGTGAGTAATTAATTTTTAAGCATTCTAAATTCTGCATCAGCAATATACCATTTATGATTTTAATTATGTTAACTTTTATAATTTTGAATATAATTACATATAAAATCTAAAAAGATATTAGTTATTGTGTGATGAATGTAGACTAAAACTTGGATTGAAATCCTTATATATTATATATAAAGATCAATCTTACTTAGTAAGCATGCTTATTGTATACTTTATGAAATGTTGGTTAAATTTTGTTCAGCAATTTCTTTACTACGAGGTTTTGAGCTATCGTATAGAGTCATGTTGGTTAAACTTTTTAAACTTTATATAATTACTTCATGCACTGATTACTATTTTCTCTGCTTCTAAAAATATCACAACATCCTTACTTTATTAGTTGTGTTGATTAACTTTTATAACATGCTATAAACAAATATATGGACCAAAAATTTTTCTATCAAAATGAAACTAATATATAGCCAATGTTATAGACAACCCATTCAAAGGTACAATTTGTTTTTTAAAAGATACATAGAAAATAAAAAAAATGTCTTATGCAATAGCAAATTGATAAAATAACCATAAAATTATAAAATTGTACAAGATATTTAATTATGCATTTCAAGACTACTAAGATAAATTATTATTAATAAACTTTTCCGTGCTTGGCACAGAATTCTGGGCTAGTCCAAGATAAAAGACATATTTATGAGTCAAAGTTGAACTGCCTTTGAGGAATATTCCTCACAACACATCTCAAAAAGAAGCAGAATCGTGCTTGATTCAATCTGTCACCTTACTTAACTTACCACTTATCACTACAAGAAAACAGGCTTTTAGCGACGGGGAAATCCGTCGCTAAAAGCCCAAAATCCGTCGCTAAAAGAATTAGCGACGGATTCACCGTCGCTAAAAATCCCTCGTATAAAAGCCCGTCACTAATAGTTTAGCGACGGAATTTTTAAATCCGTCGCTAAATATGTGATGTTTACCGACGGATTTATTTTTCATTAGCGACGGATATTCCGTCGCTAATTATATTTTTAGAATTTTAATTTATTTTCTTTTTTGTCTAATTAGCGACGGATTAAATATTTAGCGACGGAATATTCCGTCGCTAAATAACTGATTGAAAGGAATACTTTAGCGACGGAATAAATCCGTCGCCAAAAGTCAAGTTCTTTTTGAATTTTTTTTTTCAATTACCTAAACCTGTAATACAATTTTCAATTCGCAACAACAACGTACAATAATCAATACAGAAAGAAATATATATAAACAATTAGAAAAAATATGGAGAATAAAAAAAACTCATAAATGTACAAGCTCGGAACCGGATATAGCCGGCTAGGAGAGGGGAGAAGAGTCCAAGCCGGGCGCGGGGGGGGGGGGGAAGCTAGGAACGGGCACGGGAAGGGGCTCATCAGGGGTTCCCGAGTCCCGGATCTGGATCCTGCGAGGCGGCCGGGGCGGCCGGTCCAGCAGTGCCCTGCTCCCTCATCATCCGGCACACCACTGTAGCAATGCGCTCGATATCCTCCTCGTTCAACTGAGGCCGAGGAGCCGGTGTCTGTGGAGGGGCAGCAGGGGGTGAGGACGCTCCTATCACGGCACGAGGAGTCGTGCTAGGCAGGCCGCGTATGCGGCCTTTCGGCCGATTCACGACCTCCGGCGTATCCAGCCATCGCTTCAACCCCCCAGTACTCGCAGCCGTACTAGTGGACGCTGATGGCTGTCCGGACTGCTGCTCGGACCCCCTTAGCTGTTCATACGAGGCCTGCAAAAATAGTGGTTTAACGATATGTTAGGGCATTAATTAACGAAACAGACATCGAGGATAGAAAGTAAAAACATTAACTTAAATAAATTGACTCACATCGATCCGCCGGGCAATATCTGAAATATAGTCGCCCGCCTGGTGCGTCTCGTCCTTGTCCTTCTTCCGCACGTGCGTCTGAGTATAGGTCAGAGCTATGACCTCATCCTCCTCTAGATCCGGGTGCTCGACCGCGTTCATATGTCGGACGATGTCGTGTGGCACCGACCCCCCCCCCCCCCGTGTGCGTCGGATCTCTGTTTTGTCTGTTCTCAGCCCCGCTCTTACTCTTGGCGTCCCAACCTGGATCCGCAGCCCACCGATCTATCATCTCCCCCCATACACGGTGAGATATCCAATGTGGGGGATATTTCGTCATGTCCGTCATCGGGGCACCCGCGGGCAGCGCCTTCTTCGCCCGGTCCCGTGCATCGTGGAGCCATCGCCGGTAATTCTTGCCGATGTAGGCAAAGAAAGCCTGTTGCCCCAGTCCCTGCTGCTCAGGCGTATCAAACGTGAACCCCTCCTGTAATGCATTCAATAACACAAATTAACAACATAAAACAAACTGTAATTTAACATTTACTAACGCTGAAAAAAATACTTCACCGTACCAGCCACTCCTCCCATAGGGCCTCCCTCGCAGCGGCATCCCAGTCCTTCCAGTACAGGCGTGGCTCGAAGAATCGGCCCTTCACAAGAACGCCGATCTTCGTCCTCGCCATATTCTCCAGGATCCTGCCAAAGAAGTAATTAAATTAATTAATACAGTTCAAATATAAATTAACACCCAAAAATTTTAAACATAAGGCATGAGGTGATATTTTTAGTACTTACAGGCCCTCCTGCGTGAGCGTAACTCTCTGTTTACGCTGGGGGTCGATGCGTACCCCGCGTGTCGGACCACGGCCTCGTCGAGATCCTACAAAACACAGACATTAATACAGTTCAAATATAAGGCTAGCGAAAATGTACGAAACACCGTTATCAACTATACCTGAGGTAGAACCCACGGAAGATGGAGACGGCTGGGGCGACGGCGATGGCTGGGGCTGGGGCGACGGTGACGGCGACGGCTGGGGCTGGGCCCCCGATGGCTGTCCGCGATCACTCTGTGCCTCGTCATCAGTAGGCAATGACGAGGTGGGACTAACCGGGGAGGAAGCAGCTCGGCGTCCAGCCCGGCCACGAATAGCCCGTATCCTATCCATATCTGACTTCATATAGATTATATACAAAGACATTAACACGTGAAAAACAATAATTTAGGCATAAATCATCATCGGCACTATATATATATATATATGAACGGATGTGCAAAAACACATCAATAAACACCAAGTTCTAAAATTTTACTACATTTTTCCCGTGATGTTACAACATTACAAGTCAATCATTTTCAGTTTGCGAATCATCTTCATCACTATCCTCGTCGCCCTCTTCTTCGTGGGACTCGTCGTCCTCTTCATCTTCTAATTCATCCTCTTCATCAGTAGACTCGGTCACATCATCTCCAACACTTTCAACATCTTCCGCGTCATCATCTACGACTTCTTCTCCCACAAGAAGTGTTATTGGAAGATAACTAACAGGTATCTCAATCCAATAGGGTCCCATCCTCCGTCAACAATCTCAATTCTCAATTCTCAAATGCTCAATGCAATAAAAATTAACAAAAATCACACATTCAATCCAATTGGGTCCCATCCTCCGTCAATAATCTCAATATCTCAAATGCTCAATGCACAATTAACAATCTAAAATCATCAATTAACAACCTAAAATCATCAATTCATAATCGCAATTACTTCAAATGCACAGCTAATAACCTAAAATCATCGATCAATAATCACAATTCTAAAACGCACAATTAACAACCTAAAATTATCAAACAAATGATCAATGTTCAAATGGGAAAAAAAATGTTCAAAATTCACATATCCGATGCGCTTGAATTATTTCAATTTAGGGTTCGATTGTATTAGGGCATTCAATTTAGGGTTCAATTAGTTTCATTTAGGGTTCGGTTCGATTAGGGCATTCAATTTAGGGTTCAATTACTTCAATTTAGGTACAATTAGGGGGTTCTATTGATTCAATTTAGGGTTCGGTTGATTTGAGGCATTAAATTTAGGATTCAATTAGTTCAATTTAGGGTTCGGTTCAATTAGGGGGTTCTATTGATTCAATTTAGGGTTCGGTTGATTTGAGGCATTCAATTTAGGGTTCAATTAGTTCAATTTAGGGTTCGGTTGGATTAGGGCATTCAATTTGGGGTTCAATTAGGGTTCGGTTAGATTGGGGCAATCAATTTAGGGTTTAATTAGGGGTTCAATTAGTTTAATTTAGGATTCGATTCAATTAGGGCATTCAATTTAGGGTTCAATTAGTTCAATTTAGGGTTCAATTAGGGGGTTCTATTGATTCAATTTAGGGTTCGGTTGATTTGAGGCATTCAATTTAGGGTTCAATTAGTTCAATTTAGGCATCGGTTGGATTAGGGCATTCAATTTAGGGTTCAATTAGGGTTCGGTTAGATTGGGGTAATCAATTTAGGGTTTAATTAGGGGTTCAATTAGTTTAATTTAGGGTTCGATTGAATTAGGGCATTCAATTTAGGGTTCAATTACTTTAATTTAGGGTTCAATTAGGGGGCTCTATTGATTCAATTTAGGGTTCGGTTGATTTGAGGCATTCAATTTAGGGTTCAATTAGTTCAATTTAGGGTTCGGTTGGATTAGGGCAATCAATTTAGGGTTTAATTAGGGGTTCAATTAGTTTAGTTTAGGGTTCGATTCAATTAGGGCATTCAATTTAGGGTTCAATTGCTTCAATTTAGGGTTCAATTAGGGGGCTCTATTGATTCAATTTAGGGTTCGGTTGATTTGAGGCATTCAATTTAGGGTTCAATTAGTTCAATTTAGGGTTCGGTTTAGGGTTTAGGGTTTAGGGTTCGGTTTAGGGTTCGGTTTAGGGTTTAGGGTTTAGGGTTTAGAGAGCAGTTAGAAAGAACAAATACTTCTCCAAGCCTTGACTTAGAACTGAAAGAGAGAGCTGCCCTATGAAGCCATTTTTTACTTCAGAAGATTTCTTATTTTTATTCGCTATACGGGATTTTTTCGAACGTCATTAACGGTAACCACCTATCATATCTCGTCAACAAAGATAAAAGTGTAACAAAAGTCGGACTCGAGTGTACGTGGTTCCCACTTATGACATTGCTTCAATGCTTCATTTCATACTTCTTCGTCAAATTTTCAATGCTTCATTTCATACTTCTTCGTCAAATTTTCAACTTTTAAGAACGAATTATTTATGACGATATCATGCGTGAATATTGTGACTTTGTCGGGGAATATACTGAGACATCCCAAATGACTTCAATTGGCCGGCCAGTCAAGGGATTGCGTAGATTCTTCTACTAAGTCCACAAGAGGGATCCTACGGTTGCATGCATCTACATACACCGACAAGGCAATTAGCCTTTGTTTAACCTTGAAGCATATACTAAGGGCGCTACAAATATACTACTGCTACCCGAATAACAAAATTTCGAAGACCAACAACCAAATAAGTTACAGTAAGAAACAGATTGGGCCTTATGGTGACCCACGTTAGACATTGAAAGTAGAGGCCGGAAAGTATTTGATAGTTAGGCTAAGACTTTCAGCCCACACGGCAACAACAGGTATTCTGGATAAAAGCCCATACCCGTCGCAGACAGTGGTGGCAGACCGGCAGTGGTGGCAGCGCGGCAGTGGTGGCGGCGGTCCTTCGGTTTTGAAGATGGGCGGCAGTGGCGGTGGCAGGCTCTATTCCGTCCGGGGCTAGGTTGACGGGGATGGCGACAGAAGCAATATCGCCGGTGAGAGAGAGAGGGAGAGAGAGAGAGAGAGAGAGAGAGAGAGAGAGAGAGAAAGAGAGAGAGAGCAACGGGAGAAAGAAAGAGAGAGAGAAATGGGAGAAAGAAAGAGAGAGCAACGGGAAAAAGAAAAGAAAGGGGATCTGATCTTTTTAAGTCTTTTACCGACGGAACACACCCGTCGGTTAAAGTCCGTCGGGAAAACCCTACTTTCACCGACGGGTGTGTTTACCGACGGAATAATTCCGTTGTTAAATAGTTTTACCGACAGACTTTTACCGACGGTTATTTCCGTCTCTGAAACGACTTTTAGCGACGGAATTTAGTCCATCGCTAAAGGTCCGTCGCTAATTCCCTCTTTTCTTGTAGTGTATTAGGACTTAGAACAGTCCCTGGTTTGGGAATGGGAGGAGCTTGGACATGTTCAAAACCTCTTTGGAGGGTTGGGGTGATAAGAACCTCACATATTCCGGTCGTGAGAAGGAATTAAGATGATTGGACAAAGTGGCACCACCCAAAAAGACCGGCGTTACATGCAAATCTTGTTTTTGGGATTGTTGTCTTTATTTATGTTTTTTTTTTTTTTTTTGGTTATAAAGGAAAGAAGAAGATACAAAACAGTTACTCATGCCTCATGTAGGCAGTTCCTCTTGAATCAGCTGACAATAGGAATTCTAGTTCTCTGTTTGGCTTGTCCACATAGGTGAGGGGATGTGGTTGATCAGCTCCATAGTTGGCAAGGAGGTCGGCGCACTTGTTTCCCTCTCTTAAGGTGTGGTGGATCTGGTATTTGCACCTCTGAATGATGTATCTACAGTCAGAGATGAGGCCTCTTAGTTGATGATTCATGTTCTCTTGTTCCAATATTAGTTGAATAGCTACAGTGGAGTTAGTTTCAATTATCAGGTTTTGGATATTCTTCTCTTTTGCCAGCTTCAATCCTTGGTGGATACCCCACAATTCAGCTGTTAGACTGGTAGTTTGTCCCAGATGTCCACAATAACCCCATTGCCATATTCCTCGATCATCTCTGAGGATTCCTCCAAAGCCTCCATGTCCTGGGTTTCCTCTAGCACATCCATCGATGTTAAGTTTCAGATATCCTGTCAAAGGAAAAGACCATGATATTAGGTTGTGGTGCTTCTTTGTATGATTACTGGTTCGAAAATTGAAAGCCTTCACCGTGTCTGTGTGTTGCTGTGTGATCCTTTGTACAATACTGTTAACATCCATTTGGGATCCATTGAAGACTCTTTCATTCCTGTTCTTCCAAATGTGCCAGGCTATTAAAGCAAAGAGTTGTGATGATATGCTGTTCTCAGGTTTCTCTTCATCTTTGTGCTTGGAGCAATACTTTAGAATCCAGTTGTGGATGTTCAGCATATTGTCTTCCATTAACGTGGCTTGGGGAAGGAAACACCTCCAAATAGCTTGGCCCGCACTGCAATATCTCAAGACATGGCTAGTGTCCTCATCATAAACCTGGCAATAATCACATATGGGAGTAGCATCCATCCCTTTATTTATGTTTAGTGTCCTTGTTCGGGTTATGGCGCGTTCTTTAATAGAGGTAGCCTTCAATACAGGTTATTTGGTAAGAAAATGTTTTATTTGGATCTAATAATAATTAAAAATTGAAGTTATATTTTTCCTAAATTGCATATAATCTTGTTACAATTGATATATAAGTGCTCATTGATGTATGAGAAAGAATGAGTAAGTATACAATAGATATTGATCATGAATTTTTTTTTTTTTATAAGTGTTCTCATTTTTTTTTTCTTTCAACTCTCAAGATTTGTCGATTTGAATTTTCTTAATACCATATGTGTAAAATTATCAATGAATATTACTAAAAATAGATTAACATATCATCAGTCGATTCGGTTCAGTTTGGAACCAGTTAAAAAATTGTGAACCGTGAATCGAACCGAACCAAGGTCAGATTGAAAAATGTGAAAACCAAACCGTTAAGATTTTTGGATGGTTCGGATTGGATTGATTCAGTTTAAACGGTTCGGATCGGTTTACATGGTTTGGTGCTCACCCCTAGTGTGGAGTGTTGACTGTGGGAAAATGCGTTTTGACACTCGAGCTTTTTTGCATAAATTTTTTCACTCATGTAATGGCATGTGACTTGTACATTTTCTTACTCATGGTTACTTTTTGAATCAACAAATGGTTACACATAGTAACTTGTTTGTGCGTTCAACAGTTATAGTCTTACTCTACATGAAAGATGCTAAAAAACAATAAACGAAATGCATGTTGCAATATATTATAATTAGTATGATATGCCTTATTTAAGTTTACAGGTGACAAGTGACTGGCATATGATGGAAGAATATTCCTAAAGGGTGTTAGGACCATAAGATCCACTCATCTTTACTCTTTGAATAGTTTCTTCAAATTATATGGCCATGCAATAGTCCTATTTCCACTCCAAATGAGCTTGGCAATTTGATCATTGGCTGCCTCAGTTGGATGACCGGAGTCAAAGAACACATACTCACTTGCATTAGTACACAACTTGTACTCTGCAATTCGTCTCTTTCCTCCACAACTATTAATTCCCCGATACGGACCCAAGCCGCAACATGCACTCTTCCCTTCGTTCAAACCTTCATAACATCAACAGTATTCCAGACAATATAGTTAACACTAATATCATAAAATTAGGGATGGCAATTTGGGAGCCTAATTGGAGCCCCACCCCATGAGGCATTTATTTGCATAAGCTCTAATTGGATTTGGGGCAAAAGGAGGTAGGGCAAATAGGGATCTAGTTAATTGCGGCTAATGGAAATTTGAGGGCCTAATTGGAGCCCCACCCGGCCCCACACTGTAAGGTACCTATTTTGGGAAGCTCTAATTGGATAATGGACAGATGGCGATCTAATTAATTGTGGCTATTTGAGTTTTTTTTTCCATCTTTATTTTTACCCAACTAGATTTTCAAATATTTAACCAATATACATGTTTTTTTTCCTTTCCCTCCCACACACATACAAGCTTGCAAGCGTTAGCCACTGACCATCGCGCTGACCACCACTAAACTCCGGCAGCCACCGCTACCTCTAATCACTGATCACAACAGTCTGCGGGCAACCAACTTTGGAAGCATCAGGCGTTGTCGTCTCGCCACCGGCCAATTCCAGTAACCATTGCCTCTGCCGAACAGTGACATTGGCTGCCACCCAACTCCAGCAGCCACCACCGCTGCCCATCACCCATGCCTACCAACTCTAACAACCATGGCCACCGCCTATGTCAACTGGAATGAAAAAATCCTTAAAAAAATGTCACCAGTTTATAACATAAGGAGTTAGAAACTAACGGGTTGATCCGTATTAAAATAGTATAAATATGATTGGTTTGATCTAAATATTGAAATGAAGTGAGGTGGGGCACTCCATATTGCCATCCCTATAAAATATGCACGTTTTTGCCAAAAGGTATTTTGCTATAATAATATCGTCTAAAGAGAAGAGAAAGCAAGGTACCGTATTTGAAAGGGTTGTCGATCATATCCAGTGACACAGTGTAGAAATCAAAGTAGGAATAGGTAAACCCCTTTAATTGCTTCTCTAGCTTATGGAGGATCTTATGAAGAGCTTCATTGTGCAGCTTTACTAGGGTTGCCAGCTCTTCCATGCAATAACCATTAGCATTCCTTAAAGCTGGTACACAACCCACTGCATCCACGCCAAGAATCCCAAAATTTCTCCCTCCTTGTCTATATACTTCCTGGAGAGCATAAGAACATTGGTTAAAATACAAGAGTCACTATGGCAGTAATAATTATAACACTGTTGAATGCTCCTTTCTATAGGAAGATAAGATCATCCCTGGCTTCTTGCTTTCGACCCAAAGTAGAAAAAGAATGAGCATAAATTATAGTCCCCTTCTGCCAACTGCAGTAACTTTGTCGCAAACCGGACTACGAAAGAACAAAAAAAAAAAACAAAAATTCTATTCGATTTTGATTTTGCAATCCTCTTAGAATATTATATGTGCGGGAGATCAATGCCCTACCTTGATCACAATTGTCATGTTTCCAATCACCATCCCCACATATTCATCGTGAGAGCCGCTGTAGTTCACCAGGCTCCCATAATCATTGTTTCCGATGCTAAATAAGTAGACAGCTTCAGACAGAAGTTGCGTGGCTTCCTCATCACCTAGTTTCTGCGTCAACTGCTTCTCTACATCTTTGAAATAGGTCAGCTGTGTATTGAGGTTGATCACCTATCACAATGGAGACAATCATGCCATCAAAAAGGATAATGCAAAACTACGATAGTTCTTGGGCATGTTTTGTTTCATTGTGTTTTGGAATGTTTGTATAAATTAACCAGGGCCCTTAAGAAGTTGAATAAGTAAGAAGCCATGTACTAAAACATCACATACCCGTCCTGGATGAGTTTCATCCAGTGCACCAGCTCCAGCAGAAGCGAAGTTTGCCCCGTAACCAAACTGATGATTTCCAGGCTGAAGGTATGGTGGAATCAATGGCAGCTTTGCATACTCAGCTGCAACAAATTCAGTAAGCATCAATCAGTGATTGTTTAAAACAAAAATTACCCAATGCCCCAACTTAGTGTTAGTGCCAGACTTCAATGTATTCCACTGCATTACTGATGCCATTAGCCATATTTTGTGATCATTAGTTATCGCTATACAAGAGAGTAGTAACTTCTTGTTAGAACCCAAGCTACGGCCAAAACTTTTGCATTTTACTTACATAAATATAAAGGTAATAGTCGATATCCTTGACTCAAAATAAAATACAAATCGAGTGAAGCAACCCAAAAGGCTTATAGGTTGGAAATGATAGATATGGTTTCCCTCGGTAGGCTTTTAACCCTCGTAGGTCGCAATTATCAAGCTCAATTCATTAGTGACGTATTTACTTTTGCGACTACATAAGTGTCCTCTGTTCGATGTAAAACCAAAGTTTTATAAAAGGTTTTCTATTGCCAAAGCTGTTAATTTAAGCTCATGCGAGATCAAAAGTACATAAAGCAATGAGAAATGTACACAAATTCACTACACTATTTGCTCCCTTTTGCAATTTTGATGTACAACATCTTGAAGCACAGTTATAAATCCAGAAACGGATATTCCCAGGTCTCTTACCGATAAAATCAGGGATGAGGCGCCCGTCACAGAATCTTCCAGTTGGGTACTTGAAGAAGGTCTCCCCATATGGCCAGAAATTTGCTCTGGCAGAGGTGTTGATGTAATTATTATTTCCGGCATCAAAGAACGAATCGCCAAATATGAAAAGCGGAACATGCTTACTATCGTGCCCATGTTCGCGGCCCAGGCAGCCGGTAGCTGAGATTGCAAGTACTACCAAGGCAAAGAAGTGAAGATCTGAAGTTGCCATGCTAGCTTTCGTGCTTGATTCAGTTACTTCATTTACCACTAATATAGGACTTCAAAACAGTGCCTGGTGGGGGATGGGAGGAGGTTGGGCATGTTCAAAAAGTGCTGGAGTCATTAAAATCCATAGATGACTAAATTGCAGCACGCTATTGACATTCTTACCCAAGATATATTACGAGTCAAACTTGAACTGCTTTCGATGAATGTTCTTCACAGCACATCTCGCAAAGAAGCAGAAAATAGCGTCTCCCAGAAAGGCCTTAGAAGTTTCTGCGGCAATTCTAATGACAGCAACAAGATAATTACGACCGGAAAATGACTTTGTTTGGAGGGTCGGGGTGATAAAAAATCTCACATGTTCCAGTCGTGAGAATGAACTATTTTTACAGGTCAGTCTTTGTTAGGATTAGTGCGCGTTATTCTTTGACGCAAGTAGCTTTCCGATGAGTTTCCTTAATAGTGTGTGTAACATTTTTCAACTTGTATTGGTTGAATGCCTGTATGAATATCAACTTCAAGGAATAAAATGACATTTTACTCCCAAAAGAACACGATTGTAAAAAACTTGTAGTTGCACGTGCATGTAAATCTATACATATATAAAGCACATACGGGCGTAAATGGCTAACTTTTTTTCCTTTAAAATACCCTTTTTCTAATTAATTTTTCCTTAAAAGGTTAAGGGTGAATAAGGGTGTTTTTGACTTATAACATTTCTTTTCCCATTAAATACCCTTTTAAATTATAGTGTTATTTAAAAAATGAGCGTGTTTTTAACTTCTCATATGATATCAAGACTCTTTCCTTAAAATACACTTATTGGAATATATGTTTTTATTAGAGTTAAGAATTGTTTTAACTTTTGACTTAGAACTTTCTTTCATTAAATATCTACTTTTAATAAGAGTGTTATTAGAAATATAAGGTGATTTTTACTTCTCATATGATATCAAGTCTCTTTCGTTAAAGCATCTTTATTGGAATCACTACAAGAAAAATGCCCTATAACAGCGCTCTATAGCAGCGGCCAAAAAAGCCGTTGGCGTATGCCATATATAGCAGCGGTTTATAGCAGCGGCCACAAAAGCCGCTGGCATAGAGGATATACAGCAGTGGCCACTGTGTACCGCTGCCATAGCTCATGAAAAAACTCCGCGCGGCTGGAAAATTTACGCTCCAAAAAACCGCGAAATCTCAGCGCCAAATGAAACCCAATACAAGCGGTTAACCAAGTTTTACCCAGCGGACAAACCGCTGCTGTAGACGCCCCCCTCTTTTTTTTTTTCAATCGATCTATATCCCACATTCCCACAAATTTACGTAATCAGTTACCTCCCCAAACTCGACTCTCAGCTCTGGTTCTGTTCTCCTTCTCTCTGGAGCTGTATCACACACATACACACACACACACACATCAGACGCAAACACAATCAGGCGCAAAACGCTATCAGGTTACTTCCAAACTCGGCTCTCGATCTCCCTCTCTTGGTTCTCTCTCTTGATCTCCCTCTCTTTGAAAAACACACACATAACAGACACAAACACACAGAAGCACCAGATCCGCACACACAAAAACACCAGATGCACACACAAACACCGACGGCGAGTGGATGCCAACTTAGATCTGGAACGAGTGTAGGCGCCGACTGTCGAGGAGGTCTTCTTCAGATCTGGAACCGCCAACTGAAGAAGAAGCAGTGACCAGCGAGTGGCGACGGCGAGCCAGGCGAGGCGAGGACTCCACCGGCCAACTTATTTTGACTTAACAGGTGTTTTTTTTTACTTTGATTCTTTGGATTTCCCATTAAATTGTAGACTAGTACTCTGGTAGTTCGTTTGGCTTTATCATAGTATAGGTTAGAGACCCTTTTGATATAAATAACTAGATGGGGTTCTTGATTTTGATGGTATTTTGTTTCTGTCAACCAATACCACTTGTGTTACTGTGTGTTCACGGCGGTGGGTTTGGTTTGCCGGTTACCCTTTGTTTTATTGTTATCTAACAATATTCTTATATATTACTGGTTGAGAGGGAGATATGGTTTTCATGGTTGTGAAAGTCTAGATGCAATTTTAACTAATTGTTGTGATTACTTGGCATGCAGTTGAGAATTTTGGTATATAGCCCAATTGTCATGCCTTTGGTAACTGTAAAACAAATAAAAGAGGGACTCAAAGTTGTTAACAATACGATTTCTCTTGCAGAACATGGGAGTATATTACTCAATTGTGCTGCATTTAGAACCTAAGTAACCTTGGAATTTAAGCGGTTCGGTGGGCTTATGCAACATGACTAAGAAGATGCCTACCACCTACGGACAAAGCAGAGATCTACATTGTAGACATTTATACAGATGTTTAGGGAGATTCAGGGATGCTTGAACAGAGCACCAACCCTGTACATAGTTCAGAGAGCTGTTGTTTAACACATTAGTCAATTATAGAGCTCAAATTAGGTGCTTAGACTTTGGTTGCTTCCTTTGTGTTCTAAGCCTGGGGGGAGGTATTCATCCTGTCCCTAGAGATTTTATGTTCCTGTTTAGCTTTTGGAGGTATGCCTCCTATTTGCTGAGTACTAATTCATTCTTTTCTACAAATACATCTTAAAACTCTCTCCTTTTCCTCCCTCCCTCCTGCCTGCCCTCAGGAGCGCGCACAATGAATAAATGAGAAAGAAAGGAGTAAAACAATTTAGCTCGATGGAGCTTTTGGGTAATTTCTGGTTTTCAATAGAAATTTTAATGTTAGTGTCAGTCACAAATTTAAAGACGAATACTCTATATCTATCTCTACGTCTCGCATTATTTGGAGAATTTTTAATTTTTTACTTTGTTTTTGGAGTGGTGGTGTTTAATCTCCTCGTGATGGCAATCAATTTGCTGTTATTGAACTCCTTTTAGGGTTAATATTGCTGTAAATCAGCTGTTCTTGCTTTTAGGGTTCAATATTCCTCCATGGAAGCACAAAAGATATCATCAGCATGAGGAACGAATCCATAAGTATTGCCATAATGAATTTCTCACATGACATATACACTAGAGTTCTGCCTCAGATATATTCATGGCAAATGCTATATGGTATTAATGCGTTAGCAGATCATATATTTCTTTGTCTTGCTTGAGATAGGCTATAAACTAATTTAAGTATTCTGTTCATACAATGGCAACAATCAACTGCTTTTTGGCTTAAAATGTGTGGTTTAAGAGCTGCCAAACGCCATCACATAGCTTCTTCACATAGCCTCGCACTTCTGATTTTGGGTATGCACCATACTTATGTTCATTACTTCTTTAATTACCTCAGGTTCAGTCACGTTAAGTAGAGCTTGAGGACCTAGCCAACAAAGGTAAGTCTTCCCTGGTCATGTAACTTATAACTATTTGGCTTTTCCATTAAAGGGCTCAACACAGTTCCTTGTAGTTTAAAAAAAAGCAGCCAAGCAAAAAGGGGGAAAATATTATATACAATACAAAAGCACCCGAGGAGGTGCTTTTTGCCACATTGCAGTTTTTTTTTCATTTGAGCAAAATCTTATCCTTTTTTAGTAGGACAATAACTCCATATTTGCCTAACTTGTAACTCTACAGCGAAAGCCTTAGTTTGAGGTGTATGATTTTGAGTAGGCTTGCTGAAATGTACCCAAGTTGCACTTCTTTTATGCATAAGTAATAATGCCCTTAGCTGCACTTCTTCTATACATAAGTAATGCCCTTTATAGGGAATTGAACATGTTGTGAACTTTACGTAAGTTACATTTTCTTACCAATTTATGAGTTGAAGTAGTCACTAGAACATATTTCTAGCTCTATGTATGATATGATGCATTAAAATTGTTTCACAGTACGTGCTCTTGTGGGAACACTTTGCTGCTTGTGAGAGTATTTTCTCGGTTCCAGCAATTCGACTAGTAATTTTTAAGAACATGCAGGCATAACTTACAATAGCATTAGAAGATAGCAGATGGTGCCAAGAACATGTGACTAATAATTCGTCTGAGGTAAATTTTGCTGTTACTTTTCTCTAGTTTGTCTCGTTAGTTGAAAGTAAGCTATAGACTGGCTTCAATTAAGATCTATTCGAGAACTTAGGTTTCGCACGTCTACGGATTTTTCTTTGCCCCAATTTGTTTTTCATCTCCTATTTGGGTCGATCAGTCCTGCTCTCTGAACAAAGACCACCACAAATTTGACATGCTGATAAAGTTGGCCTTGATTATTTTCAGGTAATTTGACATGCTTATGGCCGACGGTATACCTTCCACATGTAAGGTATAGGTCTGATTGTGATTCTAATACCATCACCATGCTTAATTGCTAACTACATTTGTTGACAATTGTGCAAGCAGGCTACTAGGTTGGTGGTCAATTGATGAAGGAAGTCGAGAAGAACAAGTCCGACTTTTCCAGGATGGGGCCTGTGGGTAATTTCAGTTTTTTAATCAGTTTAATACTATTAGTCAAAACTTTTATGACAAGATACTCTACATCTTTCTCTACATCTTGCATTACTTGAAGATCTTTTAATATTTTTACTTTGTTTTTGGAGTGCTGGTCTTTAATCTTCCCTTTATGGCAATCATTATCGCTGTGACCCTCTTTTGCATTTATTTAATTGTCTTAGTAAAGTAAGAGTTTAATTTGGCGTCTATATTGTGCGTTGTAAGGGGAATCTGGAATTTTGTTGACTCTTTAGTTTATAATTGTGATTTTTGTCGAGATTAGTGTTAGGTGTTGAATTATTATCCTATGAATCCACAAAATGTGAAGGGGAACATAAGATATGAAAGGGAGGGAGTATTAGAATGTGAATCTTGTAACTAATTGTTCGTCTGATGTTATGGTTTTCTGGGGTAAATTGCAGGCAGTTTGATTATAATTGCAAATTATTAGCCGGCACTAAGGAAATCTGAGATTAAATATTATGTGTTGCGTGCCTAGGTTAGAGTTCTCCACTACGGTGGAGGTAAGTGCAGCGAGAATGGGCTGTTTTACTGACTTGAGTTTATGATCTTGTTGCTTATTTCTATGTTCAATTATTGATCTAAAGAGTTTGATTGTCTACAGATTTTATCAATGGTATTAATATTGAATAGTTGGCGATGTCATTCGTTCATGTGATGTATCTTTGATATTCAAAAGAAAGAGGAATAGGTGGCGACGACGTCTGTTCATGTGATATTCAGAAGAAAAAGAAATAGTTGGCAATGGCGATTGTCTTCTATAGTGCACAACAATGGCAATTAGGCTTGATTGCACATTCTTGTGCATACTGTCTATGATTATGGTATCCAATCCATAGCCGCGTTTTGAGTCATTGCCTTATTTTGTATTTGGGTGAGAGTCAAATAATCATGAAACAATATGATGTGTCTCAATAAATATGATGGCATGTGGTAAAAAATGACCCCTATTTTGTGATCTTAGTATATGTTCTGAAGGGAAGGAGAATAACCTTAGTCAATAAACAATTTTTCTTTGGTAAGATGTTTACACTTTGGAGCTCACTTGATTTCTGTTTATCATCTGCAGTGACACGGGAAGTGGCATGTACATATTCACAGTTGTTGGACTCAAAGTATCCTATCTGCTGTCTCTCTATGTCGTCTTTTTATAATGATAAGATTACTCCTTGTTGATCACGTGCTTGCGACTGCAGAACGAAAAATTGTTGCGTCACATAAGCTTCTTACTAGTACATAAGTAATATGCATTTTCTGGGACTAATGCAAATAACTAGAAGAATTTGATTTGAACTTGATGCACATGCTAAACTGAAGTTAGTCGTCATACTTCACTTTCTTATCTGAAAATAGGCGCATTAGCAAGAAAGTTTAAAATCTCTTGCTGTCTTGCATCTAATTATACATATGTAAACAGAAGTAGCTCGAAGACCAGAACTGGGACAGGCAAAAACACGTCAACAACTCCCCTAGCTACTGCAATGCACGCAACAGGTGTGCCCAATAAGGGTTCATTGGCATGTCAAGGCTAACTACAAGGAATATTGGAAGCTATGATCTGCATTGGATCATGTACAGTCTTGAAGGTTCATGCATTTGCTCTAATTAATTTGTAATTTAGGTTGGGGATTTGAATGATGTAAACCACTACTTTACTGAATGTAACTATTCTGATTTATTGAATATGAAGTATCAGTTGCAATTGTACATGATTTAGTTCTTGTTGATACTACTTTACATGCCTCTTTTTCACGTGATAAAAAATATATTTAGGAATTAAAATTTTTTTTTCTAAAAAAGATAAGCTACCGCAGCGGTCGGCCTAATGCTGCCATAGGCCTACGGAAGCGGTCATTAGCCGCTGCGTAATGGGACATAAGTAACCAATGAGGGAAAGAGATATACAAGCGGGAGAACCGCTGCTAAAACTCCATTGACCGCTGCCATATGTCTATCGCAGCGAGACCTACAGAAGCGGCATGTGACCGCTGCGATAGCTTATGGCGGCGGTCATTTGGGCGACGGCAGCGTTTTTGACCGCTGGCATAGGCCATTTTTCTTGTAGTGAATATATGATTTTATTAGAGTAAAGAGTTGTTTTGACTTTTATTAAAAAAAATAATAAAAAGGAGAAAAACCTTATGAAAATCCTATAAAATCGCTCTTGAACCCCTGCATGCTATCAAATTATTGAAAAAAATTTACCAGATTCTCCCAACATTAAGATTCCACGACACTGACTAATTGTCCCTCTACAGTGCCTTTCACTCTTCCAATTTCAAATATTCTTCTGTGGTAGCTTCAATTTCTTCTAGTTTTTCACACACATGCAGACACTGACACACACGCACGCACACACGGATCTACGATACCGACACGCATAGGCATATATGCGCATGCATGCACACACACTGCACACAAATAATGTTTGTGCATGTGTATGTGTAGATCAGTGTGTGTGCATGATATGTGTGTGTGTGTGGGTTTGGTTTGCATGATGTGTGTGTGTGTGGTGGATTTGGTTGGTGGTTTTGGGGTGTTGTGATGGTGTCGTTGGTGGATGTGGGACAAGGAGGTGTGGCGATCTGAGTATAAGAGAAAGGAGAGAAGAAAGGCTAGAGGACTTTTTTAGTTACATGCTCGGAGAGCAAGAAGAGTGCTTGTGGAGAGCATGAATGCGAAGTCTCTCTGAGGAATCGTAACGGTGAACATGTGTGGTAGGAAGCCTCCCTAGATGGTTTGCTTATTGTTGCTCAAATAGAGTGTGATAGGAAGCTTCCCGGAGGTTGTAAATGAATAACGAGTGTGGCAAAAAGCCTCTGGGAGGGCTTCTAATTGAGTGTTACGGAGAGCGTGATAAGAAAACCTCACAAAGAGCTTCCTGATGAGGGCTCGCAACGAGAGTAAATAAGAAGCCTTTCAGAGGACCACGTTGGTGCTCACTAAGAGAATAATAGGAACATGAGGGCCCATGTATCAGTGTTCATGGTTTTGAAGGTGCATTTGACACTAAAGCTTTTTTTTTACGTATTGAACATGGTTACTTGAAAGATGCTCACATACAATAAACGAAATGCATATTGCAATTTTTATTATCATGCCTTATTTAAGTTTACAGGAGACCAGTGACTGGCATATTATGAATTTATGTTCCTACAGGGTGTTAGGACCATAAGAAGAACCACTCTTCTTTAAGCTTTGAATAGGTTCTTCAGATTATATGGCCATGCAATAGTCGTATTTCCACTCCAAATGAGCTTCGCAACTTGATAATTGGCCGCCTCACTGGGATGATTGGAGTCAAAATATACGTACTCACTTGCATTAGCACACAATTTGTACTCTGCAATTCCTCTCTTTCCCCCACAACTATTGATTCCGCGATATGGACCCGAGCCGCAACATGCACTTTTCCCTTCCTTTAAACCTTCATGACATTAACCGTATTTCAGACAATAAAGTTAACACAAGTATAATTGTTTTGAGGTAAAAAAAAAAATATTCAGAGTAGCTACTTTGGCTACTATAAATTAGAGATAGCAATTTAGCGGCCTAATTGGAGCCCCACCCATAAGGTACTTATTTGGGAAAGCTCTAATTGGAATTGGGGCAACTAATCAATTGTGGCTAATGACAATTTGGTGACCTAATTGGAGCCCCACCCACTCACCCCGTCCCACCGCATAAGGTTCTTATCTGGGGAAGCTCCAGGTGGATTCGGGACAAATGGGATTTAATTAATTGTGGCTATTTTAGTCTTTTCCATCCCTAACTTTACCCAAATAGATTTTCAAAAATTTGATCCATGCACACTTTTTCCCCCCTTCCCTCCCACACAAACACAAACCTACATTCGGCAGCCACCGACCACCGCCGCTGACCACTACTGACCACGATTGAACTTCAACAGCCACCGCTACGGCTGAACGCTGATCACAGCAGTATGTCGCTGGCCAACTTTGGAAGCATCAGGCGCTGTCGTTTTGCCGCTGGCCAATTCAAGCAGCCACTGTCGCTTCCGAACAGTGACATCGACTGCCAGCCAACTCCAACAGCCATTGCCTCTACCCATTGCCCATCCGGCAGCCACCTCTGGCCACTCATGTGCCGACCAGAATAAGAAAAATAAAAAACTGTGACTAATTTTAAACAAAAGGTTTTAGAAACTAATGGGTTGACTCATATTAAATCAGGATAAATATATAATGATAGAGCGACTTGGGTTGGGACACGTACAGGACACCCCATATTGCCATCCCTTGAAAATATGCATGTTTTTGCAAAAAGTTATGTTGCTATAATAATATCGTCTAAAGAGAAGAGAAAGCAAGGTACCGTATTTGGAGGGATTTTCGATTAAATCCAGTGACACAGTGTAGAAATCAAAATACGAATACCTAAACCCCTTTAATTGCCTGTCTAGCTTATGGAGGATATTATGAAGAGCTTCATTGTGCAGCTTTACTAGGGTTGCCAGCTCTTCGTTGCAATGACCACTGGCACTCCTGAAAACTGGTAAACAACCCACTGCAGCCACGCCAAGAAACCCGAAATTTCTCCCTCCTTGTTCATATATTTCCTAGAGAGCATTAAAAACATTGGTTAAAAGCAGTAATGTTGATCGGTTATAGTGTTATAGTCGCACGTCTGTCAACTGCACTAACTTTGTTAGGACTCGGAAAGAACAAAAGAAGTTTTTCTTTTCAATTTGATTTGCAATCCTCTTAGAATAACGATGATTTTGTTATGAGACTACGTGTGTGTGTGTGTGTGTGTGTGTGTGAGAGAGAGAGATCAATGCCCTACCTTGATCACAACCGTCATGTTTCCAATCACCATCTCCACAAATTCATCGTGAGAGCCGCTGTAGTTCGCCAGGCTCGCATAATCATTGCCTCCGATGCTAAAAAAGTAGACAGCTTTAGATAGAAGCTGCGTAGCTTCCTCATCACCTAGTTTATGCATCAACTGCTTCTCTACATCTTTGAAATAGGCCAGCTGTGTGTTGAGGTTGATCACCTATTACAGTGAAGGCAATCATGCCATCAAAGAAGATATATCCTTGCAAAACTCAGAATAGTTTTTCGGCATGTTTCATTGTTTTTGAAATGTTAATATAAATTAAACAGGGCCCGCCCTTAAGAAGTTGAATAAATAAGAAACCCTATAAACTCGTTTTTATGAACGAAGTAACGTATTAAAACATCACTTACTAGTCCTGGCAAAGTTTCATCCAATGCACCAGCTCCAGCAGAAGCGAAGTTTGCCCCGTAACCAAACTGGTGATTTCCAGGCTGAAGGTATGTTGGAATCAATGGCAGTTTTGCATACTCAGCTGCAACAAATTCACTTAGCATCAATCAGTGATTGTTTAAAACAAAAATTACCCAATGCCCCAACTTAGTGTTAGTGCCAGACTTAAATGTATTCCACTGCATTACTGATGCCACTAGCCATATTTTGTGATCATTAGTTATCGCTGTACAAGAGAGTAGTATCTTCTTGTTACAACCCGAGCTACGGCCAAAACTTTTGCATTTTACTTACATGGATATAAAGGTACTAGTCGATATCCTTGACTCAAAATAAAATACAAAACGAATGAAGCAACCCAATAGGCTTATAGGTTGGAAATGAGAGATACGGCTTCGCTAGGTGGGCTTTTAACCCTCGTAAGTCGCAATTATCAAGCTCAATTCATTAGTAACGTATTTACTTTGCGACTACATAAGTGTCCTCTGTGCGATATAAAACCAGAGTTTTATAAGAGGTTGTCTATTGCCAAAGCTGTTAATTAAAGCTCATGCGAGATCAAAAGTACATAAAGTAATGAGAAATTTACACAAATTCACTACACTATTTGCTCCCTTTTGCAATTTTGATGTACAACATCTCGAAGCAGTTATAAACCCAGAAACGGATATTGTCAGGTCTCTTACCGATAAAATCAGGGATGAGGCGACCGTCACAGAATCTTCCAGTTGGGTACTTGAAGAACGTCTCCCCATATGGCCAGAAATTTGCTTGGGCAAAGGTGTTGATGTAATTATTATTTCCGGGATCAAAGATCGAATCGCCAAATATGAAAAGCGGAACATGCTTACCATCGTGCCCATGTTCGTGGCCCAGGCAGCCGGTAGCTGAGATTGCAAGTACTACCAAGGCAAAGAAGTGAAGATCTGAAGTTGCCATGTTAGCTGTCGTGCTTGATTCAGTTACTTCATTTACCATATATATAGGACTTCAGAACAGCGCCTGGTGGGAGATGGGAGGAGGTTGGACATGTTCAAAAACTGCTGGAGTTATTAAAATCCATAGACGAGTAAATTGCAGCACGCTATTGACGTTCTTGTCCACGATAGATTACCATTCAAACTTGGACTGTTTTCCAGGAATGTTCTTCACAGCACATCTCGGAAAGAAGCAGAAAATAGCGTCTCACAGAAAGGACAAACTGGCACCATCCAAAAGCACTATTTTTACAAGTCAGCCTTTGTTTATACTTAGTGTCTTTGTTAGGATTAGAGCGCGTTAATCTTTAACTCAAGTAGCTTTCCAAAGAGTTTCCTTAATAGTTTGTTTAATATTTTTCAACTTGTATCGGTTGAATGCCTATATGAATATGAAATTCATGGAATACAATGACATTTTACTCCCAAAAGGACACGGTTGTAAAAAACTTGTATTTGCACGTACACGTATACATGCATGTAATTTTTTACATTAAGCGAGCGAACTAGCATTGAGAATGAACGTATCTACTCAATGCTGTAATGACAGAATCACAAAACACATCATCGCAGACACATCATCAACACATCATCAAAAAATTTAACCACAAATCACAAAACGACACATCATCCCTCATGTTAAGTGGTAATGTTCAAATGGGAATACTATTCTCTCAATAGTATTCCCTCACGTTAAGTCCTCTGTTTTTCAGTTTCCATCTCCCTCCCTTTTCCTCTGTTTTCCTGTCTCCATCTCCTCCCTTTCCTCTGTTTTTCTGTTTTCTTTTGTTTTCCTGTCTCTATATGCCTCCCTTTCTTCTGCTCAAGAATCATTCCGCAAATACCCTTTCTTCTACTCCAAACCCACTCCCTGTTTTTCTGTCTCTAATACTCTGGTTTTCTTCTCTCCCTGTGACTATCAGGTGCACTTCGTCTTCAGGTTCTTTTTGTAGCTTCATTTTTTGCTTGGTTTAATTATCATAATTTGTGCCAGTTTCCTATGACTACAAAATTGATGTAGCTTCAGTTTTTTCTTGGTTTAATTATCATAATTTGTTTTGTTTTGTGGTAAGATATTCATGAACATTAAATGTTTGTTCTTATGTGCCTATGACTACAAAATTGATGTCGCCTGAAGTTGTGATCGATTTTGAAGCTATTTACAAACCCAAGCGCTATTCCATTAGTTGAGTTTGTTTCCCAATTCCAATTTTCAACAAAAGTAGATAATTTGGTCAGAGAGTTGGTGGCTGTATCCCTAAGTGACCTCACCCTCCTAAGAGCTACCAGCATTTTAGAGAGGGGAATATCAATCGCCGCTCATCCATCATCTTGCATGTAAATCACTGATACACTAATCCATGTTTGATGTTAGAACCCATATGTGCTGTCAACCTGAAGATGCATACAGTGAATAAGATCACCAAAAGCAACTATCAAAAAGCCAAACCAATCTTGAGAGACTCTCTCATCAGAATCCCCAAAACCAAGATTAGTTTTGGTAGTTATCCGTAAACGTTGAAAAACTATTCAGGACATTGTCCTTCTAAATTTTAATACCATTCCCCCACCTCAACAGCCATAGAAGTTCAATACATTATCACCTTAGAACATTTGAATATAAACCAAGAAAAATAAATGGCACAGTTTTTTCTTTATCATTTTTTATGTGAATATGATAATCATCATATTTCCTCTTCTAGATAAATACCATTAATCTAGATGATTATTCCAATGATACTTTTATTAAGTCATGTTAGCAAAACTCTAATAAATTAAATTTTGAAGTTGCTTTCTTTGGTTTTTTGTGTGTTTTTTATGTGGTAAGATATTATTGCAGAAAAAGACATGGATATTTGTAGAAATCAGAATGCTCAAAAGAGGGGAAGAGAAGAACCAAAGTTTGTTAAAGACGATGTTGGAAATTCAGCAAAAAAACGGCGTGTCCAGCTGGATGGAAAGAGGGCATTAAAGCATATAGTTAGTCCTACTAACAACCACCAAAAAGGCTGCATGTAAACGATGTTCGTCGGTTAGTTCGAGCAGACCCTCTTTGCATAAACGAAGCTTCTTGTGTAAACGATCAAATAGCAGTTGGCGTTGCTCGAGGTAGTAACTATTGGTTTTATAATGCTTTGCTAGAGTTACAATCTTGATGGTTGAGTTTTGCATCTAGACAACACCCACTGTCCATAGTTCTAAATAATATCTACTTTTTCTTCATGATTAGCAGTTGTCATAGTTTTTGAACTGCTACGGCTGATATACAACTTTTTTTCTTTAATGTAGCAAAAGTAATGCAACGACATCACCCAGGATTGAATCCAATGCCCCCTTCATTGGCTTCCAGAGAATAGTGTAGGAAAGCTCATGCTCATAGGCTTGATATTATTAGGCGCAATCGACAGAAAGGTATTATTACCTTTTACCAATTAATGTAGTAATTTATAATTCATGTTAAAGCTTGATTCGATCCGGAAAAGGTGTTCGATGATGGTAAGATATGCAATGCATTAAAATTATGATTTTTGAGGTATTAAACAAAACAAGTAGCACAATTGCTTTTTCTTCTTGATCAGGGGTACTTTTTGCTGCAAATTGTACACTCTCAGTGATTACCTGGTGCTGGATTATTTCTCAATCAATAGACAATATACAATCCAATATTTGACTCAAGCTTCAGTTTGTCCGAAAACCATTACAATGAATTACTGGGACTTTTAGTTAGTTCTGTCCTCTTTGCTAAATTGGCAAGACTTGGCTAAATTCGAACATCATCTACTGTAGGAGTCGTGCACGGGTACTTTTTGCTGCAAATTGTACATTCTCAGTGATTACCTGGTGCTGGATTATCTCTCAATCAATAGACAATATACAATCCAATATTTGACTCAAGCTTCAGTTTGTCCGAAAACCATTACAATGAATTACTGGGACTTAGTTAGTTCCGTCCTCTTTGCTAAATTGGCAAGACTTGGCTAAGTTCGAACAACATCTAATGTAGATGGCAAGAACGCTGTTTGGTGTTTCCTTACTCCATTCCCGACTTTTGCTCCTAGACAACACACACCCATTGTCCATAGTTGTAAATAACGCCTACTTCTTCTTAATTAGGATTTGTCAAGCGTGTTGAACTACTACAGCTGACATACATGTAGAAACAATAATGCAACGACATCAACCAACATTGAATCCAACAGCTCTTTCATTGACTGCTAGAGAACAGTGTCGGGGACATCGACCAACATTGAATACAACAGCTCTTTCATTGACTGCTAGAGAATAGTGTAGGGAAGCTTGTGTTAATAGACTTGATATTCTTAGGGACAACCGGAAGAAAGGTATTATTACCTTTTAGAGTTAATGTAGAAATTTGTATATCATGTTAAAGCTTGATTCAAGCTGGTAAAAGCTTTCGATGTTGATAAGATATGCATTGAATTTAAACAATGATTCTTCAGGATTTAAACAAAACAAAGTAGCAGGTTAATTGACAATAGGAAAAGGTACATAGCTTTTGGAAGTATTTCTCAAGCAAAAACACCATGGAATTTGGTTATTGTTTTCAAAACTTTGATTGCTTTGATGATACTAACATCTACTCAATAAGCTTCATGCAATGCTCACAATGACATTGTAATGGTTTTTTAGATGGAAAACCAGCACCAACGAAACAAAAGCAGGTGAAAAATGGTGAGTAATTCTTCATGTTAAAGCTTGATTTAAACTGGAAAAGCTTTGATGATGGTAAGATATGGAGTTCATTCAAAATTTGATTTTTGCAAGTATTTGTCAAGCAAAAACGCCATGGAATTCGGTTATTGTATTAAAAACTTTGATTGGTTTGATGATGCTAACGTCTACTCAATAAGCGTCATGCAATGTTAAAAATGACATTGTAATGGTTTTTATGTGGAAAACCAGCACCAAGGAAACAAAAGCAGATGAAAAATGGTGAGTAATTCTTTATGCTAAAGCTCGATTTAAACTGGAAAAGCTTTTGATGATGGTAAGATATGCACTTCATTCAAAATGTGATTTTTGCAACTATTTCTCAAGCAAAAACACCATGGAATTTGGTTATTGTATTTAAAACTTTGATTGGTTTGATGATTCTAATGTCTACTCAATAAGCTTCATGCAATGCTAACAATGACATTGTAATGGTTTTTAGGTGGAAAACTAGCACGAAGGAAACAAAAGCAGGTGAAAAACAGAAAGTGCTTAGCTTTTCCAAGTACTTTTGAAGCAAAAAAGATATTATATATTCGCCACTTTTATAATATAGTTTGCTCTTTACAGATTACATAAATGAACCATTGAATTTTGAAGGCCCCAATAAAACTTGCCAGTATTGCCATGCTCTTGTATGGTACCAAGAGCGGTCCGTGAAATCTAAGAAAACTAAAGAACCACAATTCTCTATTTGCTGTGGGGAGGGTAAAGTTAAGTTGCCACTTTTGAGAGAAGCTCCAGATGAACTGAAAGAACTTTTAGAGTATCAGCACGGAGAGGATTCAGCTAGATTTAGAGAGTCCATTAGAGCATATAATTCAATGTTTGCATTCACCTCAATTGGAGGGAAATTTGACAGCTTCATTAATGATGGAAAGGGGCCTTATGTGTTTAGGTTAAGTGGGCAAAATCACCATAGAATTGGGTCATTGTTGCCTCCTGAAGGGAAATCAGCTAAGTTTGCACAGTTGTACATGTATGACTCCGAGAATGTAGTGGCTAACTGGATGGCTTCATTTTCTACCATTGATGGGTCAAGCAATCTTGACTCAAAAATTGTTGAGAAGTTGGTTCGAGTGTTTGATACAAATAACGAAATAGTTAAGATGTTTCGTCCTGCAAGAGAACGGTTCAAACAAGCAGATTATGAACATGTTCGTCTTCGATTGCTTGAGTGTAATGAGCATTGGAAAACTACAACCAATTGCTGATACTGGATACATTGACGCAAAATATGCAATAGGGGTAATCTCTATTTTGAATGGAACAAAGACCAACAAAAAGGGGATTGCTACCTTTATCCAGTGCTTTGATATGGGATACGATACTGTCTCACTCCTTGAATCACAATTCGTACTCGATGGCATAATACGTTTAAATTGCAACAATTGGTGCCCAACTCGACAAGACATGTGCTGCAACAATATTGGAATTTTACACGACATGAACAGACAGAAGATTTAGCACGCATGGAGGTTAACCCCTGAAGAGGAAAGATCAATCGATTGTCTAATGTGCAAGATTGATCTTATAATGGATAGGTTCTTAGAAAATAAACGTACATTTTCCCTTTGGTATAGAACTGATGAGATATCTCCTTAATTTTTATATCTTATTCTTATGTATCACAGTTTTGATAGAACTAAGATCCTCAGTACTGTGTTTCTTATTTATTTCAATTCTTTACTAAAATTTTATTCTTATATTTGGACTTCAAGCTTGAAACAAACATCCTATCCTTTGGATTACAAACATACATGTTATTTACTTCAATTCTCAAACTAAAATCTTATTCTTATATTTGGAACTTCAGATTTCAAACAAACATGCATCCTATCCTTTGCATTACATACATACATGCGACAAAGACCTTTTATGAAACAAAGGGTGTCTAAATAAACTAAACTTACTCTTTTTACAACCATATCATGAACTAACCCGAGCTTGGCTCGGGTTCTTGTGCTAGTATATATATAATTAGATTTGCCCAAGGCCGCCACCTATAAAAAGGCGGTGGCCAAGTCAAATACTCTTTTCAACTGGAAAAGCAAAAACGGTAACTGAAGAAGGAAAAGTACTGCCTTCACTTTTTTTTGGTGCGAAGGAAAAGTACTGCCTTCACGCCTTCAAGTTGTTAGCAAAAACTTGTGGCCACCTTTCCAGTTCAAGTCATCTATATTTTGCTCTTCAGTCCCCAGAAAGAGAAAGATGTCTGCCAGATTTAGTGGTGAAACAACAGTTCCCCCTTTTTGGTGGATCTCTTCAAATTTCTCCCGCAGCAGGAAGAAACAACCCCTTCTTTACGATTACAAACACAACAGTCTATCATAATGTCTCTAACAGTTAGACTATACATTACCAATACACTTTTTCACCTCAACCTTAAAGCCCCACTAACAAAAAGAAGCGACAGCACCAAATTCTTGCACAGTTCCGTTTATCATCCAAACCCATTAACCCCACTTGTTTTTCACCAAAGAATGTCGTCTGTACCTCTATGTAAAGATTCTGTGACAATTAAGAGTTCTTTGATTGACCCAGATGGTGGGTCTTTGGTGGATCTTGTGGTGCCGGAGAGCAAGAGGGAATTGAAGGCTTCAGAGGCTGAGTTGTTGCCAAAAGTGAAGTTGGCCAAGATTGATCTTGAGTGGGTTCATGTGATCAGTGAGGGTTGGGCCAGTCCATTGAAGGGGTTCATGAGAGAAGATGAGTATTTGCAGAGCCTGCATTTCAATTCCTTGAGGGTGAAAGATGGGTCCGTTGTGAATATGTCTCTCCCAATTGTTTTGGCTATTGATGATGAGGATAAAGAGAGAATTGGGGTTTCTACTGATGTGGCATTGGTTGGGCCTGATGGTGATCTAGTACTTATAATAGGCAAATCGGAATCTGGTGAGTTGTTTAGCTAAATAGGCCAATTAATTTGGTCCTCTCATATCGCCTATTGGTTTTACTGGAAGTACAAAAAGAAATGGAGCTTGTAATTTTTGTTGCAGCTGAGTGTGCAAAGCTGCCGTTGATTCCACCATGTCTTTAGCCCGGCAATTATCAGTTTGTTTTTGGGACAAACTTTGCTTCTGCTGCAGCTGGTGCTTCAAATGAAAAATGGCCTGGGAATGGTACGTGGTAGTAAGCGACGCATTAGAAATTCCTGAAGAGAATTAATGTTGTGTGTTTTGACAAATCTTGAGATAGCTTTCTAAAAGCACAGGTTTCGGTCAAATCTTTGATTGCGATATAGTAAATACACTGATAAGGTTTACTATCCAATCTGCTTGGACATTGTTAAGAACTAAAGCAACAAAAACTGATTGGTGGAAGGTTATTTGGTTCAAGGGGCATATTCCCAAATGCCCTGTGATGTTTTGGCTGCGTGTGAAGGAGGGCTAAGAACCAAATCAAGACTGAAGGAATGGAATATACTTCAAGAAGATAGCGGTGTCTTGTGTCTTCGGCAACAGGAGACAGTAGATCACTTCTTACTCAATGCTCTTATGCTAAAAAACTATGGGGATTGATCTTTGAAGAAAAGCTGAACAGGATGATGCCCTTAATATCATGAAGTCATCTGCTTCAGTATGCAGTGCAAAACATCAGAGGGAAAAGTTTTAAAGCTAAACTCTACAAGCTTTCAGTTGTTGTACAGTATATGGCATTTGGATGGAAAGGAATGCAAGGATTCTGGAACAAAATTAAAGCAAGCCAACCCTCAAGGATGCATGAATGCCATAGAATATTGGGTTAAATCTAGAGTATGCAGTCGGAGTAAAGTCCCATCGACAGCAGAGAACAGAGCTCTATGCATAGCCTGGGGAATTAACACTGGAATTTTCAGACAAATAGATACTACATTTAGATACACAATTCTGAAACTGTATAGGATATGCATTGATTTTGATTCAAGGATGTAAATTACGTAAATGAAATATAAGGACTCGTGACCAAAAAAGATATAGTAAATTACGTAAATAATTTTGTTTAACCTAAACTCATTGTTGGAGAAACTTCAATTTTTATTATTCCTTTCAGAAAGTTCGACTTTGTTTAACCAAAAAACTCGAGATATATTTTCATAAACTATTTTACGTTCTTGAAGTAGCTGAGCTATTTCAAGAATATAAAGAAGGAAATGATGCAGATGCTAGCTAGGTGAAAACTAAGCTTCGCGACTCGTGTCTAATGTCGTCTACTTGTTTAGCATCGGAAGCGCTGATTAGGGGAGCCCCTTCATGGTAAACTCGAGATTCTTTCATGCATCTTCTCAAGAGGAATATGTGGAGATGTTGATCGGTGGTTTGACCGTTCTGATCTCATAGCCAAAGAAAAATCAAAATTATCACAAACTTTTCATTCAACTGAAAGAACCAAATTGCAAAACTTTACTGCAATCATGGTTATCAAAGTTTTGTTACAA